>LR812538.1:37235842-37813342 GCA_903798195.1 Danio kyathit | reverse complement strand
TCAATTGTGAATAACTTTTAAATTTAAGTAATAGTTTTTAATGATTGATTCACAACAAAACGAGTCTTCTGGTGAGATGTAAAAGATTCGAATCAACGAATCCAAATTTGAACAGTCATTCGACTCCCTAGTTAGTCGTTACTGGTAGACTATTATCATAAACATCGCTGTGTAGCACGTTAGAACGTAGTTTGTTTTGAGCAGTTGAAGAACATTCACAACGTTTTATTCATTATGTTTCATCCCTGCTATCATGGGATATGCACTTGTTTTCAGCTGTAACGTTATCTTGACTGAGGACTGAAAAGATAACAGCGCGACTGGTAAGTTTTTAAATGCTCGGTTAACTTAAACGGTTTCTTGACGATGGTTCAGAATGAATGATTTAAACAAATGGTTATTACTGAACTCACCCGCTGTGTGAGACACGCTTATCATATATCAACGGCCTTCATGTTGTTTTCACTGAATGGAACCTCCTCTTACGACTGTTTAGTGAAATAGCCTAACGTTACTCAAAGTTTTCAAACACGCAGTGTCTGAACGTGTCTCGTTTTACAGCTCCGAGAAGTGTCGGTTGGGTTGACTTTGCTCGTTTTGTGCAACTTTCCCGGTGAAGCCCATGCACGTGTGGCAGTTAACATGGTTCAGTCAGTACTAAACCTACATGACAGATAATTTCCTGTGTATGAGTGAATATGCACATTTTCAGTGCTCGCCCACGTCTGCTTTGCACTGCAACGTTTGAGCATGCTTCATATCAGCCGATCTTGATTCACACATTACTTGGTATCTCATATGAGCTTAATATGATGTGTAAAGTTGGACATCCATATTAAGTTGTGCCACACATTCAATCCCGTAATTCACCACAGTATTGTCAACACCAACGTACACTTAATGCTAAATGATAAATATCCATAAATAGCTGTAAGCGTTGGACTGACAGAGTTACAGTAAATGTAATTTATGGTGGAATAATACAGGACTGGGTTTCTTTTTAAATAATGTTTATTTTATTCAAATAAAGAGACTCATACAGGTTTGAAACAAGCGAGAGGATGATGTCAGAAGTTTTCTTTTTGGGCAAAGTAGTGATTCAAGAATTTTTATAGTACACTAAATTAATGTAGTTAAATGAGCAATTTAGTAAGGGTATATGGCTGAGATATCAGATACAGCCCTTGACTGTTTAGCGAATGGCTTTGATATTTAGCCTATATTACAACTTTATTCTTGTCTTTATTCTAAACATTATGCTGTACTATCCTAAATGTAGTATCCTAAACATTATGCTGTAGTGTCCTAAATGTAGTATCCTAAACATTATGCTGTACTATCCTAAATGTAGTATCCTAAACATTTTGTATTCAGTCTGCGTGGTTTGGCTTATTAATAGTTTTTTTTTGAGTATAGACATCTGTGACAGTAGTTTTTCACTGTGCTGATGGTTTATGTGCATCATATTCGTTGTTCTGTTAGTGTAAGTAAACATCTTTTTGCAGTATTTGTACACAGTTTGTGTTTTGTCCTGCGCACTTCACTGCTGTCATTTTACTCTGCCGACTCACCTCTTGCTCCACTGATGTGCAGGTAAAGCGAGTTTGCGCCTATAAACACAGCGTCCCCTCTATTCAAAAAATATATCGCGATTCGTTCAACATTTCTACCGGTTTGAATCGTCACATATTTGAATCGATTTTTCAACCGGCTCATGGTGAATCGTTACATCCCAACTTAGCATGCCTTTCAGACAAATGTCCCTTTTTAACTCTCGAAGCTTTGATCGATTCAATCAAATCATCAATGATGAGCGATGAGTTGTTTTCCCAGAAGCGCCAGGAACTGTTGTCATCTGATGCACAGTCCAGTGACTGGATTAACCCAAACTCCATGTCCGCTCCTGAAGGTGAGAGGTCACTGGTATTATGGGACCTCTCCGCAACCTTTAAGAACAGGAATGTCATTTACCACAAAAGCTTGCTTTGGCCAGATGATCAATGAAGTCCAAACACAATCCGCTAAGGTCAGGGTTGAAATTCAAAAAAATGATGCAGTCGTGGATCCAGGTCAGAGGTGATCACGAGGGCACATGCTCTTGGCTCAGTCATGTGTGAAGTTTTGAGAGTCGTGTTTCCGTCTGTTTAGTCACATTACAAAGAGATATGCTAGCTTGTGTATAGGGCACAGAAAAGGTCTTGATGACAGAATATAAGAAGGATGACCCTGTGGGTATTTTATGAAAAAGCTGATTGAATATAAGTTATAAAATTCATAATTAACTCACTTTCTATTTAACTTCTCTTTTGCTGTGTCTACATCAGATGTGTACAGTGCAATGCGACTAAAAACAGTAAGAAACGATTAAAATGATTGGCTGTCTGTGCACCGGATGTAACTTGACACAACACCACACATCACAGACAGTTAACCCTTTTGCCCTTTTCTATTTCTGATGTACTCCAAGTGCACTGGCCACTTCAGACATGAAGGACATTTGGATTTGGAACGTTTGCTGTGCCGTCTCCGGTACAGACGACAACAAGTTGCTGCGGTGTCAACATGGTGTTTTGTTGATAAGCACCTGCTATTTTCTTTAAAGGGATGAGGCTTAGTGGCTCGGTGGTTAGCACAGCTAAAAGGTTGCTGGTTCGAGTCCCGGCTGGGTCAGTTGGCATTTCTGTGTGGAGTTTGCATGTTCTCCCCGTGTTCACGTGGGTTTCCTCCAGGTGCTCCCGTTTCCCCCACAGTCCAAAGACATGCGGTATAGGTGAATTGAATTAAAGGTGCTGTATGTAAGTTTTTGACTCTTCTAAAGCATAAAAATACAATAATATGTGTGCAGATATTTAAGAAACATCCCAAGTGAACATACTTGTTTAACTGACAAACAAGGCTGAAGTCAGATATTCTGCTTTGAAAATGTTTTTTTCCGTGCCGGAACGATGTCTTTGTTTAGGTAATTTTCACATGCACATGCCAGTTTAACCAATTATAATTCAGCACCCCGGGTTGCCTTGTTGGAAAACAGCATATTTCATTCATTCATTCATTCATTCATTCATTCATTCAGAAAGACTCTGAAAGCATGCGTCCATGAGCGAAATGCTACAGTGTAGTGGAAAGTATCAGATGTCAAAATGAGACAGATTCAGTTCCACATGACGTTAATTAGCAAATGACATAAATATTAGGAACGTGAGCAGGTTACATCGCGTGTCCTAACAACACGCTGTGACGAGATTGTTATGAGTGATGAGCTATTTGGCTGTTTGCACCACAAAACACGGCAGAAATTTAAATACAGCCTTTCAGAAGCACAGAATATGCACTCACTCACAAAACGGTAAGGTTTAGAATCTATTTAATACATGTTAACCCTCTTTAACATCATTAAAGGTGAAGTGAACTTTCTGCTTTCAGTATATGGTAATACACGTCATGTAAAATGCATTCAAACTCGCATTGTTAGCATTTAGCACTGAATAAAGCACACGAGGCTTACCTGAGGTGATCTGTCATAGGTTTCTGTTGTTCAGCTGTGAGAAATAGAAGCCACTTCTAATAAATCAATTCGAGGTGTTAGTTAGAACCAAAACTCCTTTTAATATGGAGAATATTCCCTCAATCGCGTGTCGTTGCTTTTATTTAGAACAGAGTTTTAAAATCCCTCAAACTGGCAACCCGGCGTACCTTTATTATGATTCAGGACTGCAATACCTAGTTCAACCACTGGGTGTCAAACTTACATACTGCACCTTTAACTAAATTGTCCGAAGGGTATGAGTATGTGTGTAAATAAGTGAGTATTGGTGTTTCCCAGTACTGGGTTGTGGCTGGAAGGGCATTTTCTGCGTAAAACATATGCTGGAATAGTTGGCGGGTTCAATACGCTGTAGGTGGTGACCAGTGGTGTAGTCCTAAAAGAAAAGGTGGTGTACTATTACCAACCCAACCCAAATTTTAAATGAAAGTAGGCTAAGAAACGACGGAAGTCAATGTTTATATATATACATACGTATACTTTGGAAGTCAATGGTTACAGGTTTCCTGCTTTCTTCAAAATATCTTCTTTGTGTTCAACAGAAGAAAAAAAACAAAACTTTTAGGGGGGCTGAATAGAAATATAGAGGGGCTAAAGCGACTCCCATGCTGTTTTATAATTTTACCTGAATGTTTCAGTGAGACATCACTCAGTTGACTTGTCGTGGTCTTCGAAAAACTCATGAAATTTTCTCACAGCTGCTGCGGTTGTCAGTGGGAATTGCACAAGTTATACAAAAGAGCTCCAATAGCAACATATTAAGATGTGAGTTAAAAAAAAACAAACATTTGGTATACAGTTAAAGGGGACGTGAACATATACATGTAAATTAGGGAAGTCTAATCAGCTAAACAAGTGAGTATACCGAGGGTATATGCAATTATTGGTCATCAGAAGTGGTAATACCCAAGCAGCTTGTGGAAAAAAGTAAGCATACTGAGTATACGTGCGTATAGCCCCGACTACACCACTGGTGGTGACCTCTGAAATCGAGACTAAGCATATGAATGAATAAATGAATGAAATGATAATTCTGATATGATTTACTCATTCTTTGTTATCTTTTAGACCAGTGGTCCCCAACCCCTGGGCTGCGGACTGGTATCGCTCCGTGGATCAGTTGGTACTGGGGCGCACAAGAAATCATGAATTATTCCTGTTTTATTATCTTAGTCTGAATCTTTTATTTAAAAAAATCTTTTATTTAAAAAAATGATTGCATTTTTCCCAGTCACTTGAGTGCCAAAATTGAACCCACAAGCTAGCAAAATGAGTAAGAAACAGACGTCTTTGTAAAGTTTCTTTGTGAAGAGGAAAAGGCCCAGTGAAGGACCCACAAACTGCCAACTGCTTGTCTTTTCTGCGCGCAAGTTCGTTATTTCCAATGGAGGCACGCAAAATGTGCGCGCATATATTCCAGGCCGCCCCCACTAGAAAACGTCTTCAAAATGCTGCAAGCGCACCACGAGTCACAAGAACTGACCGATCAGCTTCATATTTTGTCTGGAATATACACATTTTGGTAGACTAATGAGCTCAGACAAACACTGCAGTGCTTTTAATTTTCTCCATAAATAAAACTTGTATCAGAGTTGCAGTAATGTTTTGTCAGTTTGTCATTCTCTAAGAAAACTGTTGATGGTCGCCTAGCAATCTACGCAATCTACCCTTCCCCCAGGCCGCAGTAAAATTGTCAATCATTGACCGGTCCGCCGTGATAAAAGGTTGGGGACCACTGATTTACACCCTTTGCCAAATCAGTCCTATAGCTTTGTTTTTGGAAAATGCAAGTGTTTTTGACTTCATCTACTAAAAGTCAATGGGATCTAATGCCATCAATTGACTATCAATTTTCCCTTTAAATATTATTTTCCTGTTTTAGAGAAGAAAGAAATTCATGCATGTTTGGAATGACATAAATGATGTGTTTTTAAAATACAGATAGTCCAATTTTATTTATATAATTGTTTTAGTAAACTATTTCAATGATTCTTTTCCTCCAAGTGAAGAGATTTCTGTCATACTGTATATACCAGGGGTGCCCAAACTCAGTCCTGGAGGGCTGGTGTCCTGCAAAGTTTAGTTCCAATCCCAATCAGAGACACCTGGGCTAGCTAATCAAGCTCTTACTATGCTTTCTAGAAACATCCTTGCAGGTGTGTTGAGGCAAGCTGGAGATAAAATCTGCAGGACACCGGCCCTTACCAAGTTTGGACACTCCTGGTATAGACCATTTTGAAGGATGTAAACAAAAACAACGGTCCCAACATTCAATTCAATTCATCTTTATTTGTATAGCGCTTATACAATGTAGCTTGTGTCAAAGCAGCTTCACATGGAAGATTATAGTGAATTGAAACAGTGTCAGTTCAGTTTTCAGAGATTAAGTTCAGTTCAGTTTAGCTCAGTTCAGTGTGGGTTAATAATCACTACTGAGAGTCCAAACACTGAATAGCAAATCCATCGATGCGCAGCTCTAAAGATCCCAAACCATGCAAGCCAGTGGCGACAGCGACGAGGAAAAAAAAAACTTCACCAATTGGCGAAAGCGAAGATTTAAAAAAAACCTCGAGAGAAACCAGGCTCAGTTGGGCACGACCATTTCCCCTATGGCCAAACGTCTTGTGCAGAGCTGCAGTCTAGGCGCAGGAAGCTGGACCTCAGCGAAGACTCGTCTGTCCTTGGAGCATCACAGGAGTCAGTCATGCTCTCACTCCATGAAGACCACCACAGCAGCTGCTCAGGATACGGCCTGGTCCAGAAAACCTTGGGATCATCTTGTCGCTGGTCTCGGATCGCGTCAGTGGCACTGCATAGTCTGAGGGCCTCGAGATGAGTACCCCCAGGTGGAAATACAGAATAAGGAGAATAATTAGCGTAGCTGCTGTTCATAGTGTATATAAACGAGAACCAAAATCATGTGTGGGGCACATCATGCGTCATACCGATATGTACTGCACTGAGTGTGTATGCTTTGCTAAAAAGATAGGTCTTTAATCTAGTTTTGAAGAGCGAGAGTGTGTCTGAGCCTCGGACATTATCAGGAAGGCTATTCCAGAGTTTAGGGGCCATAAATGAGAAGGCTCGAACTCCTTTACTCGACTTTGATATTCTAGGTACTACCAGAAGCCCTGAGTTTTGAGATCGTAAAGAGCGGGTTGGGTTGTAGCGAGACAGGAGGTTGGTTAGATAAACAGGAGCTAGATTATTTAAAGCTTTATAGGTAAGGAGTAATATTTTAAATTTAATACGAAACTTAACAGGCAGCCAGTGTAAGGAGGATAAAATTGGGGTGATATGATCATATTTTCTAGATCTGGTAAGAACTCTGGCAGCTGCATTTTGCACTAGCTGGAGTTTGTTAATAGAGGATGCTGGGCAACCAGCAAACAGAGCATTACAGTAGTCCAGCCTAGAAGTCATGAAAGCATGAACTAGCTTTTCTGCATCTGATATGGATAGCATACTTCGCAGTTTAGCAATTTCTCAGATGAAAGAAAGCAGTTTTTGTGACATGGGATATATGATTTTTGAAAGTTAAATTTCCTGTTTTACATTTTTTAATTTCTGTAGCTTCTGAGAATCCAAAAAAGCCACATATTGATACATAATGTTATTTTAACTTTAGCTCTTTTAACATTAAGTTATGAATTGCCTCTTGTTAAAGTTATGAAATAGTTTGATGACAAGCAGGAAATGTTCATGGGCCAATGATATCACCACATTGAAATGGTCTATATATTAATGATTTTTCTCTAATTTCTTTTAAGTTAATATACAAAGCAATATTGCTGCTGTGGATCTTTGGATAAAGTCCAGCATCTCCAGATCCAAAGGTAAGCATAAAAAAAGTTCTGTGTAAACCAAGCAGCACTTTATGATCACTTGCGGTTTTGCGAA
The DNA here is from genome assembly GCA_903798195.1 of Danio kyathit. Classification (NCBI taxonomy): domain Eukaryota; kingdom Metazoa; phylum Chordata; class Actinopteri; order Cypriniformes; family Danionidae; genus Danio; species Danio kyathit. The sequence goes on along the minus strand of LR812538.1, from coordinate 37,805,898 downwards.
CGACGGTGTTTGCATGTCAGTTAGGTCGATGAAACCATGGGGTGGTGCTTTCATAATTTTAGCTTTCACAGGAGGGCTCATGAGTGCTTTTTGTGGCTGCTCTGTTCCCATGATGCGCTCTTCTGAGACAAGCTCCAACCAGATTTTGACAGTCAAAGTGGCATTACGTCACAAAAGTGCACAATCCGAAAAAACCACCAAGGTTTTGAAAGCCATTTGGGATTAGGTTTAGAAGCAGCCATTTTTAGGACCCACAAGTAAGTAGTTTTGGTCACCAAACAGTTTTTATCCCTTGAAAATGTTAATGCCCTCAAAAAAAGTAAATAATTGTGCAGGCTTTATAGGTGTTGATGGCTTCGATTTCCTATAATACATGGTTTGATACTGTACTGTAATGGGCTATATTAGTGTTTTTTTAGCCACAGATAAACTTCCGGTGAAAGGTTTATGTGACTATTTTCAATGTCATATGGTTCCTTTTACAGCATCAATGATGCAATCTAATCAAAATATAGTCATTTAAATAGAGCGATGCATTTGTTTAGTTGTTCAAGCGTAAAACGAGATGATAGGCCATTTAAGCACAAGCGCTGTCAGGAGCAGCAGTGGAACTGTAGTGCAAGTACTGTGGTAAATATTAGTGTTGTAACGGATCACAAATCTGCAGTTCGGATCACACTACGGTTGTTTAGTCACGGATCGGACCATTTTTCAGATCAGCAAAAAAGTGAGGAGACAAATGTCATTGCTTTCCATTTATATAAAAATATTACTGCAAAAAACATTGATTTAACAAACAGAACTTAGAACCTGTAATGTTAATAAAAATCAAAATCAAGAAAGAACCAGCTGAAAAAAAAGAAAAGTATTCAATATGAAATATGATTTTTGCTACTGTTGCTGATATTGCTAAATATAGAAATCCAACATCTTGTACAACATATCATATTTATCTTCAATTAATGATTCAACAATTCACACATAAAACATGTTTTATTATACTGTAGGTGTATTATTTTTGAAGACCTATTCAGTGACATAATTTTGATGGTTGTTTGTCACCATCTGTTGTTTACACAATGTAATTGCTTTTAGCGTAAAAAATTGACCAGCGTCATGTTTCATTAAACGTGATTTTAATCTTACCATAAACATCAGTGTTTATATCTGAACTATAAACTATTCTCCCAATACTTCTGTGTTATTTAATTGTTTGTAACGAACTGAAAAAGTGTAAAAACTGAATATCTTTCAATGCAGATTTGAATGCAGCGCTTTGAAGGATTAATAAACATATGCAAATCAGTATCATTTATCGTTCATGTTTCGTTGGTTTGAAGTGAGATTTTAATGTTTTATTGTGCAGCTGTACACTGAGTGCATTAATGCAGGCTAAACAAGCAGTAACAGAAAACACATTAAATTAATAGCCTAAGAAAGCATTTAGGTAGGTTCCACCAGAACTTTTCCCATCATCATTATATCTTAAAGGGAAGCCAAAATGCTTTGATACACGTGATTTGATTGACACGGGAGGCGATCTCTCTGCAATGGTTATAAATGTTGGATTAATCGACAAGTTCAAAATAAATTATTAATCCATGGGTCACGTGCGTTCCGAACCGTGAGTTGTGATCCGTATGGATCACGGATCAACAGTGATGCTTTATACCCCTAGTAAATATAGACTCACCAGTGACTTTATTAGGTACGCCTGTCCAACTGCTCGTTAACACAAATTTCTAATCACCCAATTACATGGCAGAAACTCTATGCATTTAGTCATGTAGACATGGTCAAGACGATCTGCTACAGTTTAAACTGAGCATCAGAATGGGGAAGAAAGGTGATTTACATGACTTTAAATGTGGTATGGATGTTGATGCCAGATGGACTAGTCTGAGTATTTCAGAAACTGCTGATCTACTGGGATTTTCACGCACAGAGTACAGTAAAGTTTACAGAGAATGGTCTGTAAAGAGAATGGTCTGAAAAAGAAAACATCCAGTGAGCGGCAGTTCTGTGGGCGCAAATGCCTTGTTGATGCCAGAGGTCAGAGGAGAATGGCCAGACAATTGGAAAAATGTTGCCTGGTCTGATGAGTCTCGATTTCTATTGCGACATTCGGATGGTAGGGTCAGAATTTGGCATCAACAACATAGAAGCATGGATTCATCCTGCCTTGTATCCAAGGTTCAGGCTGGTGCTGGTCGTGTAATGGTGTGGGGGATATTTTCTTTGGCACACTTTGGGCCCCATTGTACCAATTGAGCACTGTGTCAAAGCCACAGCCTACCTGAGTATTGTTGCTGACCATGTCCATCCCTTTATGACCACAGTATGACCCATCTTCTGATGGCTAATTCCAGCAGTAAAACGCATCATGTCATAAAGCGCAAATCATCTCAGACTGGTTTCTTGAACATGACAGTGAGTTCGCTGTACTCAAATGACCTCCACAGTCACGAGATCTCAATCCAATAGAGCACCTTTGGGATGTGGTGGAACAGGAGATTTGCATCATGGATGTGCAGCCGACAAATCATGTCAGTATGGACCAAAATCTCTGAGGAATATTTATAGTACCTTGTTGAATTTATGCCATGAATGATTAAGGCAGTTCTGAAGGCAAAAGTTGGTCCAACCCCGGTACTTGTAAGGTGTACCTAATAAAGTGACCAGTGAGTGTATATTTCTATATTTTAAAGAAACTGTGTAGAACAATTGAATATGCAATGCTTTGTGACTGGTCTGATACTCATTTTATATTCTATCTCAATCAGGCGGTGAAGATCATTGACTTTTAAAGAAACCAGATCTTAAATGCTGCTATTTTATAATGGGCTAACAGTTAACCAGAAACACTTGAGCTGGCTGACTGAAAATTAAAAGTCCCTGTGCATATACCCCATTGTTCTGAATTTTGCTCCATGCAGTTAAACACACCACTAATTTCTGGGACACATAGGTTTTTTTTGTTTAAAACCGAGATCTGTTCTTTTTTTTTCACTCTCTTATTTCATATTCATGAAACCAAATACACCGCGTTCATGAATTCTTGAATAAGATTTTGCTGGCACTGGCTGGCAACAGGGAAAGGCCTTTCACCCTCAGTATTAGTGAAGTGTTTGATGGCGTGTGAGTTTTGATCAGTTGAACTGTAGCAGGTGGTCATCAGTCAGGTCAGACAGATGTCCTCTGGCCTGTGGAGGTCAGATCGAACAGACTGAGAGTCGACCTCCACTGTGCTGAGAAGGCGAAATTCTAGCGCAGACTCTATCCTCATCGATCGGCCACACTTTAGCACGCATTAGGTTGCACCCACACAACAGCATGCTCTAATGAAATCAATCTGCTCTGGAAATGCCTTGATCGCGTACCGGAGACAGGAAGAGGAGATTTATAAGGTTTCTAAACCTGTTACTGTTCCATCAACATCTATCAGTTAGGCTTTTCATCTATAATTATATTTACTCAGCATTATAAAAGTGGATGCGATTTTGTCTGAGGAAGCGAGTTTAAATCCTGAAAAAGGATATTCCACACACAAAAATGAAAAGTAGGTTTTTCTTAAGTAGAACATTTAAAGACTGAAACTTAGTGATTTGTTAAATTCAAATCAATGGCTTTGACAGTCAACATGCATACAGGCCAAACTAAATGATTACAAATTGAGGTCTTTAGGGATGCACCGATACCGATACCAGTATCGGGTATCGGGTATCGGGTCGATACTTGGTTAAAATACTCGTACTCGTATCGGACATGAAAGGCCGATACCACGCACGGTTTCCACTCAACAGTAATTCACTATAGATGTGATTGTTGTCCTACCTGACTTCAGTGTCTTAATGTATTAATTAGCCTAATGTGTTATATATTAATATCTTAGTCCTTATAAACAACCCATGTATAAAATACATTATTACCGAATCTATAGGCTGCTGAAGAATAAACCGAATATGAAATATGATCCTTGCATAATGATCACAGCTAAGCACTCAATCAAGCTAGCACTCATTTTATATATAAACTATAAATAAAAAAATTAAATAAATTTTAAGAAATGGAACATTATGTAAAAAATCTACTACAGGCTAAATAAAAGCGCCTGAGTTTAAACATCACTGCAGTCACCACGCGCTTGTCAGTTTACAGCTTCTGTAAAGATCAGAAAGCCTAGTCTAGCCAAGTGCTGAACTTCACGAAACCAGTTTTATTTGCTGCAGATTTAAAATGCCTTTTAATTTTAAAATCTCTCAAGTTAATATAGACTATCGGGTAACATAATCTTCCTCAGAGATATTGGAGTTCAATAACGTGGTGCGCAGTAGGCCTGAGACTATTGACGGTACCCTGCAAGTTTACACACTGCATACACAGCCCTACAGATCTGGGGTGCGTTTCCCAAAACCATCGTTAGCCAACAAAGGTCGCAAGTTCCGTCGTTACAAACATAGTTAGTTGATTTGCTGTTTCCCAAATCCATCGCTCCAACGAACATTCGCAAACTGCGTCGCAAACTTGAGCACTTGAAACGACACCTCTGGAGCTGTAGTTAAAAGCATAGTTCCTGGCTGTGTTCTATTCCCACTTATCCCCCCTATGTCCTATTCATTCAGAACATTCTAACATTCAAAGTTGGAATTATTAAAAATAAAAAAGCATTAAGGTCATCTTAGGTGTAATTTGCTTTCAATGTATTTTTACAGTTCAGTTTTAGCGATCTTCATGTTTACAATTGCGCTCCCTTCACAGTGCACTTTGAAAACATTGATATCATTTTGAACACAGCCTCATGGTGAAAGCTATAGGTATATTTAAAAACGGAAATTATGTTACGTCTCCAAAGCTTGTGAAAATAAAAAACATAGCATACGTTAATTATTTTATTTTATAGTGGGTTATTTATTAAGTTTCTCTGCTGTATATGACATGGGTCTGTTGGTTAGAACTTTCTGCTGTGGTTTGCGTATGTCAAATTGTATTTTTAAAAAAAATAAATAAACAATATCCTAAATAATAATAATAATAATAATAATAATAATCATCATCATTAATATTAATAATTTTATTATTAAAGTAAATATATTTATAATAAATCACCTCATTATTTATTTATTTATTTATTTATTTATTTATATGATTTATATATGATATTAGAATAGTGTTAGCTTTTGTAAGTGATTTTATGTTTTAGAATAGAATATGTAATGTTCAACTTCTCAATAATATTAGTAAAGCAAACATTGGCCCTATATGTGCCATTTACTTATATTTTAAATAATATGGAAAACAAGTGCACGTTTTTACCAAAACTACTGTAATATTGGATTTTATTTTAAATGTGTGTTTGTGTAAAACAATATAATTTGCACAAAGAATTTATGGGGTTGTTCTCTAAAGAAGTTACTCCACCCCGTTTAGAGCATCATTATGGGCGTTTTACGTTATAACTAACGTGGTTCAAGCGATGGATCTGCGACAGAGAAACTACGGGTTTTGGGAAACACTCGTCACTACATCGTTTTTTTGCCAAACGATGCATCGAACTATGATAGTTCAGCCGCGAGTTACGTCGTTGTTTGGGAAACGCACCCCTGGTGTGTTATGAATTGCATGTTTTAAATGACAGCGAGGCATGCTACATTTAGTTTTTATTGTAAAATATACATTATAACTCAGTACACAGTAAAATAATATTTTTGAATGGCTTGCCTATTGGCAGCGCATATAACCGTTTTAAGCTTAAATAGGCTAAGCATATTTTTATTCATATTAAAACAAATGAATACAAATAGCCACCCTCTGATTTTTTTTCGTTTCCGTATATTTTTTATCAAACGAAAAATGCAATGAATTTTTGATTTTGGTTTTCATTTTATTAGAATTAATATAATTATTAGGCTACACAAATTCTACATACCATTGGCTCTGATTGCGTCAGATATCCTACAGATAGACTTTTTGGCTCAAAGACATTTATGCCTATTATTTCAGTGCTGTATTTTGACAGATTTCACAAAGGCTTCACTCGCTTCAGCTATTCTGTAAACTGGTACCAGCCTCCGTTTTGCGGCTTGACTTGTGCGGCGTCTCCGTATCAATGTCTGGATGACAGCGAGAGAGAGAGAGATGAGATCAGACCTCAGATTTGATGTGTGGCTGCACGACACAGTTACTTTACTGCAATTTTAAAATATTGGCTTATCTAAATTAACTTTTCATTCGATAAAAAGGAAGAGAGAGGCTTCAGTGAAGACGCACACACACACACACACTTAGGCAGGGGCGGACTGGCCATAGGAAGCACCGGGACGGTCCGACGGTCATTCTGGCCTGCCACCGTGATTCTGGCCTGCCGCGCACCCATCCTGTCCCCCCTCCACCCGCTCTTCACTTTCTATATCGCATCGGATGTGGCCTGCCACCGGGACTCTGGCCTGCCGCGCATCCCCGCTCACGCCTCCACGCATCCTCCCCGCTCTTCACTGTCTAGATCGCATCAGATGTGGCCTGACTGACAGTTACTTTTGCCCGGTTGAAAATGCTTTCCCAGTCCGCCCCTGCACTCAGGATACACTCTTGCTTTTACGGCTGTACGCACTTGGCGTATACCTACTATGCGAGGGCGGGAATTAATGCCACTTTTTAATTTATTTATTTATGACATAATTTAAAATGATTATTAAACAGTATAAACTACTTTAAAGAGACAAGCTATATACGAAATTCGTTTTAAAAATATATTTTGTCAAAGAAAAATATTCGAATTATATTTTAGTTTGAACCCAACTGTGAGCCCAACTGTGGATGATTTTCGGTCAGTAGAAAGTAAGGATTTAATTAATGCTTCACTATTGTATCACAATCTTCTGTCATATATTTGCAAATTTTTTAATATGTCATAATTTTAAAGATGACGTCTTGTGTCTGATTTTTCCTTGGTGCTGATGTGCTTTTATTACATTTAGATTTCAACAAAATATTAAAACTAAAAAGGAAACTAATTATGTCGTAAGGAATGCCCTTAATAATTTAGCCTTTGACAGTAAGAATCAGTGTTTCTTGACATGATTGGGGAAGGAGGCGGGCTGTGCTGTATTTGTGCATACCTTGGAGTTAATTCCTGCAGGCGCCCCTGCACTAGGCCTATTCATTATTGATTTTTTAACATTAAACGCATAATTATCAAGTGCAAAAAAGAACAGCTGAACTTCGGAAAAAGTGCTCACTGCAGTTGTCGCGATGGTTGCTTTGTTTCTCTGCAGTTGGCTTGTCAATGGCTTGGCATTGCTAAATCACTTTTCATATAAAAAAAATTAGATTTAATAATAAACATTGTGAGATGATGGTCGCGTGATTTTTAAAATGAGAGTATGCGTTTCGTATTTATGGCTATTAATCCTATCTACCCGCAACCCACCCATAAACATCTAGTTCTTTTCGATTACCCTGACCGGCGGATCACAGGCAGGACTCCTGAATATGAAAGAATCATGTATAACAGGGTTTTATGCGTCCCCAATATGCAACGAGAGTGACTCCATAAGGTAACGTACACTGTTAAAGATTTTTGTGTTCATCCTTGCTACAGGCAAAAAAACAACAACAACAACAACAAAAAATAAACTTAATTGAAACCAAATCTTTGAAGTATCGGTACTCGGTATCGGCGAGTACACAAATTAAAATACTCGTACTCGTATCGGTTTGTAAAAAAGTGGTATCGGTGCATCCCTAGAGGTCTTATGAAGCAAAACTTTCTGTCTGTGCAGGAAACACATTCATTGAGTGTTTATAACTTGTTTTAGTGAATTTGAATTATCATAAATGAACAATTGAGCCTCAGATAGGTCATTTGAAATCTCTCTCTTATATATATTTACTGTCTGTTGACCTTATTCTTCAATGCGGAAGTGCGCTCGTTTATGCGATTTGTTTTAGAACTTCCAATTCAGTCGCCTATGAGAGAAATGACTAGGAATAATAAACGACAGAAAACGGTCAAACTACTTGCAATACAAACAAGTGTTTGCATGACTATACAGACTAAATAAAATAATATAATAAGAAAATTTCAGTTTGCAAGCAGCATAACGAGCTGTTTTTAATGTCTAAAAGTGAATGGAAGTGCATGAGAACTCAAGTCTCGAGCCAAAAAGATTTTAAAGGCAAAAAATAAAAAGGATAAAAAATTATTAATTTTTTTAATTTTTAGAATTTGTGGCTCTTTTTTGCCTTTTACGGTGTATATATTTATACATTTATTTTGCTTAATTATAATTTTTCATAAAAACTTTCATTTTAGTGCAAATTTGTGTGTATGCACATTTAGTGAATGAGACCCATTGTGTTTGACACTCTTATTGATGTAAACTGTTTCTCATACTTTTAAGAAAATGTTGTTATTTCATTCTGAACATAAGCCATGCCTGTTTTAGCCCATAGCACATCTCAGTGACACACAATCTCTGCTCTAGACAAAGTAATAAATATCTCTTCAGCGAGATAAAGGGCGAGTGTGTGCATGTGTGTGAGATGATTACCCTCAGATGTGCCATATGTGTGAGTTTACCCACGGTACACGGCGAGCGGAGAGTGCAACCTCCCCACACTTGTTCTTTTCATCCCTTTATTCTCGGAGGAAGAGGCACATGTATATTTTTTGGGGGGCTGCGAGTGGTGTGTTTTCTCTCAGTAGGGATAATGCTAGTCATTAATCATCGTGTCTTGTGCTGAAACAGCCTCCCGCTCTAAATGTCACCAGGATCCGCTGAGCCCAGTGCCCGCTACCGTTCATCCGCTCGCCGTTAACCGTTCGCAGGGGCCTCCCGCTGTTTCACACACCTGGAGCTGAGCCAGCCGACCGGGATATTTTTAATTCTGCTTCCCCTTTACCTCAACGCTCAGGAATGCTCTCCCACCTACACAGCGTCTGCTCGCCATTACTTTTATTTGAAATTCAGATCTATATTTGCTCATCAAAAACACATGCTGGCTACGGCGGGTAAAATGCACACAGAGCGCTCACAATGAGGAACATCTTGGAGCCCATAACTTAAGCTCGCTGTTAAATTGCCCCAATCCAAGTGAATATGTGTATCTGTGTTACAGGAACGCAGGAAATACTGTCCTATTATCCAGGTTTTTGATCTCTGTTCCCATACATGACCTCATATATGCTGCGAAGATACATTTAGATTAGAGACATCTCATTCAAGCTCTTTACGATCTCTCTTGGTGCGCTGAAGTGGAGTCTTTATTGTTGGAGCGATTATATGCGGGATCTGCACACTTCATAAAGATTTTATGCTCACGGGGGTCATGTTATTGTTGTAGTGGGAAATTTTTCACTGCATAAATGTGCCCCTGCGAAACAAGATTTTGAGGAATAGAAACATGCTTTCGAGGGAGCGCATAATTTACACACCAAACATTCCCAGGGCAGATGTTTACCTGACTGTAGGGGCAAATGATGGGCCTAAAGGCTGCAAACTCAGTGGCTTTTTTTCTTTGTCTGAAACCGGAATTTGAACCGCATAAATCGGACAAATCTCACTGGTTTTCCTCCTGGACCCCAGCTTAGTGAGTTTGGGGGAAGTTTCTGTGATCAAAGCATTGAAAAACGGTTCCAGGGCAGGATATTTCCACAGCGTGTTCTCAGGTTTAGACAGAGGAGGAGGAGGAGGAAGAAAGGTTTGCCTTATTTTTTTTTCGGTGAGCTTTTTAGGGGAGACCCCATTTTTTTAATGTTGTTGTAATGCTACATTCCATAAGAGTCATGAGAGTTGGGGTGGTCTCTTGTCTAGGTCTACAGGTTTGTCTCTTTGTCTCAGGGCCAAAAGAAACATCCCCAACATTCATTTACATGACAGTGGGTTTTTTTTTTAAACACCCAAAAATGCATGTGAAAACAAATGTAAAGTTTTTGTGTGCTGGGGTTCGTTCTTCGTAACTTGCTTAAATGATCTAAGATGATTTGACATATCCTGGATCTTTTAATCTTGATAACTGATTTCTGGCTAATTTGGTTCTTCAAACAAGTTCGCAAATCATATTAAAATATCTGGATGAACTGATCTGAGATCGCTGCGTGTTTTGTGAAGGACTGATCTATTGATACATGAAATCATGATCAGCAATGCAACGATTGGATGATGGCACAACAGCGAAATGACACCATCTGATTAATTTTCAATTATCCATGTGAGCAAAATAACATAAAATCGTAGTAAATGGTTTCTTAAATATGATACCCAGTAACTTGTAAGCTGCAGGCTTTCATGTGTCAAAAGTATTTAGAAATTTATTTAGTTGTACATTCAAAATAGTTTTTCGGATTTTCTCTATTATAGTAGCCTATTTAGGGCTTGACATTAACTTTTTTGATCACCAGCCACTGTGGCTAGTAGATTTCTAACATTACTAGCCACTCGCCATTTTCACTAGCCACAATTTTCTTGTTGGGAAAATATATTTTATTTGCATAAATTTGACTTTGACATGCTAAAATGACTTGATTTAGATGTTGTGTTATGTCCACATGCCTTCTCATTCATTTAACTTAGTGTGTGTTTTGTGTATTAGCTTGCTTAGTGTGCATGAGCAAATGGGTTGTGTCGCAATGCAATCAGTTTTTATTTCACGACTTTTCAGGGCTCAAAATTAAGGATTTACCAAATGTATCTCTGACCACATCAAATAAGTATTTCTTAGCCACAATTTTTTATTGTGTCAAAACAAGGAAAATACAGCTGTATAGGTGCACTTTTTAATTCAACAAAACTTTTCTTTAAAAAAAACATTAGGCTACATTTAAAAAAAGAATTATTGTCATGTATCTAAACTATGCACAGTAATCTGTCCTGGCTAAAGGTCCCATATCAGCAGTTAACTACACATACACGGGGAGTAATCTCCCATTAAAGCAATGTTATTGAAAAAAACATAATTAAACCACATTAACAAAAATAACTGTAAGCAAAAGAAAGCAGGTGAAACATAGCCTACCGTGTTTGATAATGAAAGGATAATCACGCGCACGGTTAATATAAGCCTGTAAATGAAAGCAGTGACCACTGCTGCTTACAAAAGAATATGTGTATTTTTGTTTTAATCTTGAGCTTTTGAAAGCAGCAGGACTGTGGGTGCGCGATCATCGCTCTTTGTCTAGTCTATTTCAAAGGGAACCGATCGCACCAGTTGCGCTTCCTCATCCTCTCGTTCGGTATTTACCTGCTTTCTGCTCGCTCGAACACAGTTATTTTTGTCAGTCGTGCTGCTTCTTGATTCTAAGATCACATTTGCATGAATATTGGGCCATGCTTATTTTCAAACCCTGCTTTTAAGAAATTTAAAAAATGATTTCCAACCAGCCAAAGTGGCTAGTGGAGGTGTCTGTCTAATCCGCCAGAGCTGAAATCTACCCGCATTTGGCGGGTTGGCGGGTGTTAATGTAAAGCCCTGAGCCTATTTAAGATTCTTAATCGCCGTAAGGAACAACTGTTTAACTTAATTTTGCATCAAAAGAGCATTTTGATATCGGTAATGGTGTCTGCAACTTTTGCGAAGCGTCAAACCAGCGTCATATTAGCTGTCAAAACTGCATAAATTAATATTCCTTTAAAAAAAAAAAACACTTGAGTATTGTGCATGTCTATTATATACAAATTGTACTAAAGCTGGTGCCTTGAAATAAGCGTTTGTAGCTAAAAAGTCCATATTAATAAAGGTTATCTTTGAACACCTTGGGGAGAACCACCCCATGGCAGTCTTTGTAGGCCCTACTTTTATTTGTGCAGATTGCATAAGTTTTATTTCTATATTTTTTTTTTAACTTGCATATATATGTATATTTTTATTTATTGTACTTTTGTTCCAAGTCTACATAACTACTACTGTAAGAAAATATCAGTATTTGGTACATACTTTCAGTGTCACCTTTGCTTGAAATGACCTGATCTAATCCTGTTTATATGAAATAAGCCTGCTCCAGAGAAGGTTTGAGCTACTAGACCTGTTGCTATGATAACAACTCTTGAATTAGTTTTGAAGAACTAAATGATCCTGGATTGTGTCAAATCGTCAATAACCAAATCCAGCTAATTGAGCAATCCACATACGAAGAATGAACCCCAGGTTGTAGTGCACGTTTTTGAAAACAATATTGTTATTGTTTCTGTAAAATACAAACACTCAATTTTGTAAAAATACTGATGCTGTAGGCGCATAGTCTATAGGCATGTGTGAATAAAACCATAATAGACATCACCTTCCATTCAGAAATGCTCATCCATATGCTCTAATCTCTTTGAAGGGTTTATCCTCCAGAGTGACAGGATTAGGGCATAGTGATAAGTCTTTCCGTGATGTCTTTTTCTGTTTAGGGAAATACTAAACAACTTCCAAAAGAATAATGGTGACCCCAAAGTATCTGTTAGGCTTGTCATTAGGGCTGGGCGATATGGCAAAAAAAAAAAATCTCGATTTTCTCATAAAGTTTGACCGATTCACGATTTCGATTTTTTTTTTTTTTTTTATTTATTTTTTTTATTAATTTTGTTTTTACTGTGTAACTACCTTACCAGTTTACCTTGTTTATTTAAATTTAAATAAATGCCGAAACTAGTTTTTTTCATGCTCACTTGTAAAAGAAAAGCAACTGTGTGACTAAACGTGGTTATGGCACTCTCTCATGTAGGGATGCTAAACATAGCTACAATAGAAATCACAGCACTCGTATTTATGTAGAGGTCATATGTTGTGCAGCTTTGGGCAATTTTTTTTTGGAGAGAAAATGACCAAAATGTAACGTGAAGATTGAAAAGGATTGGAGGGGAAATAAATATTTCAAATAACAGAAAAATAAACAATGATAATTCAACAATAGTTTATCTGTATTAGTGGCATGGCAGAAATATATATTTAGACAGGCCTTGTCAAAGTAAGCGGGCACTTTCACTAATAAAAAATATAGCACTTACATTATTTCATAACAATCAATAAAATAACAGCGGTTTTATATCAAAAGTTGGTAATGATATAAAATATACTACATTTTGATGGTAAAATATAACCATTTAAATGATTTCAGTATTCAAACATTAAATAACGAAGTTAAATATAAAAAAACAAATGAATCAACACAGCATATCAGGATATAAAGGACTATATTTAGCAAAATGCTGCTCTTTTGTTTTATGTTTACTTCAGTAATTCCACCCGGGAGCTGTTTTGCACTGTGAAACTGAAAACACTGAAATAAGTAAAAGAAGGGCATGCATCGAGTACTTTTGTCCGTCTCATCATTTGCTCGAGCATGAATTAACGAGCTGTTACTCTGCCGCCGGACATTGCGGAGAAAGTTACACCTATCATCATGCTTAAAACAAAGAATTAGAATTATTAAAGTGGCGATCGGGTGCGGATATATATATCAGATAAAATAATATGTGCGGGCGGGTGGATGATTAGAATGAAGGAGGCAAGGAGCGGACCTCCGCCTGTCGAGCCTTCTCTCCTCTCCTCTCCTCTCCTCTCCTCTCCTCGCACGCGCGCGCGCCCGTCTCGCAGCTCGCGCGGGAGAGACAGGCGGCTTCGGGACAGAGCCGCGACATCAACACACAGAATCAGCACAATTCAGCACGGTTGTCTAACAGTTTAGAACGGTTTGGCACGATAGTGGAAAAGCGGCTTTAATATTTTTATTTAAAAAATCGCGATTTCTCGATTTTATAAAAAATAAAATCGTCTTAAAACGTAAATTCGAATTAATCGAAAAAATCGAAAAAATCGCCCAGCCCTACTTGTCATGATAACCAATTTCAAGGTATACTGCGGTTTGGAAAAGTCAAGGTTTTAAAACTGCCAAAATTTTCTGCTATACCTTTCCTACAGTATATGTATTTTTTTATTTACTTTTTTTTGTTTGTTTTTTAGGACAACAGTATCTCCAGCAGAATAGATCTCCAAAGATGTTGTTATACATTGTAATGAAATCTGTGTTTTTGAAACCAATGAAGACAGTAGAAGTCAATGAATCATTTATTCAGCCTGACATGTTTACTGTTCCATAATATTATAAATGTTTCTCTAAATAAAATATATTGCGTTCAAAGTGAAAATAAAAGTTTTTTTTTTTAAATTAGACATTTAAAAAGAGCATATATTACAGCAGTAATCACAATACTTTGAAACTGTGATATTTTTTATCCAAGGTTATCATACTGTCAGAAACATATACCGGCCCATGCCCAGTATCAGTTGTACACTTCGAAATCCTCTATTCTGAAGGGTCCTTCAAAGTGGCTAGTTTTGAGCACTTCGGTTTGGAACAATAATATGACCGCTATGATTGTTTTCAAACCCAAATGTCTTTTGTAGGATGATGGATCCCATTTGGAATGCACTGGTACTGCTTAATATGTGGTGCATACAGTGTTTTAAGTTTTTATAGTGGGTCTGTGTGATCATTTTGACAATGTAGTCTATATTATCAATCACATTTATCAATTTTGTAATATTTTTTCTGAAAAAAAAAAACGTTCTCTTTCTAACTTTTTCTTTCGGACTTTTGAATATGTATATAGTACTGAATGTATTGTAATTGTTAAAATCAGACTTTACCTAAGGTAAGAGTTGACACTGAATGATCAAACAGTAATTTTGTTAGCTGTTAATCAAGCTTTCTGCTCTTTTTAGTGGATTGAGGTCTCTGAGAACTAGGGCTGCACAATATATTGTCAATGTGATCATTCGCAATAGTCACATTGCAGAATATGCAATGTTAAGTGAGTCTATATTATTATATGTTATGAGTTAAAATTTTCATGTAGGCAGCATGGTGGCACAGTGGGTAGTACAATCGGCTCACAGCAAGACGGTCACTCGTTCAAGCCCCGGCTGGGTAAGTTGGCATTTCTGTGTGGATTTTGCATGTTCTCCCCTTGTTGGTGTGGGATTCCTCCGGGTGCTCAGGTTTCCCCCACAGTCCCAAGACATGCGCATTAGATGAATTGAATAAGCTAAATTGGCTGTAGTGTATAAGAGTATGTGCAAGAGTGTGTGGGTGTTTCCCAGTGATGGGTTGCAGCTAGAAGGGCATCCGCTGCGTAAAACATATGCTGGATAAGTTGGCGGTTCATTCCGCTGTTTCGACCCCTGATTAATAAAGGGACTAAGCCAAAAATGATTGAATAAATGAATTTTCATGTGTTTTTGAGGCCTGTGACTGTAAAATGATTTTAAAAGCGTTCACAGCTTAGAAATTATATCGTTTCAATTTTCTTGAATTATTTTAGCTTTTTATTATTCAATTTTCTATACCTGAATACCGTTAGACTTGGAAAACGATAAAACATTGTGTATTTCAATTCTATCTTTTTAAAAATAGTATTGATCTATGCTTGTAAGTGGTTAATTATTTTTTTGTCAGATGCGCTTCGCTATAGAATCATCTCTGCTTTCCAAATAGAGATATTCAAGTCATCTGCTGAAGTGGTAATCATATCACATTACATACATTTCAGAATAACAAAATATCACAATGTCAGATTTTTCCAATATCGTTCAATCCTACTAAGAACCCAAACAATACTTTGGATATTTAAATTAGATTAGGGATGCACCGATCCAGATACTTGGATCGGATATTGGTTCGATACAGATCATTTTTGGTGGATCAGGTATCGGCCAGCTGATACCGTTCCAAATCCAATCTTACGCGTGCGCTATATTCTGTCATTTATAAGCCAACAAAAGCCACGAAGGAAGGCACTAGAAAGTTGTCATGTAGGCCTATTATATCCTAAATGTTCTGAAGCCATTCTATAGTTTAATGTGAAGCACAGATGAACATTCAAGTGGTTAACACGTCCATGTTCAGTTCAGCGCTTCCCGCCACTGCGCCTGTCAATCATTCTCCATTCATTCACAATTCAAACTGCGTATCGCGTTCATGATAACACGAAAAACTTTCTCCAAGACTAATTGTTCCTGTTAGTTTAAATAATATGTGGGGAAATGCATTTAGTTCTGCATTAAATGGCTTCATTTTGACCTGCAACATGGAGATTATTGATGTTTCTAAATCATGCGCTGTGTCTGTTAGATCAGCAGATCGCATTCACAACACTGGAGTAGAGAGGGTTAGGCTATTACCTGCTCTTCACACACAAAGTAGACCTACCTAAACTTTAAATTAGAAAAGGCTCAATAATACATTGGACAGCTCCTCAACGCACTGATTTCTCCCCTTTGTGCTGCTGTTTTTGAAGTGTCTGCAGATACTGAAGGGCTGCGAGCTGTGTCTTAGTGATGCAAGTGCTTCATTCAGGCACCGGCTGCGCAGACGCTACATAAGATTATTCTTATAATAAGTTTATGTTCTCTCATCCTTGCGACTGAGTTTATTCTTCTAAGGGGAATACTTTAAGGGCTGCGAAAAGTTTGTAATTGTGGTTTAAGTAGTAAATTAAATTATTAAAAGTGAAACTGATGGCCCGGCGTACATGGATTGTCATTAATAGAAAATTATTTAGCCTAATATAGGCTACTCTGAAACTGAATATTTCACTGTAATTTTATAGTCATATAAATATAATTTTATATAATTTGTCAGCGTAGGCCTAAGCGGACCTTGTTTTGAACTTCACCTCAAATCTTCTTGTTTATTTTGTAGATAACTGACCAACAAAAATACATTAAAATAACCAACAAATTATACCAAACGAAATTCATTTTAAGAAGATAATTTTTCAGACATGTTTTCAGTTTCTCCGTCTCACTCGTGGCGGGTTTAGGCAAGGGAATTTTTATAAAGTAAAACTGGCCTCAGATGGTTTAGTTTAGTCTGCTTCAAACCTGCAGGAAAATAACAGGCTTGCTGAAAGGCCCATCATGTTTAGTTAGATTGTGCCATCTGTCATATACAGTAGGCCTATAGGTCTGTTATTTTTACTAAAGAAGATCTATTATTTGAGTTTATCACCAGAATTATAGAAACTGTATTATGTTAAAAAAACAAAACAAAAAAAAAAACAGCACAGTATCGGGATCAGAATTGTATCGGTCGATACTCAGAATTTTGGTATCGAGATCGGATCAGTTCCAAAAAAATGGTGTCCGTGCATCCCTAAATTAGATGCATGCTTTCAGGTTTTATTTAGAATCAGTCTTGATCCCAGCTCCTACAGAAATGTTATAACATCAGGTGGAGATGTTGAACTGAAATCTGAAGCTCTTTGCAGTCTGAAGCGTTAACAATTAACGTGACCAATAATATTTAACACCGAAATGCATATATCTTCTTGATTTCTCTTGATTTGAGCAGGCCTTTGATTGGATGACAGCTCTCTGCACTAATTAGGATTGCTTTAACAAAGTGCCCACTCCTCCCCCTGTTTTACATATGTACTCTTTATTTAAATTGGCCCTGTCATATGCAGATAAGCGACCGCATTGTTGTGCGAAGGTCGATGAGTTTCGCGCTCATGTTGAAGCAGATGAGGCTTTCCTTCCTCTGACTGCACAAAAACAAAACGTGTTAAGCAAAGGGAGGAGGAAGCCGCCAATTAGAATCTACAGGCTTGGGGAGCCACGGCTGCTGATTGGCTAATTGGTTGTCTGAACAGAGAGCTCTCTCAAACAGATCTCAGCCTCAAACATTAGCAGCCACTAAAGACATCTTGAGGTGTCTTTAGTGGCTTGATTTATGAATTGTTTTTTTGTTTCTCTTTATCCTTGCGTTCTTAATGACATTTTTCCCCTTTCTTGAACAGAAACACTGTTATGTTGGTGACATAATGTAATACTTAATGATAATAGTGGCAGAGTAAATTTGTAGTTCCTCTGAACAGACCTAAGAAAAATAGCGGAATCAAAATTTTATAGCTCTTAATGGAGTGAAATAGTATGAGAGTAGATTTAAAAAAAAAAACACAAAATAGTCAAATATTACACGAAAGTAAAATACGAACACTACATTCAGTGTTAATTTTGTTGACATTTTTTTGCATACTTTTTGTGACGAAAAAGACTGTCTCATTAAAAACGAAATAAAAATTAAGTGATGATGACGACAACTATAATAAAAATATGCTGACATTTTCGTTGACTAATAAAAATGAGACAGGAATGTGATTGAGGGATGTTTTTTGGTAAATAAGAATTAATCTTATTCTAATTAATTAACACACACATTTGAAAAGTAACTGGTCCACAGACGAGACAGCATACTGCATCATTACTCTCCTTATTTAATCAGTGCTATAGCTGAGCACAATGTACTGTAACACCAACTATAACAGTAAAGTTTGCTATATACTTACATTGCAGGATGGACTATTTTAAGCCTTTTCAAAGATTTAATGGCTTGAAACTGTTCAACAGACTGGTCAAAAAGACTGGTAGTTGCTGGGATATTTAGGTAAAAATAAATGCATATTTTAAGACAATGAAAGTGTTTTTTGACCTTGCACGCATATTAGCATGTTGTTGGAGACCCCTAACACCAAAATATGACCTTTTTTAATGCAAAATAGGGACTCTTTAAATTACACTTAAATTAAACCAAATATATTTAGTTAACTAAAGTAGATTTAGTCGACTAAAATCTTATAAAATTTAGTCGACTAAAACTAAAATAATTCAGAAGACTAAAATTAAAATGTAAATGGAAGTTTAGTCAAAAGACTAAGACTAAAAGTAAATCAAAATTTGCTGTCAAAATTAACACTGACCACATTGAGTAAAATTAACTCTAGGAAAGTTTTACTCTTTCTAGAGAGGGACCGAATGTTATCTTTTATAAAGTAAAATTTCCTTCAGTTTGAGTAAATATTACTCTGCAAAATTTACTGTGTTCATGATGCCACCTGATTTGATTTATCTTACAACAGGTAAAAACAGACCAGACTTTGTTTTATGTAATCATGTAATGAAATATGTACACTTAAAAAATTCCTAAAAGTTATGGTAAAAGCATCAGCTAGTTTGATATTCTTACTGTTAAATGAATGGTACAAAACATAATAGAAATGTCCAAGCTAAAGTACTAACATCTACACATTGTAGCTTTTTGTTGCACAGACAAAAACACACCCAAACACACGTGGGGATGAGAAAGTTATATGATGAATGACACCAGTGTCAGTGTCACCAGAGGAGCTCTGCAATTAACAACACACTTTATAACCTTTATTTACCTTTAAAAAAACACATAAAAAATGAATGTAGAATAATTTTATCTTCGGAGAGCTTGCTGACCTCAGAGCTATGCATGCCATATGTACAGATTAATAAGTTTAAAGAGCCCATATTATGGGTTTTTGAAAATGACGTTCCAAACAGTGTAACACAGCTCTAAGTGAATGAAAATATCCAGCTGAGGTTTAAGTCTGAAAGTGAACCGGGTTTAAAACTATTGATTCTTTAACGAAATAGTCAACTCAGAGTCGAATAAATGCATCATGTTGGGTTTGAATCTTTTGGCTGAATGCATCGACGTCAATACAGTACATAACCAAATATGAAGTGCCAGATCCAGTAAAACGTGTACACGCCTTTCCCTTCAGACACTAGCGGAACGCGGAGGATTACAGGACTGATCTTGACGTGAAGATGATGATCACTGACAGATGTAGATTCGGCTGTGGGGAATAAAAAGATAAAGTTCATTTTCACAACAGTAACACAGTATAGCCAACCTAGTGCTGTTTGTTCCTGTCTGATTTTTGATACAATAACCTACCCTGCAATGCGGGATTCATCGGCTGTTTGGTAAGGAAGGAGCAGCAGAGATCATATATAGGACTTTGTCAGACTTTGACAAGGAGTTTGTCAGTAACTGTAACAGGGACCAGTTTCTTCTTCCTCTGGATCTTAAGTGTATGTAAGTGTAATTAATGCCTCCTTTTGTGTAGTTTGTAAAATATGTATTTAATTGTGTGTTGTAACTTGTAATCACCCCGCGTGGCTTGTAATCACTTATCTATTATGGATCAGGGCTTGTTCTGTATCTCTCAGGTTAAATTTTTATGGGGCTGTTCACATATTGTGTCCAAAACCATGTTGAAAATTCGACGTGTGTTTCTTGCTATGGCCACCATCAGCTGTTCCTACACACGCGTGGCACAGTCAATTTTTAAAATAGTTCAACTTTTGCCACTGTGTGAATTAATATTGAATGTGTGTCTCGTAATATTGAATCTCTGTCTCGTGCCCCCAGTTGACCAATCACAACAGACTGGATCATCGGACCAATCAGCGCAGATTAGCCTCATGCAAAGGAGGGGTTTGGGAACAAATGAATCGCTGAACAAATCATATGGGAGTCGTTGGGATAATTAGGTAAAAATAAATGCATATTAAAAGACAATGAAAGTGTTTTTTGACCTTGCATGCGTATTAGCCTGTTCTTGGAGATCCCCAAAACCAAAATATGACCTTTTATAATGCAAAATAGGGGCTCTTTAAAGCAATGTGTTTGCTACTTTTGTACTTTTTGTCTTATTAAAAAGTAAAATCACTGTTCATTTAGATAATCCTCTTTTCCTTTTCGTCCATGTGTTCAAAGTAATGGCAATTTTCCATCGCAGAAATGTAAGGATCTGCCATCTTCATTTCTGTCTCTTCCTGTATTCTGTGTGCATGATTTAACGTGACTATGTTCATTTTACCTTAGCAATTTTTTAAAAGTGAATTAACTAATCTAAAAAGTAACTCTAGTCGCATTACATTTTAAAAAATGTAACTCTAAACACATTACTTTTAAAAATTAAGTAGTAATATTTCTTTACTCGTTACTTAAAGAAACGTATTATTACGTAACTCGCATTTCTTGTAATGCTGAATGACACAAACAACTTTTTCACAAAGAGAGAAATATGCTAATTGAAGGTGCTCGGCT
Source organism: Danio kyathit (assembly GCA_903798195.1). Lineage (NCBI taxonomy): Eukaryota > Metazoa > Chordata > Actinopteri > Cypriniformes > Danionidae > Danio > Danio kyathit. The sequence goes on along the minus strand of LR812538.1, from coordinate 37,784,990 downwards.
ACATAGCTATACATACAATATCTGTCAAATGGCATGAAGAGAGAGAGAGAAAACTAGTCGTGTTGAAATTGTCTGCAAATATTTTACATTTTACTTGTATTTTCCTGTTGGAAAAAAATATGAAAATATGCATATCTATAAAATGATTAATTGTAATTTAATTATTTCAGAATTATACTATCCGCCTGTTAAGTGTGACATCACGTAAAGTGGCTTCCAGGTCCATGCGCTCTATCAAACTGAATGGGAAGACTCAACAAATAGTAATAATAAACATTTCCAAAGCGATGTATTCGTTTCGAAAATCACGATCGCAATATATATATATATATCCATGCCGAATATCTGTTGGCCAGAAAGTGATACATTTTTTTATAAATTGTTAAAATATTGATGTCTGTGATGCAGCATGTCAAGAGACTTTTATATAAAATTCACTTTAATGTGTGATATGACTAAAAAGTTGTCATAAACAAATATTTTCTCAATCCAAATAAGTAGCGGCTTGGACCCGGAAGCAGTATTCCATACATCACGACTTAACAAGCGGATTCTGAAGTAGTGGTAATTGTAATAATCAACATGTCTAGGTGTAAACATAAGGCCAAAACAATAATTATTTTAAGCTACACACACAGACAGGTTTTGCATCAACTTGTACTACAATTTGTGAATTGTTTTGCTTAGTAATTATTCCTCATCAACAGTAATGTAAGATTTCTTATTCATTATGTCATCAGTTACTGGTTTGTACAGTTCCTGTTGTAAAATGTAGATCATTGCGGGTGGAACATGATTATGAGATTGACAGAGCATGAGTATCTGCAGCATTAAAGTGTCCAACTATTAGTGCAGGTCAGGGATATTGGTAGATTATATAATTGTATGATGACATCACTGAAAGTCTGGAAATAGCTGACAGTGATGGTGGCTTCTCTCTGTCAGCATGCACTCGCTCACCCCAGATATGCATAATACAAATGCACACTATTTTTATTCTGATGCAATATGCATGTCATCATCTGGGATGTGCCGGTAAATAGTAAAAGGATTTGCTTGTAGCTGTGTTGAAGAGAGACTGAGCTGGCTGAGATTGTGTGTGTTCTGTCTAGCTTTTGTCATCTTTGTGCTTTCCCTGCTTAGAATATTTTCAAAAACAGAATGTATGATTCTTGTACTCATTTTGCTTAACACTTATAATGAAAGTGAATGTGGACTGGGACTGTCAAAATCCAAAAAATAAGATGACAACAACAACAACAACACACAAACACAAAATAAGTGTAATCCATTAAACTCTGGGCTGAGTCATCTGAATCAGTGGAATTGTTTTTTGCGCTTAATTTTATGTGTACTTATGTGAAGTTACAGTGTATTTAGAAAAATAAGGTTATTAAATGGGCTATGGTTAGGTTTGGTTCAGGGTTTATATGCGTTTTAGGTTTTTTATATGGAAACTATTTGTAGTTCCTCTGAACAGAGTTGAAAAAACAAAAGTTAGCAGAGTCAAACTCTTATAGCTCTCAATGAAGTAAAATAGTATGAGGGTAGATTTAAAAAACAAAGTAGTCAACTGTTACACGAAAGAGTAAAATATTAACACTACATTGTGTTAATTTCGTTGACAGTTTAGTCATCATTTTCGTGATAAACAAGTTTCTACCACGGAAAACTAAATAAAAATTAAGTGATGATGACGACAACTATAATAAAAATATGCTGACATTTTCGTTGACTTATAAAAACAAGACGAGAATGTGATTGAGGGATGTATTTTGGTAAATATCCAATCTGAATTAATCTTGGTGTGTGATGCATGCACATTTAAAAAGTAACTGGTCCACAGTAGACACGGGATACTACATCATTACTCTCCTTATGTAATCATTGCTACAGCTGAGCTTGCTACTGTATATACAGTACTCACATTGCCAGTAACTCACATTGTGTTAATGGCTTGAAACAGACTGGTCAAAAAGACTAGTAGTTTACCATGTCAAAATAAAGGGTTTGCTAAATAATTGTACAATCCTGCATTTTCAGACTGCTACTGTTCTTACATGTGGTTTGGAAAAAAGTGACATCCTATAAATCATATAAATATGAACTAGTTTGTCATATATGTAATCTGCATACATTTCCATCTATCAGATTTTTATATGGGTATATTTATGTACAAAATTATTAAAAATAAAGTGCTACAAATAGTTTTGTGTGAGCAAAAATCTGAAGTGCAAGTGATTGTAAATATAATCAACTAATATTTAACTCCTGTGAGCTGTTAACATTTGGTTAAAGCACTAATTTTCGGCAATTCTAAAAAAATCTGAACTATTATTAATATAATATTAATATGAATTATTAATAAAGTTTGACATGCATTAAATATATACCAAAACAAAACTTAAAATCATGTGCACCATTCAGTTAAAAGCCACTTCAAAAATGCCATTAGAGCATCTATGAGAATGTCGTTTTTGAATTGATCTAAAATCAAATGACCTCCACCAGAAGTAATCATGCACTTTTGATGTTTGTAATGAATAAAACAAATATGCAGGTATTTTGCAATCTTTATTAATCTAATTTTGGCGGCATGGTGGCGCAGAGGCTAGCGCTGTTGCCTCACAGCAAGAAGGTCGCTGGTTTAAACCCCGGCTAGGTTAGTTGGCATTTCTGTGTGGAGTTTGCATGTTCTCCCCGTGTTAGCGTGGGTTTCCTCTGGGTGCTCCAGTTTCCTCCACAAGTCCAAAGACATGCGGTATAGGTGAATTGGGTAAGCTAAATTGTCTGTAGTGTATGTGTGTATGTCCTGGTCCTCCAGGTTGGTGGTTGGAGCATTTGGCTAACGATCCACTACGTAAAAATGAGATGTTACGAAACACCAACATGGTGTGGCTAAATATCAACTATAAATGACCTTGGGTGTAAGTAATAGTTTGAGAAATAACTAGTTTGAGAAAATAGGCAGAATAAAGCACTTTATTTTATTCGAAGTAAGCATATGTGGATCTATTTATTGTATTTACATGAAGGCTTTTCAATCCGATTGAGCTTTAAATCAGGCTGCTTATGTGTTATATGGATTTGGCCTGCACTGTATTGGAAAATAATTCATGCATTGCAATCCTTTATTTTTTTGTGAATATATATTGTGAATAAAAATCTGAATTTGTAAAAATATTTTCATATGATTGGATAAATTTTTAGAAGAGTGCATCTGCATAAAATATAATAATAAAATGATAAGAATAGATAAAGACAATATAAAGATACAAAGTTACAGAAACTATCGAGATACATACAACTATTTTGAAATCTTAATTTGGGGGTTCAAAATAAAGTGCTACAAATAGTTTTGTGTGAGCAAAAATCTGAAATGCAAGTTGTTTTAATTATAATTAACTAATCTTTAACTCCTGTGAGCTGTTAACATTAGATTAAAGCACTAATTTTCATCAATTCTAAACAATATGAAACCTAAATTATTAAGAAAGTTTGACGTGCATTACATGTATACCAAACAAAACTTAAAATCATGTGCACCATTAAAAGCCACTTATGTTGTAGTTAACCTTTGCAATTAATCCACAAATACATGCGTTTCAATCTTGGGCACCTGGTTGACTATAATCCCTCTTGGACATATTGTCCATAATATTGAGATATTGTACAGTAAACAAACAGATTCATGATCGTTTAGACCTCTTGTGTTTGTGATCGGTGTCAAATGATTTAATGAAAAGCTCCACTGAAAAGCAATGATTTATTCATGATTCTTGTCATGCCTTTACTTTACAGTTGTCATTGTATGACTTACAACACATTCAGTGTAGCTCACAACCACATTTATCAGGCTTTCTCATTCACTAACTGAAAATTAGTAATTTATCTTTTGCAAAAGTCACAGTCATTAGCAAGAACATGAGAGCAAACTATCCTTTTCAAACCTGAGGCATGCGGTATCCCAATCCTGCAAGGAGAACGTATAAAGAGCGAGCCGTTAAAGAAAGAAGGCCCAAAAGAAACCACCATTGAAGGAAAAAAAAAATGCAAAGAAAGGATTTCAAAAAACGGCAGGGCAAAAATGGTGGAAAAATGCTGCTCTAAAGGATTTCGCTTGAGTTCTGTGCTTTATATTGAGATCTGATGGCTTTTGACAATAGTGAGCCCCCTCCTCCCCCTATCCAGATGCCTCTACCCCTGAGGGGGATCTCGGGGGCCCATGGCGCTCCGCTCCTGGGAACTACTGTGGGTGATCGGCCCCCCGCCTCACCCACCTACGACGCTGGCCCGAACAGAGCGCTGTGTGTAGGACAGAGGCGAGCGGGCCAACCTCAGGGCCTCCTAATAAGCAACAGCAGCCATGAAGCCGGACCTCTGAAGAGATCCAGCAACAATGATTGTGTAATGATATGGAAATGACAGCAAAACCTGAGCTCGGATAGCAAACGGCAGCGCCACAAGGGGGAAACTTGTCCAAACTCATTAAGGTTTCCGCGTCTCTTTCCTTTTCTAAAGGCATTCCCACTTGTGATTTAAACACTTGGGATGTAAATACTTTTGTGTAAATGTTTTATTTGTATTTCTTATTTGCACAGTTAAGAGAGTCAACAATGCACATATTGCACATAAACCATCTTGTGTGTGTGTGTGTATATATATTTTATTGTTTAATTTATTTTCTCTTATTTTAATGTCTTTCTGTTAGGGCTGGCATATTTGGCCTAAAATCAAAATCTCAATTAATTGAACATTTTAACTCGATTACAACTAATGAACGATTATTTAATTTATTAATTTATTTTACGTTTTTGCCGTCATAGTTCACTGACAAGTTTTGTACAGTAAATATGCTCTCATATTACAAGTGAAAGATTTTTGAATGAAGGGTGTATTACTTGATTTTAATATAATTGAAGTAAACACGCGATACACGTCGTTGTGACGTGGGGTCACGTGACTCCACACACGGTAGGGAAAATAATTGAAAAAATCGTCTTGGAAAAATTAGATCGATTATAGGTTCTGAATGTCGATTTCGATTACTTTCCGATTAATCGCCCAGCCTTACTTTCCGTTTACTTGTGCTTATATCAGACTCCCTAGTTTTTCACGATTTTCTTTTGCAATTAAAAATGACTGATTTTGTGTTGTAATTCTGAGAAATTTGCAGACAATTTTGCAATTTTAAAAAAAATTTGATATTTTATTTACCATATTAGGTAGCCTACTGTGTTAGGTGTGCAAGCTGACACAATGATAATGACACAAATCATAAATATAAAGCTTCTTTATTTTGTTCTCTTGTCAAGACAAGATCTAAAATGGTAGGGATTAAGCCAAAGAAAGGTTGTATATCTCTTATCAACGATCTTACATTCTCTCTCAGATTTCACTCTCTGGAGCTTCTGATATCATGTACCTCACACACAGGACATACGTTAGGGCTTCCCCTACCGTAATACACATAAAACACGCATTGCCGTAAAACTCATCAATGGCAGGGAAGCGTTTTCTCTCGTTTACTGCAGGGAAAAAGTTAAGCAAAATAATTGATCGATTTGACGCACGCCATAATGCCAGCCATACATGTAAATAGACTTGGGTCGGTATAAGATTCTGACGGTATGATAACCTTGGATAAAAATATCACTGTTTCATGGTATTTGCTGCTCTAAAATATATTCTTTTTAAATGTCTGATTAAAAAAGTCTTCATTTATTTCAAAAACAATTTTTTACCAATTTAAAACGACATCTTTGGATATCATTTCTGCTGGAGATACTGTTGTCCTAAAAAACAAACAAAAAAAAGTAAATAAAAAATCGTACACATACCTTAGGAACGCTATTACAGAAAATTTTAACGGGTTTTAAAACCTTGACTTTTCCAAACCGTGGTATACCTTGAAAATGGTTATCATCTCTTGCCTACTTGTAAAGCACAAATAATGTCCTTCAATTCGGTTACGTCCAGCGGCTGTCATCCTTGAACCAATCTCCATCATTGTAAGCTGCTTGCTGTTCTGTCTGTTCAATTGCTCCGTTTGTTAAATATTTGCTCGAACTTTCTTTTCACTCGCATTTCATCTGCATCTGATTACAGCACAGGCTGCAAAACTTTTCCCGCCAGTTCCATGTAATGTAATGATTGTGAGGGCGCAGGTGAGACGTCAGTTTTCGAGAGACACTCAAATACATCATGTGCGCTGCGTATGCAACCTCTATAAGTCATGTAAAACTATTAATTGCAAACTGAAATAAATATAATTTGATTATATGGTTTGGAATTGGATATTTTGTGAGATTATTTGCATTTTTGCGATTTGCGTTTAAATTAAAAATTTTTGTTGATTTTTGCATTGGATTCAGCGATCGCGGAATCGTGAAAAACTAGGGGGTCTGTTATATACAGTTAAAGTCAGAAATATTAGCATATTATGGTAATTAGGTAAGTCATTGTATAACAATGGTTTATTCTGTAGACACAATTGAAAAAATGTTGCTTAAGTGGGCTAATACGTGACCTTAAAATGGTTTTAAAAAAAAATTATCAGCTTTTATTCTTGCCAAACTAAAACAAATAAGACTTTCTCTAGAAGAAAAAATATTATAGGAAATACTGTGAAAAAATCCTTGCTCTGTTAAACATCATTTGGGAAATAATAATTCTGACTTCAACTGTATTTGTATGTACACTGAGCTCCTTAAAACTACGAAAAAAATTCTGTATGTTTGTTTGAGTGCACGTGCATGTGGTGGTCCAAAGCCCACAAATACACATCGAAACTACCCAAGCTCAGCTGGGCCCCCTTATCATGTACAGCACACAAATTACGCAAAGCAGCATCCATCTGCCGCACAAATAGAGCTCCAAGCCGAACCGGCGCTCTGCCATTGTTCTGGCCGTTTGCCGCCCCTCCCGGGCTAATTCATGTGCCCCGCTACTCTGCTCACCCGTCACTGGCTATTCACTTAAACCTGAAACATTTCCATGGGCACAAAGGCTTCAAACATGGCCGTGACAAAGGAAAGGATTTCTGCGTTTCTATTCTTTTCCTCCTCTCTGTCTTTCTCCTTTCTTCAAGACATTGTGTTGTTTAATTGGTTGTGCTTGGTAATTTTGTCTCTTGTCTTCTCCCATACTGAGTGATTGTGCATGGACGGACGTTTGCTTTGACTGGATCGGACAGGATCGGGCTCCCTCCCGTATGCCGGGAGCCGTCTACCTTTGTTAGGTGCGCGGGGTTCGGTTCGGGCTCCGTGTGTGGTAAGGTTTGGGAATGGTGCACGGATGTCGTGGGAATGCTGAGGAAATGTCCTGCATCTGGCCGTTGAATGACTGAGATGACCCCTCGGTGACGCGCTCAATGAATTCATATCTCCGGTCTCACTGGTGATTAATGATTCTTGGCGCTTTGGTGTTGAATCCATTGAAAAGCCCAGCAGTTAGCCTGTACTGTACATTCTCTTTGTTGCCAAGGCTGTGTGTGTCCTAACATGCTTTTTTTATTTTTAGTGGACTTCATAGTGTAGTGCTGCTGGCTGAAAGAGAGTCAAGGTTAACAGTGGATGGAGATAGTGGAAAAGCAGGAGAGGGCGAATAAGGGAAAATGATGGTGGCTTTGTCTGTACACAGGAGAAGGTGGGTGTATGTGTGCTTGAATGCATGTGTGTACATTTGAGACAGAGAGAGAGAGAGAGAGAGAGAGAAAGAGAGCAAAAAAAAGAAAAAAGGAGGTTCAGCGGGTTTATTACCTGCAGTCAGACATAAGCTCATCTCAGCCAATCCTGCAGCGCCTCTTTATTGCACAGCTCTGTGGTTGTGTAATACACTTTGCCGCTAGAGCTATGAGTCTTTGTTCACCGCACCTGTGATTCTGCAGGCTTTGTTCTACACATTCAGTCTATGTCTTACAACCTATAAAACCCAAAACTCAATTCTTTTTTCATTATTAAAAACTGTATGTATGTATGATTATAATAGTTTTTTTTTTTTAAATAAAATGAAATATGTGATTAAATATCTATTTTTATAAGCTTTAATCTGATCTAATTACTTAGAGATGAGCAAAAATAGCATAGATGTACTGCAATAAATCATCAGAAATTATTGTAATTATGTGGGACACTGTAAATTCTGCTTTTGAGCATCTTTTAGAGACTTCCAGTTTTTTTAATTGAAATAACTTGTCATTATTTTAGTTTTGACTTCAGACGTCTAACTGTCAACTAGATTCTTAAATATATTCATATAATTTCTTGTAATAAAATAATGTTAGTATATTATATATGTGCATTCATATGCACACATACCAACACACACACTGGTATGAAAAAATTAAGATAATGCATATTTTATGGAATGTTATATTTACATTTATACTTTATATATATATATATATATATACATATATATATATATATATATATATATATATATATATATATATATATATATATATATATATATATATTAAAATAAAATCTAATTTAAAGGAAATCTATTTGAAGTAAAAAAAAAACATGCTAGATAAGTTGGCGGTTCATTCCGCTGTGGCAACTCCTGATTAATAAAGGGACTAAGCCGAAAAGAAAATGAATGAATGAATAAATTTTAAGTAATACTAGTTATTTTTTATTAATATATAAATAATTTAAATTATTAATTTATTAATATTATATAATATGTTAAATTAATATTAATATGTTATTTTTAAATAATATATTATTCTTAATATATTTTTATTTTTGTGTATGTTTATATATTTAATGTGTGTGTTTCAATTAAAATTTGTAATTTACAATTATATATTGTGGGTGTTAATCTGGTAGCCACTCTTTTGTTTCGTCTAACCATTGTCTGTAACGTGAGCTGACTGCATGAGTGCTGTGAAAATCAATATATATTTATATAGAATAAACGGCTGAATGTGCATGTATAAATGTGAGAGCATATAAAGCATTCCAGACACTGTGTCCTTGTAAAGCCCTGCAGTACATCGTCTCTCTTTTCATCCCTCTCTCTCTCCCTCCCTTTCTCTCTCTTTCTCCGTCTGTCCGTCTCTTGCATAATGGCAGGAGTGAGCGGGTGAGCGCGTGTGAGAGGCTGGATGTATAGTGAAAAGGGATGAGCTCACTGTATGGCTTGTTGCTGAAAAGCAGCCAGGATTTCATCATCCCTCTTTCCTGCTTTCTTTCTCTTCACCCCCATAGAAGTTGTAATACTGCTGTCTGCCTCATAGGGGCGCCATTGACTTGTGCTCAAACCAGGGTCGCTCTTTCTCACACACACACAAACACACACACACTTGCTTTCTTGCAATCTGTTATTGAAATAGACTGACACCAGCTGAAACTGCCAGACTGCCTTAAGCCCTGTCGCGTACTGTGTGATTTATTTATTTATTTATTTTCCCAAACAATTTTGCCATCTGAGACACATTTTGGTATAGTAAACGAGTTCTTTGATTGTAAAGATTGCAAAATTGTCTGACTTTGTTTTGTTTCTTCACTGGTTGTTTTGATGATTTACAGCAAATGTTAATCTTTACTATTATGTTGACGACAGTAGTGTGAATGCTGCTTTTAGGGATGCCAACAACTAATTGACCATCAATTACTTGTTAATCATTAAACTGATACACCTTATTGATAGAGGTGCGTATGGCTTAAACGCAAAACATGAAAATCAGATATGAGGGAAAATTCAGAACTAAAAGTTTCACATTCGCCAGATTTTCCTAAATATGTATGTTTTGAAATATAAAAAAACACACAGTAACAGAAACTATTTGCTGAAATGGACACACACATGCACCAGCTGACAGTGTGTATATCTCAGATGACGCTGTTGACATGTTGCCAACTAGCTAACTAACTAATATTTTCGCCAAATGAGTTGGATTTGTGTATTTATGAACCGTGTTTTGCATTTATAAATTGGATTTGTGTGTTTACGAATCGTGTTTTGAATTTATAAATTGGATTTGTGTATATACGAATCGTGTTTTGAATTTATAAATTGGATTTGTGTATTTACGAATCGTGTTTTGAATTTATAAATTGGATTTGTGTATATACGAATCGTGTTTTGAATTTATAAATTGGATTTGTGTATTTACGAATCGTGTTTTGAATTTATAAATTGGATTTGTGTATTTACGAATCGTGTTTTGAATTTATAAATTGGATTTGTGTATTTACGAATCGTGTTTTGAATTTATAAATTGGATTTGTGTATTTATGAATCGTGTTTTAAATTTACGAATTGGATTTGTGTATTTATGAATCGTGTTTTGAATTTATGAATTAAATTTGTGTATTTAAGAATAGTGTTTTAAATTTATGAATTGTGAACTGGATTTGTGTATTTAAGAATCGTGTTTTGAATTTACGAATTGGATTTGCGTATTTATGAATCGTGTTTTGAATTTCCGAATTGGATTTGTGTATTTATGAATCGTGTTTTGAAGTTACGAATTGGATTTGTGTATTTATGAATCGTGTTTTGAATTTCCGAATTGGATTTGTGTATTTGTGAATCGTGGTTTGAATTTCCGAATTGGATTTGTGTATTTACGGATTGTGTTTTAAATTTATGAATTGGATTTGTGTATTTGTGAATCGTGTTTTGAATTTACAAATTGGATTTGTGTATTTACGAATCGTTTTTTAAATTTATGAATTGGATTTGCGTATGAATCGTGTTTTGAATTTCCGAATTGGATTTGTGTATTTATGAATCGTGTTTTGAAGTTACGAATTGGATTTGTGTATTTATGAATCGTGTTTTGAATTTCCGAATTGGATTTGTGTATTTGTGAATCGTGGTTTGAATTTCCGAATTGGATTTGTGTATTTACGGATTGTGTTTTAAATTTATGAATTAGATTGTGTATTTGTGAATCGTGTTTTGAATTTACAAATTGGATTTGTGTATTTACGAATCGTTTTTTAAATTTATGAATTGGATTTGTGTATTTACGAATCATGTTTTGAATTTACGAATTGGATTTGTGTATTTGTGAATCGTGTTTTGAATTGATGAATTGGATTTTTGTATTTATGAATTGTTTTGAATTTATGAATTGGATTTGTGTATTTACAAATCGTGTTTTGAATTTACAAATTAGATTTATGTATTTATGAATTGTGCTTTAAAATTACGAATTGGATTTATGTATTTGTGAATTGGCTTTTAAATTTACGAATCGGATTTGTGTATTTATGAATCATGTTTTGAATTTCTGAATTGGATTTGTGCATTTATGAATCGTGTTTTGAATTTCTGAATTGGATTTGTGTATTTATGAATAGTGTTTTGAATTTCTGAATTGGATTTGTGTATTTGTGAATCGTGTTTTGAATTTACAAATTGGATTTGTGTATTTATGAATCGTGTTTTGAATTGAATGGGTCACCCACAAGTCCAAAGACATGTGCTTTAGGTGAATTGGATAACCTAAATTGTCCGTGGTGTATGTGTGAATGAGAGTGTATGGGTGTTTCCCAGTGAAGGGCATCCGCTGCATAAAACATATGCTGGATAAGTTGTCGGTTCATTCCGCTGTGGCGACCCCAGATTAATAAAGGGACTAAGCTGAAAAGAAAATGAATGAATGAATTTCTTAATTAGATTTGTGTATTTATGAATTATGGTTTGAATTTCCGAATAAGATTTGTGTATTTATTAATTGTGTTTTGAATTTAAAAATGTGAGTTTTGTAAATGTGAATTGTATTGTGCATGTATAATTTTTTTGTAAATGTATTATTTTTTAGATTGATCTGGCTCCTTAAAGGTGCAGTATGTAAGTTTGACACCCAGTGGTTGAACTAGGTATTGCACTCCTAAATCAAAATAAACGCACGCCTGGGATGCCAGATTGAGTACAGGAGTGAGTGATTTTGACCGAGTTCTAAATAAAAGCAACGACACGCGATAGAAGGAATATTTTCCATATTGAAAGGAGTTTTAGTTCTAATCAACACCTTGAATTGATATATTAGAAACGGCTTCTATTTCTCACAGCTGAACATGTGAAACCTATGACAGTGCACCTCTGGTAAGCCTCGTGTGTTTTATTTAGTGCTAAATGCTAACATTGTGAGTTTGAATGGATTCTAAACCTTACCGTTTCATGAGTGATTGCATATTCTGTGCTTCTGAAAGGCTGTATTTACATTTCTGTCGTGTTTCGTCTGGTGCAAACAGCCAAACTGCTGTTTACGTGTTGTTAGGACACGAGATTACAATGTAACCTGCTCACCTAATGTTTACGTTCGTAATATTTATATCATTTGCTAATTAATAACCTCATGTGGAACTGAATCTGTCTCATTTCGACGTCTGATACTGTCCATTTTCCTCACGGGCGCATGCTTTCAGAGCCTTTCTGAATGAATGAATGAAATACGCTGTTTTCCAACAAGGCAACCCGGGGTGCTGGCATTCTGCAGGTTAACTTTACCTAAACAAAGACAGCGTTCCGGCAAGGAAAAACCGTTTTCAAAGCAGAATATCTGACTTCAGCATTGTTTTTCAGTTAAACAAGTATGTTCACTTGGGATGTTTCTTAAATATCTGCAAACATATTATAGTATTTTTATGCTTTAGAAGAGTCAAAAACTTACAGCACCTTTAATTAAATGCTTCTATTAAATTATTGTTCATGCTTTCAAATTCTACAAGCTCTTTTTTTTTTTTTAAACAGTGAACATTTTCCTTTGGGTGAGACTAATCGTTTTTAAGGTTAACAATTAGTAAAACTTGATTATAGAAATTTTAGGATCATAGAAATTAACAAGCTCCTATGTCCATTTTATGAAGGAACGCCTCAGAAAACTGTCTTATAATTTAGCATTGCTGTACTGTACATTGTATATTTTGATCATACACCTCCAGACTGTACAGTACAAATGCACAATCTGTTAATGTTGTTGAAGGACAGGAACAGATGCACAGTGTGATGATGGAGAGTAAAATACTGTGACAGAAGAAGGAGGAGCTCAGTTGTAGAGGTATGATGATCATCTGAGATGAGAGAGAGAGAGAGAGGTGTGGTCAAGTGACCTGCATTGTTACAAGCAGAATAAATCAGTCTGTTCAGTGTCTGCAGGGCTTCAGCGGTCTGGGATCTGGAGGGTGAATCTGTGCACATACAGTATGTGTGTGTGTCTGCATGCTTTGTTTCAAGGTCACACTGCTCCCCCAGCTTGAAGGTTGAATTATGTAACCCAGATATTAATGCCTTCAGTGTATCTCTACTCTCTTTTCTGCGTGCTGAGAGACTGTGGTTAAAAATCAGCTGTATCTTTAAACTGAAACTAATATTTTAGTAAATAAAATAAATTTGTATCAATTTTTTGAGCTAAGATTATTGAAAAATCATGAAACTAAAACTGAAATAAAATACTACTATTTAGAATTCAAATAATAACTATAGATATAATGTATGTCTAAATATGAATAATTACCTACAATTGAAAATATAAAAATAAAAGCTAATTAAAATTTTAAAATGTACAATAAATGACTAATACTTGGGAGAAAATGCATAAAATGAACCTAAAGCTAAAATAAATGATTAAATATTGAAAATGTCCAATAAAGGCTGTTAAAAATGACAAATTACAATTAAGAAAAGCACCGAAAATAATTATTTTAACGAAAGCTATCGTATAAACTCGGGCTGCACAATATATCGTTTCAGCACCGCAATGTGTGCATTCGCAATAGTCACATCACGAATATCCACAATGTTAAGTTGGGATTCTAGTTGATCAGCAATGAGCACTGTACAGTTTTATTTTACATCACACTGGATTATTTAATTACTGTACCTGAATATCTGACAACTGTTCGACTCTTTGGAAAACATTAAATCACTACTTGCTTCATTATTCCAATCAGTCTAAAAAGTATAAATTTTTTGACTAAGATTTTTGAAAAATTATGACGCTAAAACTGAAATAAAATACTATTATTTCAAATTATAATAATAACTTTAGATATAAATGTCTAAAATACCTACTTTTTGAAAATATAAATGTATTATAAAAATAAAAGCTAATAATTATTTTTAAATGTACAATAAATAACTAATACTTGGCGGAAAATGCACAAAAACTCCTAAAACTAAAATAAATGATTAAATATTGAAAAATGCCTAATAAAGGACAAAAATAACAATAAAAAAAAACACTGAAAATAATAATTTTAATGAAAGCTATTGTATGAACTAGGACTGCACAATATATCGTTTCAGCGTTGATATCGCAATGTGTGCATTCGAAATAGTCACATCGCGAGTATCCACAATGTTGAGTTGGGATTATAGTTGATCAGCAATGAAGACTGTACAGTGTTATTTTACATTTTACATCACATTTGATTATTCAATTACTGTACCTGAATATCTGACTCTTCGGAAAACCATAAAGCACAACTTATTTCACCTTTAGTGGCTGATTCTACACTTCCATCATTGAATCACTTCAATAACTGTCTGGTTTAGCTTAGCTACCAAATCTGACCTCTGAAGACTACGTGGAATAGTTTGGACTGCTGAGCGAATCACTGATACAAGCCTAATAATTTATTTTATATAGCACCTTTAAAACTTACTTTTCAAAGCTCTTTACACTTACAAGATACGAAATACAAGGATAGCAGTAAAACAGTTCTCCGGAGGTTATACAAAATTATATAAAAAATAAAACATGTCAGAAACATTATAAATATAAGAAACCAATCAAAAATACACACACCTTTACATGCATTTAAAAAAAATATTGCTTTGAAATTACATGACATCCTTATTTTATTAAAATTGATGTCATCAATAACAGAACTGTTATTGTCATTCATTAGTCCAACTATTCTATAATGAGGGAGTCAGTCACTACTGAATTTTTATACTCTTTAAAACGCATGTTATTCACTCACAGTTCTGAGGCCTGTTCTCCTCTTGACCCTGGTGTGCAACATTTTGACCTGTCAAAGTGTCTGGCAGGGGTGGCCCATAAACCAGTGGGGTGTCCAAAAACCCCTTCACGTCTCTGCACACTTCAGCCCTTTATTAGAGGAACAGGAAAGAAACCAGGGATCAAGAGAGGAAAAGGTTGAACCTTCACTCTTTAGGAGGCCGCAGATCCATTTTCAAGAATGACCGTCACACGCCTCCAAAAACTAGTAAAGCAATCACACACACAAAAAAAAAAGCTCTTGGTCGAGGCTCGAAAAAACACCTGGTTCAGTGAATCCAAAACCTGGTTAATCTGTCTGCCAAAAACCTCCCCCTTCCCTTCCTCTACACCCAGCAAACATCTCAGCGTCTCGACTGGAGTGTCATTGTGAACTCCCTCAAGTCATTAACAAATAATTAATTAGCAGCCCCCTGAGGGAATGGATTAAGACCTCTGCAATGATGTTTTGTTGCGCTCTTGGGAAGAGGAAAGGGGGAAGTGGAGGAAGCGCTTTACAAATGCGCTTCATGATTCAAGTTGTCACCTCACACGTGAAGCCTGATTTGGGCTTTAATCTCATGCACTGAAATGGAGACGTTATTACTTTTTTTTTCCTTTTCTGAGTGATTTGCTAAAATTGATGTTTTATGATATGAATTAATGTAAAGAAAAGATGTAAGTTACTAATTTATGTTATGCTTTTTAGTGCAGAAATCATATTGATGATTATATTAAATAATTTTACACAAATTAAATAAATAGTAAATAACTTATTTTTTGTAATAAAATGTCAAAATATGAGTGTTGTAATGATCCATTGTTATTCAAATTAGTATAATGAAAATATAAAAAATGTCATAAATGAAACCACATACTTAATCTGACATGCTTATCATAGTGTAAAATAAATATAAAATAATGTATTTTGTACATTATTAAAAAAATCATCTGGCTTAAAAATGTCTGAAAGCAATGCTTTTATTTTATATTTTATTATATATATATATATATATATATATATATATATATATATATATATATATATATTTTTTTTTTTTTTTTTTTTTAATTAATTTTTTTTTGTTTTGTAATTTATTTTATTTATTATTTTATTTCATTATAATTTTTTTTTACATTTTATTTTTTATTTGATTTGATTTTATATTTGATTAAATTTTTACATTTTTTATATATTTTTTTATAATTTTTTAATTCTGCTTAAATTTTTTATTTTATTTTATTTCGTTTTTTTGTTTCATTTTATATATATATATATATATATATATATATATATATATATATATATTTTATATATATATATATATATATATATATATATATATATATATATATATTAGAGATGCGCGGATCAGCTCAAATGTCACCCGAATCCGCTCCTTCATTCTAATCATCCACCCGCCATCCGCCCGCACATATTATTTTATCTGATATATATATCCGCACCCGACCCGCACCCGATCGACACTTTAATAATTCTAATTCTTTGTTTAAGCATGATGATAGGTGTTACTTTCTCCGCAGTAATGTAAGGCGGCAGAGTAACAGCTCATTAATTCATGCTCGAGCAAATGATGAGACGGACAAAAGTACTCGATGCATGCCCTTCTTTTACTTACTTCAGTGTTTTCAGGTTCACAGTGCAAAACAGCTCCCGGGTGGAATTACTGAAGTAAACATAAAAAAAACCGGATAAAACTTTCTCCCTCTAATTCACCGCACGCACAGCACACAGCGAGAGCTCACGTCACACAGCATGCGTGTCGAACTACACTACCCACAATGCCCCTCGCTATGGACTATGGACTAAAGCGGTCACCGTGGATCGTTCGTTATTAACAGCAGATTCAGCTTTTATATATACAGGAAAAAGAACAAAAACGGTGTCCCTTCAGCCTAAACAGCAGCTATGTTGTGTGTACTTGGCCCTTTTCTTAACACTGTGCATCTGCCTGGATTCGGGCGATTCCGCCTCGCCTCCAAAACACGGCTGGCTGCACTAAATGAGCGTTCGCGCGCACCGCTTGTTGCAGGAATGCACACGCTTCTCCTTGCAAGGCGCTGCAGTCCTGTAAATAAGCTATCTTGTTTCTCAAAGAACGATAGCAGATTTCCCTGATGACTCCTCTAACTGAAGTTAGCACAGTATTGTTGCACTTCATCCATTATTTTGGGCGTCTCATCTTCACATTCTGCGAAGTCCACTCTGCTTTTTTGCTGGTCAACTGCTATGACCCGCGACCCACCCGCAATTAATCATAATGTATTTTTTTATTACCCGACCCGCCCGACCCGCGGATTAACCGCAGCGCCCGCGGATATAACCGCCATCCGCGCATCACTAATATATATATATATATATATATATATATATATACATACATACATACAGTATATATATATATATATATATATATATATATATATATATATATATATATATATATATATATATATATATATATATATATATATATATGCACATCTTCTCACATCTTTTTTCTTTTTTAAATATTTCCCAAATGATGTTTAACAGAGCAAGGAAATGTTCACAGTATGTCTGATAATATTTTAAAGCAGTTAAAAAATTTTTAAAGACCATTTTAAGGTCAAAATTATTAGCCCCTTTAAGCTATATATTTTTTCGAAAGTCTACAGAACAAACCATCGTTATACAATAACTTGCCTAATTACCCTAACCTGCCCTAAATAATTCATGTCAAGCTGTATAGAAGTGTCTTGAAAAATATCTAGTAAAATATTATTTACTGTCATCATGGCAAAGATAAAATAAATCAGTTATTAGAAATGAGTTATTAAAACTATTATGTTTAGAAATGTGTTGAAAAATGTTTTCTCTTCGTTAAACAGAAATTAGGAAAAAAAACAGACGGGGCTAATATTTCAAGGGGGCTAATAATTCTGACTTCAACTGTATGTATATATATATATATATATATATATATATATATATATATATATATATATATATATATATATATATATATATATACCGTAGATATATATATATATATATATATATATATATATATATATATATATATATATATATATATATATATATACCGTAGATATATACACACACACACACACACACACACACACATATATATTTATATATATATTTTTTTTTTTTCAAATTTTTTTTGTTTATTGTATTTTTTATATTTTATTTTATATTTTATTTTATAATTTTTTTATTTTATTTTTTATTTTATTTTGTTTTGTTTTATTTTATTTTATAACACATACAATCGAAGTCAGGGAAGTGCCCCCAGAATTAGCTAGATAGCTAAATTTCGTCTGCAGTCTCTGGGCAGGAGAATGCAAATCACATCCCCAAAACATCAACACAATATCCTAATAAAAAAAATAATATCAACAAATAGAACTATAAACCCCCGCTCAATGGTCAGAGCTTGAAGCTATATCGCACTTTAATTGATTTCATGCTTGAAAACCTCCTTTTATCTTTGACCTAGTATATATACATTTATTACATATTCCATAAAAGCATATATCACCTCCTGCAATATCAGTGCTTGGCTCTTTTGAAGGCTAAAGGACATAAATGTGTCCGTTGAGAAAGATCTGCGAGTTAATATTTAAACAAATCCCTAATTAGACACATTATTGCAATGAGGCAGAACAGCAGCAGTAAAGGATCATTAAAGTTTACAAGTGAACTTTTAAAGCGAAACGTCGTAAACGCACAGACACACCGACAGACTGGGCTTCAGGGTCGGCAGCTTCACCCTTGACCTTAAGAAAACTCCCATATGTTGATGAAGCCATTAGTTTCATAAAGTCTCTCTCTCTCTCTCTCTCTCTCTCTCTCTCTCTCAGCATCCCTCTTTCCCTCAGACAGACGGACAGCTGAAGAAACGTCCTGTCTCGAACCGGTGACCTTGGCCTGCTTGACCTTGACTCGTCCCGCCAGTGTGAGTGACATCATCTCATGGCTGGATTACAAAGTTTCAGCAGCTGTCGCCCTTAAATCCTTTTAACCTCCTGTCATCCCTCTCTTCCTCTTCTTTATCCTTCTCAAGATTTTTATGTCACATAGTTCTATATGACATATAACCACAGCTACATTCATATTTTTACACTTTATACACTAAGCATGTTCATTTCTTTTCTGCATTTTGATACTATGACCAAAATAAGATTGTTACACATGTCTTAATTCGATTTGAGAGAGTTAGCAGGAAGATGATTTTTGTGTGGCTCTGTTTTTGCAGCTTTTGAGATTCATGTGTTTTTTTTTTGTTGTTGAATTTTTGATAGCAGTGATTGGGATTGATGAATGACCCTATGATGAATTCACCTATAGATCCGTTTCTTGTTCAGATGAGTTTAAACTTAGGCTGTGCTGTATTGAAGAAAAATGAATTGTGCGATAGCATGGTATTGGTAAATAATGTGATCTCATACTGATTCATATTGGGTGACACAGTGGCTCAGTGGTTAGCACTGTCGCCTCACAGCGAGAAGGTTGCTGGTTCAAGTCACGTCTGGGTCAGTTGGCATTTCTGTGTGGAGTTTGCATGTTTTCCTTGTGTTTGCATGGGTTTCCTCCGGGTGCTCCGGTTTCCCCCACAGTCCAAAGACATGGGCTATAGGTAAATTGAATAAGCTAAATTGGCTGTAGTGTATGTGTGTGCATGTGAGAGTGTATCCCATTACTGGGTTGCAGCTGGAAGGGCATTCAGCTGTGTAAAATATATGCTGGATAAGTTGGCGGTTCATTCCGCTGTGGCGACCCCTGTTGAATAAAAGGACTAAGCCAAAGGAAATGAATAAATGAATGTTTCATATTATTTCAGGGAGAAGAAAGCATCAATACAACTTTTGAAAGTCAACAGGCAGTTTTATTGATGCATACAACTATTCAGATATTTTAATAATGTAAAAAACAAAACAGAAAAAATGTTTGATTATTGTTTGACTGTTTGGTCCTATTTCAGCATTTATGCTAAAATCATTATAGATTTTTAGACAAGAAAACCAACACTGCTTGGTTTCAGAAATGCTGGTTGAGATATAACTACATTTCCTGATGCTTTTAGAGGACATAAATATACACTTGTATTAAATCACTCATTTACCACAAACCGTTGTGATATTTACATTGCTGTATGCACATTTGCAATATTTTTAAAATGTTTATTGTATATTGTGCTACCCTAGTTTTAGCACATGCATGCACGCACATACACTGTAAAAAAAGAATCTGTAAAATGTATGGTAAAAAAATGGCAGCTGTGGTTGCTGGAAATTAACTGTTAAAAATACAGTAGGAATGCGAATTAAATTTCTAAATACGGTAAACTACCGTATTCTATACAACAGACAAAAAGGTGCATCTATTATTTGGTACTTTAGTCATTTATTTCACTAATATGGCAACTGTCAAACGTCATCAGGGAAACGGTTTGAATTTCCGCTTAGTAAAAAAACGATTAGTGTTCCATTTGGGATGACACTACATGCATAAACGCATACATGCATAAGTGTTTAAGTGCATGAGTACATAGTGCATAAGTGGATAGTGTGCCATTTGGGACGCAGCTAAACACAACTAAAAAGCAGGTGTGGATAAGTAACATAATGAAGCAAAGCTCATCACAAGCAACTTTTCCCACAAGCAGAGACGCATACTAATATATAGAAGCCATTCAGTGTCCTTCCCACAACCACTAAACTACGTCATAATAACACACATAAAATGAAAGTATTGCAATAAACATTCTCTATCAACATTAGATGTAACATAAAACTAAAGAAAAAAAATGAAAAGAAATGTAATGCCAACAAAAAGTTATAAAAATTGAAGTGTCATGGAGGGAATTCTGGGAAAGTGAATATATGGTTATTTACGGTATAATTTTTTAACATTTTGTTTACCGCTGAAATAATGAACATTTTATACAGTGTACGTAAAGCTACCTTTATGGGGACTTCGCACAAACTGAATTCATTTTCTTTACTGTACAAACTGTATATTTTATCTGTCCTACTGCAACTCTACTAACTATACACAAACCTCAAAGGAAACATTCTGCTTTTTTACGTTTTCAAAATACAAAATACAGTTTTCAAAGTACTTTTTTAATTCATTCCGTGTAATTTATGAGCCATTTTCCTCCAGTTTTGTCGCCATAAGGTCAAAATGTACTGGTATTGTGCAAGCACACACATACGTGCAGCTAACTTTGATGACTTCTCATAGACGTCACGATTTTTATACTGTACAAACTGTATATTATATTCCCCTACCACAACCCTATCCCTAAACACAACCCTCACAAGAACAATCTGGACATTTTACATCCGTTTTCCTCATCAGGACCAAAAAAATGTTCCCACAATGTTCAAATTTACTGGTATTGCTATATTTGTGGGGATATTTAGTACATTACTTGTGGACACACACACACACACACACACACACACACACACACACACACACACACACACACACACACACACACACACACACACACACACACACACACACACACTACTTTCAAATACAGATGTGTGTGTGTGTGTGTGTTTTGTGGTGTGAGTCTCTCAGCTGTGGTTACAATGAAGACTGACCCGGGTGATAGTGGTCCGCTAATGAACACTAATGAATCAGATGGCTGACAATGTGAGCACCAGGAATCTTTTGTGTTTGTGTCACCTCAGTCATGATGAAGAGCTGCGTGTGAGTTTTGCCTAAAGCTATACAGCCAAATCAATCTATCTCGAGATAAAAGAAATCAAGCGTCACACACTGGAGTCCAGGAGTAGATAGAGGTGCTGAAGATCATTTGTGTGCTGGCTTTGCTAAACCTATGCTAATTTTCGGCACAGTAATTGCTCTGATGAATCAGTTGGGTTTTGTCTTTCTTCTCTTTGTGTGTGGTTCTTCACTGCAAGAGTTTCCTTTGAGTGTTTTGGTGTTTCTTTGTTCTGTCTCATTGTCCCATATGTCTCCATTAGCTATAGCACAGGTTTTGACCTTAATGAAAATAGATTCTCGTGTTAGCTACTGAAACAGTGCGTTTGTTTGCATAGACTTTATTAAAGGTTATTTTGATGGTATGGGCAGGAAACAAATGTCCTTAAATACACGTACAAACATTGTTTTTTAGAGATAATGGCTGCGTCCGAAACCGCCTACTACACAGTAGGTACTGCATTTGAATTTAAACGTACTACTCGGCCGTTAGAAAAGTACGTTCTATACAGTATAATTGTAAGAAGTATGAATGGAATTCGCACATACTACATCCGCCATTTTGTCATGATCACGTGACCTATCTGCGTCAGTTGCGCCGCTTCACTACCATTCATGAATTCTCTCGCGGGGCATCATGGGATAGCGCAGCGTGCATGGGATGCGCACTTCAGAATCTCGCCGGAAGTAGTAAGTCATCCGGGTACTTCTCGCATGCTGATTTTTGAATTCTATGAATTCGGACATACTACTCGGCTCGCATACTGATTTTAGCGTACTGTATAGTATGGAAGTACGCAGTTTCGGACGCAGCCTAAATGATAACATTTGTGTTATTATTCAAAACGAGTTTTATTCAAGTTTTTGAAAAATAATAGAAGTTTCCTCTAGCACAGTGTTTCCCAAACCTGTCATGGAGACACACCAACAGTAAATATTTTGGATCTCTTCCTGATCTGACCCATTCATTTCAGGTTTTGGAGTCTCTTCTATTGTTCTGATGAGTTGATTCAGGTGTGTTTGATTAGGAAGAGGTTGAAAATATGTACTGTTGGTGTGCCTTCAGGAACAGGGCTGGAAAAACTGCTCTAGAAGACACAAAATGTACCCACAATTTTAGAATCACCAATACTGTATATAATTTTGAAATGTTAAAACTATTACATGTACTAGTGTTTTTAAAGATTAAAATTAGGCTGTCAAAAGATATATTGATTGATATATCAACTGATGTCCATATTGAGTTTTAAAATATGAGCTGCACTTTCAATTTGGGAAACTATTAGGACTGCACAATTCTGGCTAAAATGAGAATCACGTTTTTTTTTTTTTTTTGCTTAAAATCAAGATTGTGATTTTCTCACAATCCTGTAGATGTAAAATAAAGGGTAATATGAGTAGGCAATTATTATTATTATTTCTCAAACATATGGAAAAACAACAGTAGTAATATAAGGCCTATGTGTGGGTCTACTGCTGGGTAAAATGCTAAATTTTGTATAGACTTGGAATAGTGGACTTGAATAGACTTTAAATATGTCCTGTTTGTTAATTCACAGTAAAGTGATGACATCAGAATACAACTATTCTTAATTCTAAAGTTGAATTATTATGTTTGGGACATATGCTCGTCATTTGTCATTAACAGCATTATTTGACTTTTTTTTCAATGGTAAGATGAGACATTTGTCATTATTAGATTCCCTTTTGAATTATATTCAACATTATATTGGCTAGAGTAGTTATACTGACCCAGCAAATATTTATTCTCATGCACAACACATTAGCCGCTTTTCCACTATCGTGCTGAATCGTTCTTTATGCTGAACCGTTCCATTTCGTGCCAAAACGGGCCAGACAGCACGAATACGGTTTCATTTTTCACTGTCGTGCTGCAAAAGAGCTCTTTGAATCGTTACACAAAACGCATCAGTAGTTGCCTTGGTAACATGTAAAAGGCTGCCTTTGTTCAATTAAATTTAAATAATATTCTAAGTTAGTTTTATCATGTTCATGTGTAAAAGCGAAAGCAACTGCGTGACTAATCACTGTTATGCCGCTTTCTCATATAGGGTGCTAAATATAGCTACAAGTCACAGCACCCTTATTTATTTAGAGATCATATTTTGCGCGGCTCTGCGCAAATTTTATTTGGAGGGAAAATTACCAAATTGTAACGTGATGATTGATAATGACTGGAGGGGAAATAAATAATATGTTTCAAATCTCTGTATATAGCAGAAAGATAAACAATGATAATACAACAATAATAGTGCATTTTTATTACAGGGAGTGCAGAATTATTAGGCAAGTTGTATTTTTGAGGATTAATTTTATTATTCAACGACAACCATGTTCTCAATAAACCCAAAAAACTCATTAATATCAAAGCTGAATATTTTTGGAAGTAGTTTTTAGTTTGTTTTTAGTTTTAGCTATTTTAGGAGGATATCTGTGTTTGCAGGTGACTATTACTGTGCGTAATTATTAGGCAACCTAACAAAAAACAAATATATACCCATTTGAAGGATTTATTTTCACCAGTGAAACCAATATAACATCTCAACATATACAAATATACATTTCTGACATTCAAAAACAAAAAACAAAAACAAATCAGTGACCAATATAGCCACCTTTCTTTGCAAGGACACTCAAAAGCCTCCCATCCATGGATTCTGTCAGTGTTTTGATCTGTTCACCATCAACATTGCGTGCAGCAGCAACCACAGCCTCCCAGACACTGTTCAGAGAGGTGTACTGTTTTCCCTCCTTGTAAATCTCACATTTGATGATGGACCACAGGTTCTCTATGGCAGTGGTTCTCAACTGGTTTGGCCATGGGACCCACATTTTTACATGGTCATCAAGCCGCGACCCAAACTTTTAGGAACTATAATATAATTTTAGGAATTATAATTAATTTGTATTTATTTGTTAACATACACAAATAGTGACAGATAAATCACAAGTCACCAATACTTACAAATAAACAATATTTTATTGCTGTCATTTAACAAAATGTATCAAATTATAGAAATATTACAAAGTAAGGGTAAGAAAAGGTTCAGTTACCATCAACTGAACTGTTAATAAAACATTAACACTGATCCTGTTGAACAGAACAAATCAGCAAATTACAGTAAAATGATTAAAATAATCATAACCATTTTTACATCTAATATGACAGCAATTATAAACATCTGTTTCACTTAACAGTAATTTGGGAAGCTAATGAGATAACTGAGGATGTGCTTTACTCCTGATAAGAGTTTTAAAGTCTGGGGTGATGGTAGACCCGAAGATCGTGCTCTATGTCCAACCTATTCCTTTGCTTTGACTTAAGCTGCACCAAGGAAGAGAAGCCACTTTCACACAAATACGTAGTGCTGAATGGTAGGATGGATTTGATCGCACGAATGGCAAGGGACGAATACTCAGAAAGCACTTCGTGGCACCAAAACTGGGAGAGGCTTACTTCACTGAATTTCTTTTTCAGCTTCTTATCACATGACAGCTCCACCAGCTGATTCTCTTTGTTGCTCGGCAACGTGACGCTTTCCACGTCAATTCCAAAGGGATTGCTTATCCACGGATCATCATCATGTTTATCGAGAAAGTAGTCGGTACGGTTGTTGCGCGCGCATTTCAAAATAAAAGTCCGGTATAAGCAAAATAAGCTAAAAATTAAACTTTTGTTGTTTTTTTGACCACACACTCCGCGACCCACTGAAAATGTTCCCGCGACCCACTCTTGGGTCGCGACCCACCAGTTGAGAAACACTGCTCTATGGGGTTCAGTTCAGATGAACAAGGAGGCCATGTCATTAGTTTTTCTTCTTTTAGACCCTTTCTTGCCAGCCACGCTGTGGAGTACTTGGACGCGTGTGATGGAGCATTGTCCTGCATGAAAATCATGTTTTTCTTGAAGGATGCAGACTTCTTCCTGTACCACTGCTTGAAGGTGTCTTCCAAAAACTGGCAGTAGGACTGGGAGTTGACCCGACTCCATCCTCAACCCGAAAAGGCCCCACAAGCTCATCTTTGATGATACCAGCCCAAACCAGTACTCCACCTCCACCTTGCTGGCGTCTGAGTCGGACTGGAGCTCTCTGCCCTTTACGGATCCAGCCACGGGCCCATCAAGACTCACTCTCATTTCATCAGTCCATAAAACCTTATAAAAATCAGTCTTGAGATATTTCTTGGCCCAGTCTTGACGTTTCAGCTTGTGTGTCTTGTTCAGTGGTGGTCGTTTTTCAGCCTTTCTTACCTTGTTCATGTCTCTGAGTATTGCACACCTTGTGCTTTTGGGCACTCCAGTGATGTTGCAGCTCTGAAATATGGCAAAACTGGTGGCAAGTGGCATCTTGGCAGCTGCATGCTTGACTTTTCTCAGTTCATGGTTCAGTTCTCAGTTTATTTTGCGCCTTGGTTTTTCCACACGCTTCTTGCGACCCTGTTGACTATTTTGAATGAAACGCTTGATTGTTCGATGATCACGCTCCAGAAGCTTGGCAATTTTAAGAGTGCTGCATCCCTCTGCAAGATATCTCACTATTTTTGACTTTTCGGAGCCTGCCAAGTCCTTCTTTTGACCCATTTTGGCAAAGGAAAGGAAGTTGCCTAATAATTATGCACACCTGATATAGGGTGTTGATGTCATTAGACCACACCCCTTCTCATTACAGAGATGCACATCACCTAATATGCTTATTTGGTAGTAGGCTTTCGAGCCTATACAGCTTGGAGTAAGACAACATGCATAAAGAGGATGATGTGGTCAAAATACTCATTTGCCTAATAATTCTGCACTGCCTTTATAGTGGCAGAAGTATATTTTTGAACAGGCCTTGTCAAAAGTGAGCGGGCACTTTCACTAATAAAAAAATATAGCACTTAAATTATTTCATTTTAACAAATTAAATTGCACAGCGGTTTTATATCAAAAGTTGATAATGATATAAAATATAGTACATTTTGATGGTAAAATATAACCTTTTAACCGATGGTTTTTATTTGTTTCAGTATTCAAACATTAAATATTGAATGCATCAAGTTAAATAAAAAACGAATATGAAACAACACATAGCAGGATATAAAGCATATAAAGGACTGTTATATTTAGCAAAATGCTGCCCTTTTTATCTTTGTATTTTTATCATTTTATTTCTGTTATTTAATTTTTTTCTCTTCATAATTAACTAACGAGCTATAGACAAATTCCTGCTTAATGTTTAAGAAAATATTTTGCGCAGCTGCCCAGTATATATTGAAGATAACCGAGAACAAAAACACAGAAACATGTTACATGTGCCCAAATGTCCAACTTGTATTTAACTGAATCGTATAATGGCCTATAGCTAAAATGTTGAAAATTGCTCATTTTATTTTTATAAAACATTTGTCAAAACATATTGATATTTTTTGAGTAAAAACAATGCAGGCATTTAAAAATCCATATTTATTTGATTTATTCATTCATTTGACTTGTTTATTGGTGCATTAATAGGCTATAATTTAAATCCAACACAATCATACAGTACCTTGGACAGTCCCACTCTGTAAAGCTTTCATGCAAAGTCCAAAAAAGATTAGACTTTCTCCGGTGACGGCCGACATCACAATACGCCGTAATCGTCTTTCTGGTGGTATAGCTGGCATTAAATTACAAAACAAGCATGCTGCAGTCTGGTCTTTGAATTAAAAAGTGCAATTATTTCCTCGTTGTTCAAGGAGTCTGCAAGTTCGTGTTCCATGGATATAGCGATGTCGTTGATCTTAAGCGTGTCTTTATTGGATGCGCAGCAGAAAAAAAAAGGTTTTTCAGCAGTGCATGTACTCGTTGGTAGGGTTCACACACGGATCAGAGCGAGTTTTGTGCTACCAAATAGAGCACTGCATGCAATAAACTCACGTTTAGTCAGGCGAAAAACCTCTCTGCCTATGATGTCAATCAAATTAATGAAGCTCAAGCCACGAGTAAAACAATAGGCTATTTTATTATTTTAAGATTTTAGATGACAGGTTAGTAATTATATTATACACGGTTAATTATTTTCAAGTCAATGAAATAATAACTTTGATAAATAAAATATGTTTGTAAGAATGTGGTGGGCCAATGACTCCCTTCTCGGCCAGACTGTTCTATGGTTTTAAAACCCTTTTTAAACTTTATTGTTTAGACCTGTATCATTTTTTTATATTAAATGTAGTGTAGTTTACATGTGGATGTCTGAGGACTAGCGCGCTTCCACTGAGCCAGCTGTGGTAGCTTGGCAACAGAGCCGCGACGTCAACACACAGAATCTGTCGGCACAGTTCAGCACTGTTGTCTAACCGTGCCGAGAATTCCGGGCCAAGAACGGTTCGTAATCGTGCTGCGCCGTTCCAGGCTCAGTGGAGAAACAACCGTAACCGTACTGAAGTGTTCTTAGAACAGTTTGGCACGATAGTGGAAAAGTGGCTTTTGTGTTCGCTATGAAAGAAAAAACATATCTAAGGAACGTCGTAATCAAAACTTTAGAATGTGATATGATCATTTAAATGATCATTTCACTTTTCACTGCCGAGTGCGGTTCATGTCATGGCTGCCTTCCTTTTAAGTTCAGTTTGCATCAACCTGAACGTTATTTCACTTTATTACCTGTTATTCACAGCCTATGCAGGTTCTGTTCACTAAAGTAGACATCACTGGTGGGCACACGTGCATCCTCTCGGTAGTAAACAAACAGTCCGTCAGCTCATGTGTGATTTCTCTGCCGCGAATACATAATTGCATTATGACAGAAATAACATTTTTGAGTGAATTATACCTTATAAATACTGTACAGTATGTGAACCTTTTAACACCATTTGGAGGTGTCCATGTTGCTGAGCAACATATATAAAACAATGTGAAGACTTGTGCGACCGCCTTTATGCTTTTCTCTTGACTTTGAAAATTTAACTAGCTAAATTATAGAGAAAAGCTGAGATCGTGTGGGTGGTCAAATCGAAATTGCGGTCTTTTTTTGATTAATCGAGCAGCACTAGGAACTATCATTAAAAAACTGAAACAAATCATTACAAATTATACTTATTGATTTTCATTATAACACAATATTATAATGTACAAAAGATTAGTTGATTTTAGATTTTAAATTTGAAAAATATTTAATACTTACAAAATGTATACCTTTTGAAAATAAAGGATAATATGAGAATCATAAAAAAATTATTTAACATTGCAAATAATAAATAGAGTACTAATACATTCAGTCTGTTGACTGAAAATGTAGTTGAGGTCATTAAAAAAATTGTGATCAAACATTTCTGTTGTTTGTATTTTGTGATGTTTAAATTAATTCCTGTAGTTCTAGGCACTATTTATAGCTACTAATAGAATGGGTTGACTTCATTTTTTCATTCCTAAGAATTCCTGTTGACAGAATTGTTATTATTTTTTTAATTTTTATTAATCTTAGTTACCAAATTCTGTCTATACAGATGTGGATAGTACTGCTAATGTAGTCAATAATTTTAGAAATGAAGTGAATTAGGTGTTTAAATAAAACCTGCGTAGTGTAGAGATTGTCACAGTGATCGCTGAAGCATATGAGGCCTGGAGCTTGACCTCGTTATGCTAAATCATTGCTAATTATGGGAGTGACCTAATTTGCATATCCGTATGGTTTGACAGAGGAGCTAGTTAAATGGTGCACACTTCTTCTTGTATCTTATGGAAACACTATGGTGATTGTGACAATGACAGATTTTCAGTGTATACCTAACTGATTGGGTTAGATATTGGGTGTATGTGTTTTTATAATTGTATAACCTGTGGTGTAATGTCATGTGAGTCATTTCTGTATTCATCACTTATAGCTTAAGCCCTACAGAGACACAAGCTAATTATGTCCAAGCACACCCTACACACACTCCCTCAGTCTGACTTTCACATCCGATGCTGCGCTGTGACTCAATAGAAGAACAAAGAAATTAATAAACGAAGCATAAAGTAAATAATGACGCTCATACTCTCGTTGCGTGAGTGCGAGTCCATGTGAGTCAGACTAATGGTTTATTTAAAAAGGTCAGAGTTGTGTTCATGAAATAATAAGTACATGTTACTTTTGGATGAAAGGAAATTGAAGCCACCGAGCCTGCACACCTTTTCTATAGGGAAGGATTTTTTTTATTCGTAAATACCACATAGAGAAATTACAAAGTTTAATTCAGAATTATTAGCCCCCCTGAATTATTATATATTATTAAAAATGTTTATTTTTCCCAAATTTCCCTTTAACGGAGAGAAGATGTTTTCAATGCATTTCTAATCATAATAGTTTTAATAACTCTTTTCTAATAACTGATTTATTTGATCTTTGCCATGATGAGCTTAAAGTGACATTTAAAGGCTTAACTAGGTTAATTAGGTTAACTAGGCAGGTTAGGGTAATTAGGCAAGCTATTGTATAACGATGGTTTGTTCTGTAGACTATCAAAAAAATATATAGCTTAAAGGGGCTAATAATTTTGACCTTTAAATGTTTATTAAAAAAATAATATCTGCTTTTATTCTAGCCGAAATAAAACAAATAAGACTTAAGAAAAAATATTATCGAACATACAGTGAAAATTTCCTTGCTCTGTTAAACATCATTTGGAAAATATATAGAAGGGGGGGGGGGGGTTAGGGGGGGCTAGGGGGGGCTAATAATTCTGACTTCAACTGTAAACATGAATCTTAGATTTCAGCTGTATTTTTCATGCATACATTTTTTTGTTATTTTTTATTGGTTTCCTCTTAATATAACATGCTATACAAAAATACAAAATGCATACAAATTTAGAAAAAATTATTAGGAAAACTGTAACAAATGCATAAAGATAATACTACAGAGCACAACAGGGTACACTGAAAAAAATAAAAAGTTAAGTAACCAGCTGCAAAGAAATTTAGATTTTATTAAGCTTCAGTGGTTGAAGTTGTGCCAAATTATTTTTTTTAAGTTGACTGAAAAGGCTGCTCAAAAATATGTCCACCTAACTTACAATTTTAAACTGAGTTAACAATCTGTAAGTTGGATTTTTTTTACAGCTTAGACACTTTCATATTTTAAGTGAAGAAATGAAATTCTCCCATATATCCACTTCCTCATGATCATTTTGGCTAACATTTTTTTCATATGACACATCATAAATTCCATCCATAATTTAAGTGTAGAGCATTGAATGTCTTTCCAAAAACTACCTGCTGTATTTATACCAACAGTTATGAGGAAGAACTCATCGTTCCTAATATGTGGAACTAGGCATGGGCCGGTATAAGATTCTGACGATATAATAACCTTGGATAAAATATCACAGTTTTATGGTATTGTACTTACTGCTCTAAACTATGTTCTTTTTAAATGTCTCAGTAAAAAAAAAATTACTTTTTCGCCTTTGAACACAATATATTTTATTTTGAGAAAAAAAAAAAAATTAGTAAACATGTCAGGCTAAATAATTCAAATCAATTATTGACTTTGTTTTCTTTTGTTTCAAAAACACTGATTTCTTTGCTAATTAAAACGCCATCTTTGGAGATCTTTTCTGCAGGAGATACTGTTGTCCTAAAAAACAACAACAAAAACATAAATAATAAATCTTACATATACCTTAGGAATGGTAAAGCAGAATTTTTTTGGCGGTTTTAAAACCTTGACTTTTCCAAACCGCAGTATACCTTGAAAATGGTTATCCTCCCATGCCTATGTGGAACCTCAGTTTTATCACCTGAAAGACATATTCTGGGTGAGAGAGGAATATTAAATCCCAGCCATCTACCTAAATGTATTAACACAGATTCCCAAAAGGGTTGAATCTTTGTACACTGCCATAAAGCATGGTAGTATGTGCTGATCTCTTGTTCACATTTCCAGCATTTATTATCATCCAAACTCATGCATAGAATTATTAAAAAATCTCTACATTGCTTAATTTGTTTTAATCAAAATACAGTAAACGCTAGAATATTCTGAATATTATTACAATATGAAATACCGGTTTCTATTTTAGTATCATTACTTTTGTCTTAAAAGTCCTGTGAAATGTGCTTCAAATGTGCAATTTTGTTTGACGTGTGACGTAATTTAACTGAAACGCATCAAGACAGCTGTTATGCAAGAACAAATTCAGATGTAAATCTGACAATAAAGTTTGTATTGTATCGTATTGTATTGTATAACAGGGCAGGATAGAGTAGCTGAGGTGATGTCATAAAAAACATTGATCTTTTTAGGTGGACATGAAAAACTATATGCTTTGGATGTTTATATCATCTTAATATAAATTTTTTCACTGTTTTGGAGCACCCTAGCTTAGGTATCCTTAAGACTAAAGCTGCGGTCACACTGGACTTTTCACTCCATAGACTTCCATTCATACACACGTGAATGGGTCAGAACGGAGACGCAAGCTCGTGCGACAAGTTTCGCAGTTCAAAGTTCAAACTTCGCAGTTCAAAGTTCAAGCTTGGTGAACTGTGACCTGTGAAATCGCATCACGTGATTGTGTGAGACCAACCGAGGATCAAAACATGACCTCTCTGGACAGAAATGTAAAATATGGACCAATCGCTCGCTTTTTTAAATGTCTAATCGTCTTGCCCCCTTTCACAGCGCCGTACTACAGAATTTCGCAAGCTCAAACTCTAGTGTGACTGCAGCTTAACATGCGGAAACTAACATCTAAAAAACTTAATTTTGATTTCACGTAGACTTTAAATGCGACTTGATCCTTCAAAAATCACTGTAATTTGCTGATTTTACGCTTCATGAAAATATAGTGGTCAATGTTGAAAATGGCTTGATATTTTTGTTTAACCATATTTAAGATGTGTTTAATGAACAGGTAAAAAAGAAAGGTTAAAAAATTTATTTGAAATAGATTTTTGTAAGATTATAAATAATTAATAGATTGTAACATTTTTTTATAAAGCATTATTTGTGCCGTTATCTAACACCCACCTAGTTTAATAACAAATTCATTTTTAAATACTGTTCTGTAATGATATTGTGTTGTAGGTCTTAAATCATTTTAAACAGGTCTTAATTTCTAAATCTAAAGCTTAATGATATAAATCTCAGTCTAATTTTCCTACATCCATGTAAAGCTACCCAATCTGACGAACACCCATTCAATCACTAACATTCCATCTCAATAAAAGTTTTAACACAAGTTTATTTATTAATTATATTTACCAATATGGTTTAATTATCTTCCTTACCATATCATTTGTTTTTAATGGTTATTTAAATGTTTTAACTGGGTCATTAGAAAAAATCCTTAGTGTTTAGCCTTGTGTAAGTCTGAAATTTCTTTCATAATGGTCTTAAAAAGGTCTTAAAAAATCTTACATTTGACTTGATGAAACCTGAAGAAACCCTGGATAGTATCTAAAGTAAGTTGTTACATTTTAAATTGATCGATTTATAAATTTGAGTTGTAATTTCTATTTTATTTTAAAAGGAAATGTTAACATTTGTCTATTAAAGATAGACATGAAAATAGTGGTCGATAATGATCTACAATTTAATAGCAGGCATTGGTGCCATTTTGCTAACTCTTGAGCATGGCTGTGGTGACCAATGGCTTTAGCTCTTGCTCTGGAATACAGTGTGTGTTGTTGCGGTGCATGTGGTCTGTGGGCACTCGAGGTGGCAAACGCACTGGAGGCAAGTCATATTTTAAGAGATCCGTCAGAGTCACCTTGTACTTTAAGTGCCCCTCTGCGCTTTACGGCAGCTGTTCCTTATAGATCTCCCTCCTTGCCTCACACACACACACATCAACGAAACTGATCTGGCACCCTGGGCAATCGGCCAAACACACACACATCACAGCCCAAACCAACAGAACATTCCACTGGGCCAATGTTTAGCTTTAATCCCATAATAAGAGCCTCAGCTGTCCAGGAGAAGAAAGAGGACTTTCCGCTGCAGAAGTCAGACACTTCAGTCTTCTGTGCTCCTTTTTTTTCATTCTACCTTTTGTTCTCCCCTCTTTGTTTTAGTTTGGAGCATGAGATCTGGTCCTCTTGGGTTGGCTGTTGTACTTTTGTCTCTGTTTCTTGCTCTTTCGTTTACTTCTCGTTTGCAGTGACTTACAGATAGTCATGGATTTGTTCAGGACCACACACAGATGTGGTCCGTAATATGGGATCATGGTGGCATTTATCATATATGTCTGGCTGTTTAAATAGTCTGCTTGAAGATGCAGTGATAAAGGGTACATTTACATGAGTACTAAAGTGCTGTTCTAACCGTTGTATCTTACATGTGTATTCTTCAAAACAATTACACCCTTCATATCATCTTGGCTGAGCTTTTGCCCTAGATTAGTAATACAAAATATAAAATATAGATTAGTCCTTTGCACATTTAGCACAAACTTTTATGAGTATGAGTTTTATGACGAATGTGAAAAAAAAAAAGTCATGCTCAAAATTCTAGCTCAGTGGGTCCAATGTAAGGGCACAATATGTAAAGTTTTTCATGAAAATGTCCAACAACCACTGGAAAAGTGTTGTATATTTTGCTGACGTATGCACTTACATTATCCCGAATGTCTTGAAGAATGTTCAAATCTCAAGAAATAGGCAATTTTAAGTCCTGTGTGGCCATGCTGATGACATCATACACCCTGTAATTTCTAGTTTGGTTTTATAGAAAACAGGGAAAAAGGCCAAAGATGCTTTGATAAGTTGTGCATTTAATTACACTGCATAAAGCAGCATTAGAGCAGAACCCTAAAATGTATTTAGTATGAATAAACCTCTCAACCAGAGGGTGACCTATGGCATAATTAAAGCACTGCTGTTTTAATGCTGGGTCGAGTTTGTCATCTCTCTTTGTTGTCTCTCAATTGCTTCTGCAGTCTCGTTTCGCTTCTTAGTCTTATTTTGCTTCATACTACCATGATAATAAGTCTTCAATGTCTTGGATCATCCATGAACATCATTTCTGAAGGAGCCAATGAAGATGACAACTTCCATGATTCCACATTCAGTCATGACGTCATCAAACTGCTCCTTTGTTTGTTGTGAATACACACCTTCTAGGAGTGAAAATTGTGTGCTTTTAACATGTTGCTAAACATTTAAAAAAAGCTAAAAAAAAATAAAAATAAAAACAAAAAATACAAAATAAAGTCTACAACCAGGATTTTGCAGAAAAACATGTGGAAATATTGGGTCCACCCAATAAATCCTGAGATTGCGTAGAGAGGGAGGAGAGTTTTACCCCCTCATTAAAAAGCTGTGATATTATCTCAAGCAATTCAAAGCTATTCAACAGTCTTTCTTTATATTTGTTCTCTTTCTGTTATGCACTTTTATTTGTCAAAGTGTTTTGTGCTGCGAGACAAAGTGACTCAAGTTTTGAATTTTGGCGTTTATGAAGTACTAACATAGTTTCATAATAAGTCAATTACAGTACTTTTCGAAACTTGCCTTTAAAACATTATTTGTTAGTTTTTTTGGGCTTTTGCAGGCTTTTTGTGTGAATGGTAATATTGTTTATTTTTAAACATATCATTATACTATGATGCATGTTCAAAAGCATAATAGTACCATGGTAGCGTGGGTTTCCTCTGGGTGCTCCAGTTTCCCTCACACTCCAAATACATGCGCTATAAGTGAATTGGGTAAACTAAATTGGCCGTAGTGCAAGAGTGTGTGTGTGAATGCGAGAGTGTATGGGTTTCCCAGTAATGGGTTGCGGCTGGAAGGGCATCTGCTGCGTAATGCTGGAGTAGTTGGCAGTTCATTCTGCTGTTGCGACCCCTGATGAATAAGGGACTAAGCCGAAAGAAATTCGGCTTAGTCCGGCTTAAATACTTGTGAATGGCATTGTGTATGACAATAAAACTATATTAAACTGTCTAATTTCACATCTATTTACAGAAGAGCACTTATACTCTTATACTCTCATCTAAAGACTTAGTTTTTGATTTAGTGATTTAGAAGATTTAGTGTTTGTATGAATGAGCAATAGTGCAATCATGTATCTGAGAGAGAGAGAGAGAGAGAGAGAGAGAGAGAGAGCTGCTGTAAATGAATCTGGTAGAAAGTGCTCTTCAATACCTCCAGCTCTGCCTGAAGAAATGACTCCATCAATAGTGAGATGACATCTGGAGATTAACCACCACACAGCTGTGCAGATAACAAACACAGACATCCTATTGTGTCATCATAAACCTGCATTAAATGATATATGCATGTGCCAAATGAGTTTACAGTAGCTCTTAGTAGAAGAGATGCAGTTTATTTTTGGATTCCCCAAAATGTGTGCTTTAGATCCGTTTCCTACTGTTTTGGTGTACACATTCGTCCAGGTGGTGATAGAAGGATTTAAAGGGAGACTTCATCCAAAAACTAAAATTTGCTCATCCTCTAGTGGTTTCAAGCCTTTGAGTTTCTTTACTGTTAAACACAAAAGAAAATATTTTGAAGAAAGCTGATAACCTGTAACCGTTGACTTCAATAGTAGGAAAAACAAATACTAAGGAAAGTCATAAAAAATGACTTAATTTTTTTCTTGTGTTTAAAATAAAACAAACTCTAAAGGTTTGAAAAAAGTAAAGGGTGATTATATTATAACAGAATTTCTTTGACAGGAAATTAGAGAAGAATACAACATCGGATGGACTCTTCAACTGTATGTAACCTAGATTCGTCCGTAATAATCTCTGACACTCTCTGCTAAACCGAAACATCAGAAATGTATAAAGTGCGACGGGACGTTTTCCAGTGTCACAGCGCACTGTTATCTCTTTGATTAAAGTCATTGCATTAGCGCACGGGTGGCTGGAGATTAAAGGAATTTGGTTGTGTTTAAAACTGGAAATCCATTCGTGAGAGCTTTAGGTTGGTAGCATGTTGAGTGTGAAAACAGGTTATGTCTTGTGTTTTGCCTTGCCAATAAAAGGAGTTGATGGGTTGGGTCAGGGATCGGCCATTTAGAAATGATTTAATTAGAAATCCACTAATTGCACAGTGCTGATCTTTATCTTGAAGACAAAGAGATTAATTTGCACCTATAGTGACAAAATTGGTTGTGCTTAAAGCTAAATTGAGATTTTATCTTCCCTGGTGGCAGTAAAATATATTGCAGTTATTATTTTTCAAAACAGTTATTTTCAGAGAACTCCTATTATCTTTTTTTGCATTGTTAATTAGGTAGCTCCACCCCCAAACACCAGTGTTGAGCCAGTGTTGTCACACTCAAATGCTCAGACACACAGAAAAGGACCACAGTGTTTTACCATTAATTGTATAATATAATTTTTTTAGCATAGATTTCATTACTTTAGTTTTCATTTTAATGTTAGTCTTATTATTATTGTCTGGCAACAAAGATGAGGATCCACGTGCAGTTTATTAACAAGAAAAGTCAGGCAGGCAATGGTCAAAAACAGGAGCATAAGGGTAATCCAAAGTGCATAGTCAGAAACAGACAAATGGTCAGGACAGGTGGCAAAGAATCAAAACGGTAAACAAGTCAAACAGGGAAAAATCTTTGTAATGTTGATGGGAGAAACAAGACTCAGCAATGTGTATGTGAATGTGAGGTGTATATATAGTCCATGTAATCAGTGAAGATGAGCTACAGCTGTGTGTGTGTGTCAATGTCCGGATTATTGTCAGCTGTGGCAGGAATTGATGAGTGCAAAGAGTTCTGGGAGTTATAGTTCGGTTCAGTAGTCGAATTGTAGTTCTCTAGTGATCTGCAACTGCTCGATCGCTGGTTATCATAACAATTAGGATATTTTTATATTAATATTTAGTCTGTTTATTTTATTTATTTATTTATTTTTAATTTGTAGGTCCAAACGTTTAGTGCTTAAATTTATTTTATCTAGTAGCCACAGCAACATTTTCAATTTTCATGTAATGTTAATATTTTATTTCAGTGTTAATGTTTTATTCTTCTATTTCATCTGTTTGTTTTTGTGTATTCTAGCTAATGCTTAAAGATGATATTGCATATTACAAATAGTTTTATTATATATTCATTTGTAATTCACTTTGAGTAAAAACCATAAGTAAATAATAGTTTTTTTTTTTTAGAAATGATCCTGCATCTATCTCACTTATAGTTGTCTTTGCACATTTAACTGAGATATGGGAAAGCATTTCAGTATTTTGTAAAAAATCTAAATTATCCAAGTTAACTACAAAACTGTTTTAACAGTACAAAGAAGTAATTTAAATGTAAATACAGTGTTGCATCAGAATAATTGAATGTCTTTGGCATAATATATATTGTTTTCTCCTTTAATTAAGGAGAATCCTGAGAGTCCTCGGGAAGCTCATATTATACAATTATAATACTTAAAGTGATATAATTAGTTAAATGAAATGCTCCCTCTAATTATTATTTTATTCCTGTTTATAATTATTACTGCTCCTTTGAAGTCAACTTAACTGGCAGTAAAGGTTTCGCAGCATATTGTTCCTGTCTCTCTGTTTCTGGTGAGAATATGTTTCTAGCGCGCAGGAAATAAACAAGCAATAATTTCCCCTCTATTTAGCAAACTGTTGTCTGTCATGCGTTAATGGTTTGCTTCCCACCAAACTTAACTGACCGTGTTAATGGATTACTAGGCACTGAGAATTAGACAGAGTCAGTCAGACGGGCTCTGGGGGTCCAGAAGGTCAGCTAGGACACCCCTGACTGTCATGCCGTGTGGAGCTTGAAAGTCTGAGCCATGTCGTTTTCTCTTAGAAGGCTAAAATATACTCCATAATGAATCAGATGGCTTGACAATGCAAGTTAGTAGAATATGCAAATACTCTAATAACTAAAATTGCATGTTTTCTTCGTGTGTGCTCTTTTGATCCATTCACACCAATCAAATATTCACATATTTAAATAGTTTGATAGACTAGCATGATTATTGTTTTGTTGTATTATCAAATGTTTACTTGTGTTTTTATTTTCTCTAATAATCTTTTGACAACTCTTTCCTTAATGTAAATAACATTGTATTATTTTTTGCATAACCTCCTAGGGCCAGAGTTCACATACGTGGACAGCACATTTTTAGCTCTTAAGTGGCTATTTAAAATACTTTGAATGTTTTATATTTTGTTACAGTGTCATCCTGCAACTGTTTTGCAGCATATGAATTGTCCCAAATCTTATTTTTAACTGTCCAAAATGGGAAAAAAAATGTTGTTTTTACTCTTTGATAGTCAAAGCAAGTTAAAAAAAAAAATTCTATATTAAATTTGCGTAAAAGAAAATTCGGGAAAAAGAGTTTAATGTAAATTCGGACCACGAGTCCACATATATGGACATCATTTTTCTCTAAAAGTACATCATATCAAAGGATTATACTTAGATTTTTATTCTTATTAGGTTCCAATAAGCCCAAATAGCAAAGACAAATAAAAAATGCATGTAAAAAACACCTTGGGCCTTAAGTTAAGTATCGAAATCAGTGCTTAAATTTAAGTCAGTGCTTAAATTTTACAAACACAACTGTGCCAGCCTATTTTGTCACACTGATACCACTTTTCCCAGAACAGGTCTGACACTGATACTTAAATTTGTGGGACTTGGCGTTACCTACAATTTCATTTCATTCATATGTTTTTTTTCCTGTTAAAATTACTTTTGAGCTTTTGTTATATATACTCTTTTTGTTTTATTATTTCAATATCTAAATTGAAATAAAAAGTTGATATTATTGCCCACTACTTATCATTTTTAAGACTGATTTTACCTGATTTAGGATTGTTACCATAATCAAGCAGCTTCGGGCTGCACAATACTGTATATATCACAAAATGATCGTTATCGACATAATAGTATATGCAATATATGGTACATATCACAGATGTGTGATAAATTACATTTATTTTATGTACTGGTTGATAATCTAAATTAGATCAATCAGATGGGGCCTTGCTATCTTTATCCCCCTCCTCCCAAGTAGTTGCTGTTCTGCTATTGGCTGGAGCGACCCAAAGATGAACACAGAGCTGAAAATAAATGCTTATGGCGAAAGTCAAGATGAGAGGAAGGCACAGAACGTCAACATGATGTTAAATTGACGTTGTACCCCAATGTCGTAGGACGTTGCATTTTGTTTGGAAATGAAAATTGGGTTGACGTCAGAACCCAATGTCAGACCAACGTCAATGTCCAACTCCGGACAGATGTTGCATTTTGGTTACTTTCCAAAGCAACCTAAAAACAGCAAAATATCAACATCTAATAATGTTACAGCTTGATGTTGTGTGGACAGCACTAATATGATGTCTATCAGACGTTGGATTTTGGTTGCCATACCTGACAAATATAGCCACAGCCATATCACCCTGCAGCCCAAGACCGGTTACTCACTGAAGCTAAGCAGGGCTGAGCCTGGTCAAAACCTGGATGGGAGACCACATGGGAAAAATTAGGTTGCTGTTGGAAGTGGTGTTAGAGAGGCCAGCAGGGGGCGCTCAACCTGTGGTCTGCGTGAGTCCTAATGCCCCAGTAAAAGTGAAGGGGACACAACACTGTCAGTGGGCGCCGTCTTTCGGATGAGACGTTAAACCGAGGTTCTGACACTCTGTGGTCATTAAAAATCCCATGACACTTCTCGTAAAGAGTAGGGGTATAACCCCAGTGTCCTGGCCACAGTCCCTCAATCGGCCCTTACCCATCATGGCCTCCTAATCATCCCCATCCACCAAATTGGCTCTATCACTGTCTCTTCACTCCACTAATAGCTGGTGTGTGGTGAGCGCACTGGCGCCGTTGTCCTGTGGCTGCCGTCGCATCATCCAAGTGGATGCTACACACTGGTGATGGTGTGGAGAGACCCCCCTCATGATTGTGAAGCGCTTTGGGTGTGTGGCCATACACAATAAATGTGCTATATAAATACAAATTACATTACAGTTACATTACATTACAAATAAATGTCAGTATTTGACGTCAATATGATGTTGGTTTAAGATGTTGGCTCGACGTTGGATTTTGATCACTTTCCAACACAACCTACAATCAACAAAGTATCAACGTCGTTTTATGTCATTATTGAATGTCAAAATAACATTGTCCTTAGACGCTGGCAACCTAAATCTAACCTGATATTAATGTCTTATGAAGTTGTTTGTCTGTTGGGTGACAACAGCCAATCAGTCAGAATAGTCAGAATATCTGCTGAGGTTATCACTCATTGATAGTGTTTTAAAGGTTAAATGTTTGCACCTTGACACTTTTTTTTGTCTGAATTATAATTATTTAGACCTGAAAAATCCTTTACCTGTTTATTTTAATATCATTAAGTTAATAAATGATTTTGGTTGCCATACCTGAAGAATAAATGTCAGTATTTGACATCAATAGGATGTTGGTTTAAGAATTTTAGCTTAACATTGGATTTTGATCACTTTCCAACACGACCTACAATCAACAAAGTATCAACGTTGTTTTATGTCATTATTGAACATCAAAATAACATTGTCCTTAGATGCTGGCAACCTAATTATTACCTGATATTAATGTCTTATAATGTTGTGACATC
This sequence comes from Danio kyathit, assembly GCA_903798195.1. Classification (NCBI taxonomy): domain Eukaryota; kingdom Metazoa; phylum Chordata; class Actinopteri; order Cypriniformes; family Danionidae; genus Danio; species Danio kyathit. The sequence continues at coordinate 37,743,699 of LR812538.1, read as the reverse complement.
AGCCAATCAGTCAGAATAGTCAGAATATCTGCTGAGGTTATCACTCATTGATAGTGTTTTAAAGGCTAAATGTTGACCGTGACACAGTTTTTTTTTTGTTTGAATTATGATTAATTAGATCTAAAAAAAATCATTTACCTGTTTATTGTAATATCATTAAGTTAATAAATGATTTAAAAAATAAATAATAAAAAAGTATTTTTCTATGGGAAATATTATATTGTAAGAATTATCGATATTCCAACATCACATATCACATGTTTTTCGAGTATCGTGCAAACCTAAGGCAGCTCCACTTTACTGACAGCCAGAAGTTTATCAACACACACTTAATCCAGTAAGTGAACCTGTAATTGCAAGTATCTCTTTATTAGACAATCTAATGTGAACAAGAGGGCTAAAGAAAGAGTGTTATGATGAGGAAAACCCGCTGTTCAATAAATCAATAAGTGAAAGAGAGACTCTGTAGTCGTAGCCCCTGCAGCAGAGCTATTAGGACATCTTCAAAGCACACAGCTAATAAGAGCTTAGCAACTGATAACACCGGCGACACACAGACCCCTCTATTTCTGTAATCTAACACCTTCAACTTCATACACACACATGCATGTATCTGTGTTTGGAGGTCACACAGCCAGGCATCTATTGCTAGTAGAAATTCCTGCGCTTTACTCTGTTTACTTCTTATCGCAAAAGTAAACACACACGCATTGATTTTTACCAATGCCATTGAGGTGAAAAGGGTTCGAAGCTTCTCTTGTCTTTGTTTTACGATTGTCTGATTCTGACATCGAAGGTCAAAGGTCGCTCGGCTCCTCCTGTGCTCCGTGTCACACTGATTCTGAGAGCGCATGCATTCATACATGCCTGTCGCAACACACTTTTGAAGCTGTCACTTTCTCACACAGTGGGACACACTTACTCCTTCGCATCCTCGATTGCACACACACAAAGCAAGAACTGCAAAAAAAGTTTGTCGGGATTGTTTTGACAGAGTTTCTAGTTCTTCCAATTAAGGGCTGGGTATTAGTGACTAATTCAGATTCATTATGGTGTGTTTAAATTTATAATACTAGTTATAATAGAAAAAAATCTGCTAATTATTATTTTGGAACTACTAATTCCACAACTAATTATTTGTTGTTTATTTAATTTGTTTCTTTAAAATATTACTTGTTTTTTTAAGTAGGCTCAAATTTAAAAATAGTATAACTCAAATTTGGGTTCATTAGTCCAGTCAACATTAGTTATTCTAAATGTGGCTAGATTTAAAAAAGTATAATATATATTAGTTCATTTTCTTTTTGGCTTAGTCCCTTTATTAATCAGGGGTCGCCACAGCAGAATGAACCGCCAGCTTATCCAGCATGTTTTACACAGCGGATGCCCTTCCAACCTTACATTCACACACATACACTACGGACAGTTTTTAGCTTATTCAATTCACCTGTACCGCATGTCTTGAACTTGTGGGGGAAACCGGAGCACCCGGAGGAAACCCACGCAAACATGGGGAGAACATGCAAACTTCACACAGAAATGCCAACTGACCCAGCCGGGGCTCGAAACGACGACATTCTTTCTTGAGATGTATAATATTTTTCTGTTTACTGATGACTGCTTTGCAGCTTTCAGCCTTGAATTGAATGATTTATTATAATCTTACGTTTGTTTTGTAGCAGAAATATTATTTATTAAATTGACATGCATATAAAAACAATAGTGCAAAATAAATATTTCTTACTGCAATGCTTCATTTTTGTTTGATGCAAACCATACATTTATTTTTCATAAAGTAACAGCAGGACCTTTTACAGTACATAACTCGCATTCAAGCACATTCAAGGCGGCATGATAATGAGAAATGTAATTCATTGTAAGTATTATTGACATCATCATCATTATAAATAATATTTTATAATTATTAGACATTCATTTTGGAATTATTGCACAGATATCAATAAGTCATCACAGCATTAGTAAGTTAGTTGTTTCTGTTTTTTGTTAGTCCTGATTGATGTTGTATTCAAATACAATAAATGCCTTAATATACAATTTGCAGTGGTGCTCATTCATTTTTGGTGGATGCTCCTAAAATTTTCCTGGTGCTCCTAATTTTTTTTTGGTGCTCCTAAATTTTTGAAGTTGGGAGCACCGGTGCTACCAAGTAAAAAAGTTAATTTCGAGCCCTGATATATATATATCTTAATTCCATTTCTGTTTAGTTCAGTTATGACTTGAGTCGGATTAAGGTCATCAAAAATCGCTGTTTCGAACTTATGTAGGCCTACAGTTCAAAATTCATGTTTAACTCAATGAACAGTTCATTAACACAAGTACATCTTATTGAACATAATTTATTTTCATTTATTTTTCATTTTTCATTTTTTTAATATATTTTTTTATATAGTATTATTATTATTAAAAAAAAGGGTAATATTCAAACAAGTAAACAGGATAATACAGTCATGCTAGGAGCTAAAATATGCACCATAAAATATAAAATCAGGAGAGATTATTAGTATAATGCTAAAAAGAAGTCCATAGCTGCCAAAAGTCATCGGACTTTTGATGTATGTGTTGGGGGTAATGCATTATAATGTGGTATAGGTGAATAGGCTGTAGTGGATGTGTGTAAATGAGTGTGTATGGATGTTTCCCAATGATGGGTTGCGGCTGGAAGTGGATCTGCTGCGTAAACACATGCTGGATAAGTTGGCGGTTCATTCCACTAGGGCGACCCCTAATTAATAAAGGGACTAAGCTGAAAAGAAAATGCATGAATGAATATTGAATAATATATTGGTCACTGAATGTTTTTAATTCACTAAAATACGTTTTTGATTAATACAAGTCAGACATTGTTGGAAATTATTTCAATTATTATTTTTTTTGGTTAGTCAGAAAAGCAGTGCCGGCCCGTAGGGTTGAAGGGCCCTAGCTGATATAAAACAAAAATTTGGCCCACTGGTGTAAAAACAGTGAGAAGAAAGCACAAAAAAATACAATTTTAATATTTAAGTGTATAAATTTGTATTAACTGTATCATATTTAACCTATTATACATATAACATAAAACATGAATCAAATGCATTTTTTGTAAATGAATAACATACAAATAAATGCATAACTAACTAGAAATGCAGGAGACATTTTAGCTAGTTTTTACACAGAGATTTACACAAAACTTTGCATTAGATGTAGATTAGCTAATCTTTTAATGAAATGTGGAAGTAATCTTTTTTTTTTCTCACCGTCGTTGTGAATTGTATCACATTTAATAGGGTTTGTGCATTGCACAATGCTTGAGGTTTAAACGTTTGTGCTCGTCCTCATGGCCGCCTACAGTATATTGCCTGTAGGATGAGCTGGCACTGCAGAAAACCAACTTATTTGTTTAACCCTAAATGCTAATAACATTAGGTAAATGTTAACAAGATTTACTTCTTATTTTGTAAAAGTCATATGATACATTTTACAGACTTGTACAGTATTAGTAGATCACCCGAATGCCCAGTAGCAGAGACCCACTTAAAACTGGGACATGCCTACACACACACACACACACACACACACACACACACACACACACACACACACACACACACACACACACACACACACACACACACACACACACACACACACACACACACACACACACACACACACACACACACACATACATCCAACATGTAATCTCTATGGGAAAGCTCAGATGTATTGAAAATGGTCAGTGGTGGATATATTTAGGACTATGTGGTAAGTAGGTCTCACAGTCTTATCTCTCCGCATGTGTTTCTCTTCCAGTCGAGAGGGTCAGTCGGTTTCAGTGGTTGTCATTAGGTGAATGAATGTCAGAAAGCATGGCCTGCAATCAGAAGGTCCAGTGGATTGTGTTACAGCCTGTGGGTGTGATCGGCCAAATTGTCAAGTGTTTCAGCATGGAATTAAACAGCTACAATGTAGTCAGTATCACATTTATAACTATGACATAACCGCAATGCTGTTTTATAACCTCAAAATCTATTTTCATCAATATACAGGGAGTGCAGAATTATTAGGCAAATGAGTATTTTGACCACATCATTTATGCTTGTTGTCTTACTCCAAGCTGTATAGGCTCGAAAGCCTACTACCAATAAAGCATATTAGGTGATGTGCATCTCTGTAATGAGAAGGGGTGTGGTCTAATGACATCAACACCCGATATCAGGTGTGCATAATTATTAGGCAACTTCCTTTCCTTTGGCAAAATGGGTCAAAAGAAGGACTGAAAGGCTGAAAAACGACCACCACTGAACAAGACACACAAGCTGAAATGTCAAGACTGGGCCAAGAAATATCTCAAGACTGATTTTTCTAAGGTTTTATGGACTGATGAAATGAGAGTGAGTCTTGATGGGCCCGTGGCTGGATCGGTAAAGGGCAGAGAGCTCCAGTCCGACTCAGACGCCAGCAAGGTGGAGGTGGAGTACTGGTTTGGGCTGGTATTATCAAAGATGAGCTTGTGGGGCCTTTTCGGGTTGAGGATGGAGTCAAGCTCAACTCCCAGTTCTACTGCCAGTTTCTGGAAGACACCTTCAAGCAGTGGTACAGGAAGAAGTCTGCATCCTTCAAGAAAAACATGATTTTCATGCAGGACAATGCGCCATCACACGCGTCCAAGTACTCCACAGCGTGGCTGGCAAGAAAGGGTCTAAAAGAAGAAAAACTGATGACATGGCCTCCTTGTTCACCTGACCTGAACCCCATAGAGAACCTGTGGTCCATCATCAAATGTGAGATTTACAAGGAGGGAAAACAGTACACTTCTCTGAACAGTGTCTGGGAGGCTGTGGTTGCTGCTGCACGCAATGTTGATGGTGAACAGATCAAAACACTGACAGAATCCATGGATGGCAGGCTTTTGAGTGTCCTTGCAAAGAAAGGTGGCTATATTGGTCACTGATTTGTTTTTGTTTTGTTTTTGAATGTCAGAAATGTATATTTGTGAATGTTGAGATGTTATATTGGTTTCACTGGTGAAAATAAATTATTGAAATGGGTATATATTTGTTTTTTGTTAAGTTGTCTAATAATTATGCACAGTAAAAGTTACCTGCACACACAGATATCCTCCTAAAATAGCTAAAACTAAAAACAAACTAAAAACTACTTCCAAAAATATTCAGCTTTGATATTAATGAGTTTTTTGGGTTCATTGAGAACATGGTTGTTGTTCAATAATAAAATTAATCCTCAAAAATACAACTTGCCTAATAATTCTGCACTCCCTGTATAAAAAGCTGAATGTGGGAGAATCTATAAGATTCAGTGGCAAATATCTTAGTTTTATGTTATTTTTAATTTTTAATGTGAGTGGTCATAGATGTTGTTTTATTTCTATGATTTAGTTTTACAGAAGAGAACATCTAAGCTGAGGGTACTCGATTTTATTGGTAGTTAAAGCTTTATTCAGTTATTTCAGCCCAACCTCATGAGGAAACCTAACTATTTTACATATTTTTACAAAAAAACTAATTTGTATGATATCATACGATTTCATTTGTATGATGAAATTTGTATGACAAAAAAAGGAGGTGTGTCTCCAAACCCCACCTTTAACTCTACCCCTCACTGGGGGTTAAACAAATCATACTAAAATACAAAAAAAATGAGATCATGGCGGCACGGTGACCCAGTGGTTAGCACTGTCACCTCACAGCAAAAAGGTAGCTGATTTGAGTCCCGGCTTTTTAATCTCCTGCTTTGTCATCACTTTAGATATTACGCTAGAGAATCATTCAAACACTAGCTCTAAAGTGACATTTGTGAAGTAGCAATGGTTTCTGCTGTTCTGACGTCAGCTGCAGATGTGAATGAATGGCGGAAGAAAGTAGTTCCACATACAAAAGGATTTTTATACTCTCCGTGTTTGATTTTCTTTTTTATACACACTATTAGCAGTGCGATGTGGCTGTATATCGTCAGTGGTGGGACACTAAGGCACTCGGCTTGTGGTCTCGTGCCAATGCACGCCTCCCACTAGTGCCGATATACAGCCACATTGGTGATATTGATATTGCTCATCTATCGATCATTCTCTCTTCCTGTTATAGTTAAATATCTCATTAATTATAAATCATTACATGATTCGCAGCATACATTTTCTTTGGTTTTTGCAAATATATATTTTTATTTACTTTTTGTTTGTTTGTTTATATATTGTTTTTTTTTGTGGTGTCACAGTGGCACAGTAGGTAGCCTCACAGCAAGAAGGTCGCTGGTTTGAGCCTCGGCTGGGTCAGTTGGCATTTCTGTGTGAAGTTTGCATGTTCTCCCCGTGTTCACGTGGGTTTCCCCCACAAGTCCAAAGACATGCGCTGTAGGTGAATTGGGTAAGCTAAGTTGTCTGTACTCTATAGCCCCTTTCACACAGTGATACCAGTAAATATCTGGAAAATTTCCGTAACGAATTTACCGGTATTTTCAAAAAGGGCCTGTTCACACATACAGACCTTTCCAGAAAATTGTCGGTAATTTTCCGGGAAGGTCTGTATGTGTGTAAGGGGCTATTGTGTGTGAATGGGTGTGTATGGATGTTTCCCAGTGATGGGTTGCAGCTGGAAGGGCATCTGCTGTGTAAAACATGTGCTGGATAGGTTGGCGGTTCATTCTGCTGTGGTGACCCTGGTTAATAAAGGGACTAAGCCGGAAAGAAAATGAATGAATGAATGAACGTTGGCTTTTTTATTAATTACATATAGACACACATAAATTGGTCAGAAGTCAGAATAGGTCACACTGGATTTAATTCAATACATTATAAATTACGACAACATACTACAGGCTCATGCCCACAGTAACAGTCTAACATAAACAGTACTTGATTGCAAAAATGATCAAGAGGATAGAGCTGAAATAAAGAGACAAATTGAAGATCAAAAGATGCCACTGGAACATCTGTAAAAGAAATATAAGACAATTTATAAGCATTTGCTTGTTTCTAAATGCCTTAAATATAATTTCTGAAGTAATAAATAAGTTTTGTCAGTAGGATTAATGCTGCATCTTAAAATGACATCTTTCTTTGTTGCGAATCAAGCTGTGTGAGCTGTTGTAATGCGAACACTTGGGAACTGTACATTGAAAGCTGCAGGCATGTTTGTAAATGTGTGTCTGTGTCTCTCAAGTAAAGAGATCCCCAGCCTGGAGAGCAGAAATAGGATGTTAATAAGAGAAAAAAATGGATAAAGAACATTGGGTATTCCTAAAGGGAAAGAAGACAGATACAGTAGCTAATCAGATCAGTGGATCATCCTTCTACATGAAATGTGCCTTATAACAGTAACAATGGCAGAAACGATTGAAGTATTTTTCACAATGATTGACATGCTGCTGCTAGACGATTCCTCTGGGATGTGCTGATCAAAGCTGACAGGATAAAAGCAAGGCAGTTTCTTTTAGTGGTGTCAGTAATGGGAATGATTTCCTCCAGGGGAAATTCAGGAGAAGGTAGATGCTTAAAAATCCTTCGGTGTAACATTTACATGAGTGCTGAGCGCAGATGTTGAGGCACCTAAAGCTATTTACACTTATGCTGACGAACAAGCACGTAAGTCACTCACTCAGGTGTGTCTTTAAAAGGCTTTAGGAATGAAAAGTCAAAATAACTTCAATGCAAAATAATGTTTTAGAGCTAATGGATTAGTCAAATGGTGAAAGAAGTGAAAAGGCTTCACTTTTGAATAAGTTTAATTTGCCTAATGCAGATAAATATAGGCCCATACGTGTCATAAATCCACAGATTTTTACAGATTTGTTTTGCCCTAGTTATTTACTTGTATGTTAATGCATGTAAATATATAATGTATACTGTATATATTTTGATAAATTTCTAGTAATTTTATTGACTAATATGCATGTTTATATCATTTATTTACAATACAGTTTGTAAACAAAGGATTTTTGTCTGTTAGTAGATATATTATAAGAGAACCTTGCTTTGTTTACCAAACAAGTGGATCTAATTGGATTTATATTGTAAACTTTAAATGTTAAAATGATATCATAATTTCTTTTATTTCATGTTTTAAGTTTTTAGTTATGATACGCCAAAATAATTGCGCATAAATCCGCTGATTTATTTAAAACAAAACTCTGCACAGAAATAGCAAAAAATATCCGCAGATTCTGTCTGGCCTTGAAAGTTACATTAAATTTAATAAAACAAATGTTATAATATTCTGAAAAATTAGAACAATGTTGCTCATTAAATATATATTAAAATGCAATTTATTTCTGTGATAGCAAACTTGAACTTGGAACATTAAAAAATAATTTAACATAATTCATTTATAATAACAAAACGCAATAAATAAATACAGAACAAATAAACAAATCTTTTATATAACAAACAATATATAGCTCAAACTAAAAGAATATAGAGCAAATTAAGTAATATGTAGCAAAAATAAAAAAAAGAATGACAACAAATGAAGAAAGAAAGAATATACAGTTGAAGTCAGATTTATTAGCCCCCCTGAATTATTAGCAACCTGTTTATATTTTCCCCCAATTTCTGTTTAACGGAGAGTTAAGATTTTTAAAGATTTTTTCAGCACATTTCTAAACATAATAGTTTTAATAACTCATTTCTAATAACTGATTTATTTTATCTTTGCCATGATGACAGTAAATAATATTTTACTAGATATTTTTCAAGACACTTCTATACAGCTTAAATTGACATTTAAAGGCTTAACTAGGTTAATTAGGTTAACTTGGCAGGTTAGGGTAATTAGGCAAGTTATTGTATAATGATGGTTTGTTCTGTAGACTATTGAAAAAAATATATAGCTTAAAGGGGCTAATAATTTTGACCTTAAAATGTTTTTAAAAAAATTAAAAACTGCTTTTATTCTAGCCAAAATAAAAGAAATAAGACTTTCCCCTGAAGAAAAAATATTATCACACATACTGTGAAAACTTCCTTGCTCTGTTAAACATAATTTGGGAAATATTTAAAAAAGAATAAAAAAATCAAAGGGGGGCTAATAATTCTGACTTCAACTGTATACACTGTAAAAAAAAAATCTGCAAATTTTTCCGTATTTTGTGATTCATGTTTGTTCTTCGCTTATTTACACTTTTCAATTCCATTATGGGATCTTGATCTATTCTCCAAAAGGTTTAATCTTGAAATGTTTGAAAAATTGACATTTTAAATAGTTTAAAGTGATATATTGTCTGGGTTTTTGTTGTAAAGTGCAGTACAAAAACCTGGTAATAAGCTGCCAGTGCTCTTATTTTACAGACTTAGTTCTCTATATATTACATGAAATGTAAATTTAAAAGCAAAATCTCTCTAAAATGTCAATAAAAGGCATTTAGTAAAACTGTAGAGTTGATTTTTAACATGAAAAGTGGACAGAGCAGAGATAACTCTCCCAAAATGCAAATTCACAACTGTAAATAAACAAAAAAACTTGTGAATCACAAAATACAGAACCTGTTAATTAACAGATATTTTTTACAGTGTAGAATAATTTACATAATGTTATACAGAAAAATAAATAGATGACAGTTTAGAATAGAAAATATGCTATATGCGAAATTGTAACAAAAGATTTTAATATCATCAATACATTTTTATCACTTTATAATTTATTAATTTATCGCATCATTATTTAAAGCTTAAATCAATAGAAGTATTACTTTAAAAATCTTTTGAATGGTACTGTAGCTCAGGACAGAATTGGATCCCACCTTCTTTCCCTAATAGCTCTTTAACTGGTATCCTTTTATAAGGAGTGTTCACTTGGGAAGAGCATTTGTTCTTGACTGCACCCCTCCTGTGCTCTTTAAAAAAATGTATAATCTTGTACCGAAACTTGGTCCTTTTCCCGCCTCCACCCACAGTGTTTTACAGTGATTCAGCAATAGGCTCAGATAGACAGACAGGAGATGATCTTGCGTGAGGCAGGAATGAGGATGTTTAAGATCTCCTACCAGAGACTAACAAAGCCCAGTGCCAGGAGAACTGTTTTGTTTAGCTTCTTTTATTACTGGTTTGACAGGGATTTTGGCTGAATTCCATGTGAAGTATTATTGCGTAACATTCAGCTTGTAGCTGAATGTGCAAGAAAGGCTTCAATAATGAAATGCAGAGCAGTTATTGTGTACATTTAGAAGTGCATTGTCCCTGAGAGATTGTAGATTTTGAATGTTTGATCATTTTCAGTATGTGTTTACATACACTTTTGGTAATTTTGTCAATTGTTTTCTGGTAATGATGCTCTGGTAGTGACAGTTTATAAAAATCACCAGCTTTTTTTCATTTAAAGAGATACACTACCTGACAAAAGTCTTGTTACCTATCTAAGTTTTAGGAACAACAAATAATATCTTGACTTCTAGTTGATCATTTGGAAAAGTGGCAGAAGGTAGATTTTTCCGATGAATCATCTGTTGAACTGCATCCCAATCATTACAAATATTGCAGAAGACCTAATGGAACCTGCATTGACCCAAGATTCTCAGCGAAATCAGTCAAGTTTGGTGAAGGAAAAATCATGGTTTGGGGTTAAATTCAGCATGGGGGCGTGTGAGATATCTGCAGAGTGGATGGCAACATTAACAGCCTGTGATATCAAGACATTTGTGCTGCTCATTACATTACAAACCACAGGAGAGGGCAAATTCTTCAGCAAGATAGCGCTCCTTCTCATACTTCAGCCTCCACATCATTACATTTCCTGAAGGCAAAGAAGGTCAAGGTGCTCCAGAATTGGCCAGCCCATTCACCAGAGACGAACATTATTGAGCATGTCTGGGGTAAGGAGGAGTAAGATGAAGGAGGAGGCGTTGAAGATGAATCCAAACAATCTTGATGAGCTCTGAGAGTCCTGCAAGAACTTTTTCTTTGCCATTCCAGATGACTTCATTATTAAGTTAGTCATTGCAGAGATGTATGGATGCAGTCCTCTAAGCTCATGGGAGTCATACACAATATTAATTCTGTTTCCACTGCATCATGACTTAATATTCTATACTTTACATTATGTCTGTTAAATGACAAGACTTTGTCTAAGCAAAGTCAGACCATACTGTCCTAATTAAATAATTTTGCCTTTGCCTTTCATATAAACCACTTCTGATACTAAATGATCAACTAAAAGTCAAGTTATTATTTGTTGTTCCTAAAACTTGGATGGGCGACATGACTTTTGTCAGGTAGTGTATATTTGAAAACAGTATACCTTTTTTGTCTTTTGACTTACACCATTGGATTTACAGCATGGTATAATAAATTATGTGGATTTCACTGATTATAATATTCTGGAGATAAAAAGGGGCGTGATAAGACCCCTTTAAAAAGTTCTCCTATGTTCCCCAAGGCTGTTACTTTGATCAAAGCAACAAAAAAAAAGTGTAATAATATGAAAGATTATTACGGTTTCCAATTTGTTTTTAATAAAAAAAAAAAAAAAGAGTCTTTGATAAACAATAATAAATCTTTATTTTGATATTTGTTCAATGTAATCCACCTTGTTGAATAAAAGTAGTAAATATTTAGTATTTATTTGGTGTTTTTGTGCTGGTTTATACCTGTTTTTTTATTATTTTTTATCTGTAATGGATAGGACAGTAGAGTATTGACAGGAAAGCATGAGGAGCAGAGAGAGGGAAGGATCGGCATAGGACCGCTAGGTGGGAATCGAATTTGGGTCGCCATGAGCATCGGAGTGCATGTGTCAATGCACTAACCACTACACCATTGGCGGCAGTGGTTTATACCTGTCTTTGATAGACAGTAGGTGGCAAAAGTTCTTGCCTCAGTGATTCATTGAATCATTCAAGTTATTGGTTCAAAATGATGATTCATGAGTCAATGATTCCTTTAGAAAACTTAAGTGACCATATTCATGACTGCATTATGGAATCGTTGCCAACTGGTTTATTCAAAAATAGATTATTATAGAGTGTAATTTCTGAAGTGTAAGTGATTTTATACAATAGTTAAGTAAACAAGAAGTTAGTTGAATCAATGTCACATTTGTGATAATGGGCCACACTGATGTTTGGAAAATGGCATTTTTGCTCATGTGAGATAAGGCTAATTATACTTAATCATAAAAAGCTAAAACTTACACAGGGATATTTTTGCGTTCATAGTTGGAATTAAAATCTATATGGAACAAAATCAATGCCAAAAGTATTTGAAATAAAAAGCTTGTTGAATAGCACAAACTGAACAAAAATATTGCATTGAATTAACGAGCACTTGCATTTAAATGACTTGAATTGCCAGCGTTGGTATTTTTAAAATGCTATTCAAGAGGCTGTTCATTTCAAACACTTTTGCCATTAATTTTGCACCATACGTGTAACTTCATTGCAATAGGCTTTATCGTGATGTAAATGCAAGTGTAAACACTGCAGAAAGTAATCATTGACTTATTTTACTTGATCAATTGGAGTCCGTGTTTGATGACGAAACATTGGAAGAAACTAGTTGATCAGCTCACAACATGAGCAGGACATTTCTGCTTGTACGTCTTAAGCTATTTTGTGGTTCATTATAAGATCTTATGGCTGTTTAATATGTGTATAAAGGCAAAAGTGTCAAAAAAGATAAGCGTTTGATCTCTTGAACTGATCTGAGGTCGGTTTTGTCAAAATAAGAAGCAGAGATGAAATGTTGTCCACATCACAGAATAGGTACACAGACAGGAACACAGTTTGCCTGTGTGGCTGGCAAAAATCACACATAGCTCAAACAGAAGCAGTCGCTCTCAATATCCGTGCTCCAGAACAATCTTAATGAGCTGCTCAGGGTGACCCTTGCTCAACATCTGGTGTTGTAATTGGACGCCCAGAACTGACCCCTCCATCCATTGATTAAAATGGGCCTTGATTTTTACGGGACAAGCTAACGGAATCCAGACCCCCAGCACTATGTCTCCCATCGTCGTGGGAACGGCAGGTTCCCTTAACGACATGCGGATTGGCCGCCATCAAGGGGGTCAGCGTGGGTAATAATGACCCGGCGAGCCCCACACTACATTTTTGTCCAATTAGAGTGCAGCACACTTCAAAAGGCCATACCTTCAGCACAGCAAGATGCACATGAGAGAGGAAGAATGGGATAGACAGGAGAGAAGAAAAGAAAGAAAACCAGAGAAGCCGCTTTTGGGAGTGTTAAGGACTCAGGAGGAGGGTCCATAGGGTCTTTATAATGGAGCCGTGGCCTGAGTGTGTGTGGGGCTGGGTTATTGTCAGAGCGCATATAGAGGCTAATGGGGTTTTGAGGGTTGGAATTTGTGGTTGGTAATAACTGAGGTCAGGAAAGGTCCGTCTGAAGAAGTGATGGGACAATGGGAAGGAGAACATGTTTTTGTTTAAACTAAAAGACCGTGTCCCATAACTTCCATGATTTGGCAGATCTTTAATGTGGATCGAGCAGTGTAGAAAATAGAAGTTGAAACCTATCGATAACTATCTATTCATCCAACCATCCATTCATCCATTTATCTACCCTTTCAACTATTGTTCTGTGACTATTCATTCATCCATCCATCTATTTATTCATCTATCCATCTTAGAGTTTTTTCAATCACTCTATCACTGTCTATTGATCTATCATTCTATTAATCTCCAATTCCATCCATCCATCCATCAATCCATCCAATTTTTTTCAATCACTCTATCACTGTCTATTGATCTATCATTCTATTAATCTGCAATTCTATCCATTCATTTATCCATCCATCTTAGTTTTTTCAATCACTCTATCACTGTCTATTGTTCTATCATTCTACTAATCTGCAAATTCCATCTATTCTTCTGTCCATCCATATTAAATCACTCTTTCACTGTCTATTGATCTATCATTCTAATATGCAATTACATCCATCCATCCGTCTGTCCGTTCATCACAGATCCATCCATCCAATCGTCCATCCTTAAGTTTTATCAATCCATTCATCTGTCTGTCCATGGTTCATCATAGTTACATCCGTCCATCATAGTTCTATCCATTCATCCTTAATAGTTTTATCCATTCATCATCCATCCATCTTAGTTTTTTCAATCACTCTATCACTGACTATTGATCTATCATTTTATTAATCTGCAAATCCATCCATCCATTTGTCTGTCCGTCCATCCATCCATCCATCCATCCATCCATCTATTCATCCATTATATTTTTATCAACCCATCCATCGATCTGTCTGTTCGTCCATTGGTCCATCATAGTTCCATCCATCTATCCGTCCATCCTCCGTCTGTTTGTCCATCCATCATAGTTACATCCATCCATCTGTTCATCCATCCATCTGTTCATCCATCCATCTGTTCATCCATCCGTCCATTCGTCCATCATAGTTCTATCCATTCATTCTTAAGTTTTATCCATCCATCCATCCATCCATCCATCCATCCATCCATCCATCCATCCATCCATCCATCCATCCATCCATCCATCCATCCATCCATCCATCCATCCATCCATCCATCCATCCATCCATCCATCCATCCATCCATCCATCCATCCATCCATCCATCCATCCATCCATCCATCCATCCAAACTGGTTCCATTCGTCCATCTGTTTGTCCATCATTCTGAAATTTCATCATACTATCAAACTTACTATATTTTATCATAATATCTTCTTGTCCATCCATCCATCATGCACAATTCTGCAGTGATGTTCCGAATTGTTTTTAAAAACATAAAAACATTTAAAAAGGGTTTTACATTCAAAATACCCTTTAATCATCACCCTTTCCGGTAATATGATGTTACACTCTCATTCACTCATAAGGAGTCATCTGTATGCCTTCTGGGAATCAAGGCCAGCTCTTGGCTTCTCCCCTCAGCATCCACTTCAGCAGATTACTAAAGGATTTCAGTCTGTTTACTATGCAGAGGATCATCCCATTAGTGCTTTATCTGAACTTTAACAGGCTTTTAAAAGCAGCTACTTTATTATGAAGTAATTTTTGCATGGAAATATCCACAACTGCATGCTTTTTTTTTTGACCAGTAAATAAATATCTTTCCAAAATCTCAGAACGCACTATTCTTGCATCAGTATGTGGTATTGCTGAGTTAACTGTGTTCCTACAAGGGTCTGTGCAGTGAACTCTACATTTAAGGCATAGTTATCACACATCTGGGGTGCTTTGCTATCCCCATAGAAGATTTGAGTTGACAGGGGTTCATCTCCTGAAGTCTACATGTTGGTAAAACCCCCTCAGGCTTAACTGTGACCCGCAGGTCACTAACACACGCATACAAACTGCTGATGCGCTCAGGGCAGCCAGTGCTACAGCATATCAGCCCCCTGGTGTTCTCACTGACCCAGTGACAACACATATACACACATACTCTATTTCTTAATCCTCACATAGGTCACCTAGCCCCCGGTGTGCTTTGACACCAGTCCATCCATCCGTCCATTGTAATTTCCGTAACTACTGTTGTGACCCTGTCTTGTACCTTCAATGCGTATTGCTTGATTAGATTTGGATTCAAATGGACATCTGAACAGACTTGTTCACCATTTACAATTGAGTCGAGGATGTATCAAGGAGTATAATATCAGTATGATTTTAGTTCAATTTAGTATTTATAAATTCAAATAAAATGGTCTAACTGCTCTATAAGTGGTATTTTTACCTAGAAAACAAAGTGTGAAATGTTGTTCGAAAGTTTAAAGGGGTTTAAAAGGGGTTATTTTTTGACTCCTGAGCAGATGGACAATCGTTTCAGCTAAAATCTTTGTTTTGGATAGCCTTGGATAGCCTAAGGATATTGGATAGCCTAAGGATGAGTAAGTCAACAGCATTTATTTGGTGTACTGTGCCTTTAAATATACTTATTATGTTTAATAAAAACCTGCTCAATTCAGAGCTTAAAATAGGAGTTGAGCTGATTTTGAATAGAATTTTTGAAATACATTAATTATGAATAATAATTGTGCATTTAAGTTTTTGTATATATATTTAAAATTAGTTTGAAGGCAGAATTAAAAATTTAAATGTAAAGAAATATGAATTTTTAAAGTAACATTTGATATGTTTCCCAAAAAATACATTTACATCAAGATGTTACTTGAAAATTCTTTGAAATTGTTTATGAAATTTACTCCCAAATTCTGAGTGGAAATAGTTCTGAATTATCTAATGATATAACTATTTGTCATTTAACCTTTATAATTCAATTTGAAGACAATAATAATTATGCAAGCCACTCACATTAATCATCCTGACTAACTCTGAAAATGTGTTATAATTCTTTACATAAACTTAGCAATTTGAAAGTAATTCCACAGTTCACAATGAAAAGACCTACGTTTCAGAACCAGCCTTACCGCATTCCACCAGTGTCAGAAGTGTTGAAACTCCATGTTCATCGATAAAATCACACATTTGTCACTCCCACACAAACCTGCACATGTTACTTGTCCAACGGAGCAGGCTGAAATCAAACAGTCGGCACCAGTTCATTATGGCAGTAATTATCAGGTCATTTTCTCCCAAATTTTCAGCAAATAGCTGAGGTTTCATCAAATGACGAGTCACCCAGAATGCCTCTCTGTGCGTCGCCATCATTTTTAGAGCTTGACCTGTGATCCTCACCTTTCACCCCCACTCAAGCAGACCCCTTAATACCTTCCTGTCTCCATTATGGCAGCGCTGGGGTCACTGGCGTTAGAGGTCAGAGAGGAAAGTTCATCCTGCCACTCAGGTCACATCACTAAATAGCTGCATTGTGATATTTTTAGGTCAACTTTTGAGAAGAGGAAGAGAGGAAAGAGTGTGTTTTAGGTGTTAGAGAATGTGTAAAAAGTCTAATTTAAAGCATTTGACAAGAGTTACAATTAATAGACCATCCAATGCATTGCAGCTGAATTGCTGAAGGGGCCATGTAAGCATTTTTGAAGGCTTGATTGTGTTGATGGGGTGAACTGGAAAGTGTTCATACTTAATTTAAAAAAATTTAAAATAAATCTTTTCTACAAATGGTCTCTTAACTTTCTGGTTCTGTGAAGCCCCTCCATCAGATATACACAGTGGGCTCTGATTGGCTAAGTGTCTAGAGCACGTTAAAGGAAACGTCATGCATGGGGGCAGGTTTATTTAAATTGTAGGGTTTGTGATGTAATAAACACAGAAAGAAACTTGTAGTATTTTTTCCAGTCGTTTGTTGTATGCCTTAAAAAGTTAATTGTGTAAAATAAACTATCTGCACTGAACTTTGATTGTCATAACTTTGCATATATTGTTTATGTCCAAATTCAATGTTTCACAGTAACTAAAGGTTTTTTAAAAAGTGAAATCATAACCAAGGACCCATTTTGAAGCTTCCTTGACAGATGACTGAGAAGTGGAGTGTGTGTTGAGGTTTAGTGTGACTGAGGGCCAGACAGCAATTGTGTGAGATTGCTCATTAGTCATTTTCTTTGTCAGTGCAATGGAGGCGGCGTGATAGACAGGTGATTACTGCAGCGTGAATATACCTACATCCGTACAGGTCAACATATTGCACCTGCATTTACACATTCTCTAAGAGCTTATTGCAAAACACACAGACACACACGTTTACTTGCCTCACTTTACGGTTATACTTTTTTTTTTTTTTTTTTTTTAAATAGGTTTTTTATTGTATGTATCATTGTTCATTACAGTAATTTTATTTTATCATAATATTATTGATATATATAACTAAATATTACAGTATATATATCTCCTAGTAGTCTATATGTAATAATATGTAAGAGTACAATATATCTTGTATATATTTATTTGTATATTTATATTTAGTTTTATTAACAAAGCTATCCATTCATGCTACTTTTATTATAATTTGAAGTCCAGAAAAGACATTGTCATTGTAAATTAAAATTTTTTTTTTAATTCATTTATGCATTTTCCTTCAGCTTAGTCCCTTTATTCACAGGGCTCGCCACAGCAGAATGAACCGTCAACTTATCCAGCATATGCTTTACACAGCGGATGCCCTAATTTATTCAGTTCACCTATAGCTCATGTCTTCGGACTTGTGGGGCAAACCGGAGCACCTGGAGGAAACCCACACGAACACGGGGAGAACATGCAAACTTCACAGAGAAATGCCAGCTGGCCCAGCAAGGACTCGAACCAGCGACCTTCTTGCTGTAAGGCGACAGTGCTAACCACTGAGCCACCGTGTCATCTTTTTCTTTCATATTTTATCAAAATATTGTGTTAGGGTTTACTATGATATGTGTAACATTTCTGACTAAATAGAAGAAATCAAAAAAGGAAAGCAACCAACTCATCTTTCTAGTTAGACATCATGACTGGAATAACTTAATTTTAATAATATCTTTTTTTTAACAACTTAAAATTAGTTTGTCTTAAAGCAAAATTGCATGCTTGCTATTTAGATGTGTTTTTGTCAAAAATCTTATTTAGTCTAAGCTCTACATCAGTGTAATGCTTGAGTATTACTGAATGGACAAACCCATGTTATGCAGCTTATGAGTGACTGGGAAAGCAAAAGGACGTTGATGTAGGGCTGGACGATTAAATTGGTATTGATATTTATTGACCAAACACCCTTGTCAATATCGATTAAAGAAAAGATTCGGTATAAAATTTCGGTATCAAGGCTATAGTTTTATTAAAATGTGGCTGCTGAGTGCGCGCCTTGGAAGCAGTGCCAATAAGCTTAAGGTGTAAGTTTGTCATTTCCAATGAAGGCGTGTGACTTGCACGACATGCATATGGGAGCGACGCACACATGTTGTGCAAGCGGTGCACACGCGTGCGCAATTTCCAGCCACAACTAGTTGAAAACATCAGAATTTTTTTTTCCGAATGCTGCGAACGCTTTGTATGGAATATACACATTTCATTAATAACGGCAGAGTAATTACCTCAGATAAACACAGCGCATCCAAACACTGCAGTGCTTTTTACTTTTCTCCATAAACTTGCATCAGAGCTGCAGCAATGATTTGTCCGTTTGTCATCCTCTGAGAAAACGGTTGATGGTCGCCTAGTTACAAGAGACGCCAGGGGAGCGCGAGCGCAAAGCTCATTGTAAATAGTGAAGGAAACCACGCGCTTGTACTTATCACTTCAGGTCAGAATAACAACACATGCGAAAACGAGTGCCATGGCTAGCAGCAGTGAGGAGATTGTAAATAAAAAAGGAAGTAAGGATGTCGCCAGAGTGTTTTTTTTTTGTGTGTGCATCCCAGCCCCTAGCACCCCATCTGAAAGATTTTTTTAGCATAGTGGGTAATGTAGTAATTAAACTTCACAATTTGTAATGTCGCAGTATGTATTTGAATAATGATGGTTGGTTCCTTTACTTAAAGGCTCAGATTTGATTATCATAATTAGTTTTCTTTACAGAGTTTGAGGTTTACTGTATCAATATTATTATCACCTTACAGATGTTGATCTACCTTAAAGTTTGCTTTGATTGTTCAGTGTTTACACTACCTTTGCACCCACTTTGTAACATTTTATTTATCAAGTTTAAGAGTCTTTAACACTTCTGTTTATTTTATTATAAAGAGATCAGATATTTTGTTTAAATATTTTTGTTTTTAACTAATAATACTTTTTGCCTGAGTAATGTTGGTTAATTTAAATAAAGTGGTTAAATAAATAAAAAAATCCTAATATTCTTAAATGTATTGTTTAACATATTCAATAATTATCGATATCGAGTGATATGAAATCTTGATATTGTGATAATTATTTTGCAATATCGCCCATCCACTGATGATTTGGTGCAATATCACATCACACATCCCTTAATGATCACCTTAGGTCAGTAAACAAATGCGATCACATAAGAGTTTACACTATGAAAGCAATTCATTCAATATGTGTTTTTGATTATTGACAGTTTCAAAACATTTTAGACCCCATCTGTATTTAGCACCATCCACTTGCGATTGGCTTGCCAAAAATGGTATCCTTGCACTAGGTGTTAAATGGCTTTTTTTACTGTGAACTTTCATGGGTTTCTTGCTGTTCAGACAGTATGGGGGCTGTATTTCATTATCTCTCAGACACAGCTACTGGGATGTATGATTCTCACTCCATATAAAGGTAATATTTATCTTACTGTGGCCTTAACAGTCTCCTAACCACCCACAGACTGTATCCACATCCATGCAATGAGGGCACTTAAGGACTGACTCTGTGTGTAAGTCTGTGTGAGTGTGTGTGTGTGTGTCATTCACCCCTATATCTGCTATACACTAATTCATTTTTTCTCAGAGCCGAGTGTGTATTTCCCCACCATCTGTAATGTCGTTTCATCCTGTTCCTGTCCTTCACCGACACACTTTAGAGATAAAAGCGCTTGCTCTCTCCGTATTTATAAAAATGATTATTTAAAACTTGCCCACAGTGCTGTCTGCCTCCATAAAGATTCCTGTGTGATGACATGGCAGAACAGACTTGTAATACAGCCATTGGAGAGGGTGATTGATCGAGCGGTGCTCACCCCAAACCAAACTCTCATATGCTGGATCTGCAGTGACTTGCCAGGGCTGAACGAGGTATTAGGGTGTGTGTGAGAACCAGAAGAGACAGAGAGAAACGGAGAAGAAGGAAGGAGACTTTGAAGAGGGTGAAAAAAAATACCTGCAGCCAGGTGTAAAGTGGGACCTTTTTTTTTATTCTTTCTTTACTCGTTCTACATTTGGAGATGTGTCTCTTTTTGAACACACACACATGCACCCGCTCACCCAGTCTCTCTTGGGTGCTGCTGCCTGCTGTGATTTATGCGTTCTGCATACAATAGCAGCGAGGCTGGAAAAAGAGACAGGGCATATTTAATATACTGTTCGACCAGTTCAATGTGACAGTTTGCCCAAAGCACCAAATGATGGAAAATCTTTCGCTTAGTTTTCCTCTTGTGCTAATGGTAAAGAGGTAGTTTACTCAAAAATAAAAAATGAGCTATTTTTTAAACCCTGGTAATGTTCTACTTTTCCCCCCTAACATTTTAGTTTAAGTATCAATTCCCACTATTTACTGCTGACTTATTAAATGCGTATTATTCAATTCAATTCAATTAAATTCACCTTTATTTGTATAGCGCTTTGTATGTAGATTGTGTCAAAGCAGCTTCACATAGAAGATTATAGTAAATTGAAACAGTGTCAGTTCAGTTTTCAGTGTTTAAGTTCAGTTCAGTGTAGCTCAGTTCAGTGTGGGTTAATAATCACTACTGAGAGTCAAAACACTGAAGAGCAATTCCATCGATGCGCAGCTCTACAGATCCCGAACCATGCAAGCCAGTGGCGACAGCGGCGAGGAAAAAACTTCACCAATTGGCGAAAGTGAAGAATTAAAAAACCTTGAGAGAAACCAGGCTCAGTTGGGCATGATCATTTCTCCTATGACCAAATGTCTTGTGCAGAGCTGCAGTCTAGACGCCGAAGGCTGGAGAATGCTGGATCTCAGCGAAGACTCGTCTGTCCCTGGAGCGTCACAGGAATCAGTCTCATGCTCTTCACTCCTCCATGACCACCACAGCAGCTGCTCAGGATACAACCTGGTCCAGGATTATGGAAACCTTTGGATCATTTCTTTGCTGGTCTTGGATCGAATCAGTGGCGCTGCATATACTCTGAGGGGCTCAGGATGAGTATCCCCAGGTGGAAATAGAGAATAAAGAGAATAATTAGCATAGCTGCTGTTCATAGTGTAAATAAATTAGTTTATTAATTAAATATTGTCTGTTTATTGGTGCTTATTCTACATCCCTAATCCTACCTAATACCGAAACCCAACTACTACCTTACTAACTATTAATAGCCTAAGCTAAAATCTTTTTTGTGCTACAAAAAGAGATTATTGGAAAGGTAATTTAAAGGCCACCTATTTTACCCCTTTTACAAGATGTAAGAATGTCATTTCCAATGTAAGTTTGGTGTCTCCAAAATGTGTCTGTAAAATTTCAGCTCAAAATACCCATCAGATAATTTATTATAGCCTCCAGAATCTGACCATTTTAGTGTCTGAATACATTTTTGTAGCTTGTGGCTTTAAATCCAAATGAGCTGCTTTTCCCTGCCCACCATTCCCACGTGCGTTACATTAGATAAACAGCAGTCAGTGATACAGACAGACTTGGATGAAGCTGAAATACAGCTCATTAGTTTTAAAAAACGTTTTAAACTTATACAACTTTATTTGCAAAAAAGTTATGTGGACACGTCTATACATGTTATTATAGAAACATGGCGCCTGTCAATCAATTCTGTGGGTGAGGGAAAACTGCACTTCTACATGACGTTGCGGTGGGCCTCAAAATCATTGGGATTTGGGTCCTATTTTAACGTCAGGAATTTAAAAAACAGAGACTTGTTGTGTTTTTATCACTCCAATATGACAGTGGACACACTATACATTCACACAGTTTTCTCCAAACAGCTTACAAAAGTTCATTTTCACCATAGGTGACCTTTATGATAATTTCAGCCTGATCTCACAAAGAAATGTAACTGTTTTAAGTCTATTAATTTCAGTTGTATGAAAATGTTAGATTTTTAAAAGGAGGCATAGCACCACACCCCACCCCTAAACCCAACTGTCATTGAGGCATAAGCAAATCATACAAAATTGTATGAATGAGATTGTACAAATTCATATGAATAAGCCACTACAATAAAAAGGTACGAATTGCTGTGATAGCGTTGGTATTTTAGATGAAATCCTGGAGCTCCCTAAATCTCCATAAATTGCGATGGTCCCTGAGACCTTCAAAGCCCTGAAAAGGAAACAAAAACAATATAACTTTTAAAACATTCCATGTGACAATCATGTGAAGCTCAAAAAAATCTGTAAAAATCTGTTTGCACATGTCTTCCACTTCAGATTAGTGCGCATTTAATATGGACAATAAAACAGTTTCATGTTGTGCTGCTGATTGAAATTGTTCTTTTGCTCCAAGATCAAAAAAGTGTTCTTGGAGCTTTGTATAATTACAGTTGAACCACTGAAGTCACATAGAATGTTTTGACAATGTCTTTGGTTTCTTTTCTGAACTTTGAATGTTTCAGGAAAATTGCTGTCTATGGAGGATGAGAGAACTGTCCGATTTCATCTAAAATATCTTAACAAGTGTTCTGAAAATAAACAAACGTCTCAGGGGATATGGAATGACATGAGGGTGAGTAATTAAGGACAATTTTAATTTTTGTGTGAACAAACCCTTTAAGGTTTTTTTAAATATTCAAAAGTATCAAAGGTCTAATATGACAAGTATCTTATGTTCCAAATGTTCTGCGGGTTATTTAAGGGGGTACTGTACATGGCGACTCACCCAGGAGAAGCAAGTTGAAGGAACTGACCTGAATACAAACAATGTAATTTTTTTCTGAGATGAATATATCTGTTATATTGTTATATACAACAGCAAGGTATCCTCTGTCTTTCTGACTGTTATCTATCAACCTCAATCTATCAATCTAGGATTGTACTTTTTGGAGGAAATTCTATAGGCCTTGTGTTCTATGTTTTGTGCCTTGTCTTAGTACTGTGGCCCTAAAAGAGAGGTGCTAATAGAGTAAAGAGTAATGTTATTATTTAACGATACTGTAGGCTAAGTAAATTATGACTTTTTATTTTGGGGCGACTAAGAGGTAAGGGTGTAATGATATATTGCGATTTCAAATAGAAAAAAGGAACGAGAGATGAAGGAAAGCAAGGAAAAAGTAAGTAGAAAGTACAGAAGGAAGTTGAGAGACTACAGGAAGGTAGAGAGAAAATGGAAATAAAGAAGTCAGAGAATTAGACAAAAATCTGAAAAGAAGACAGCCAGACAGACAGACAGACAGACAGACAGACAAACTGATAGTAAAGAAGTAATGGATGATGACATGAGAAATGATTGATGGATAAAAAAACCGACAGATGAGTAGGGGCAAAGGTTTTGCACATTTTAAAGAAATTTGCTCAAGGTTTGCTGTTTGGTTTTAATTCAGGTTTGCTGAAAGTTTGGCAATGTGTATGTGTCTATTATAATCCATATCTGAATGATTGATGATTTTTGGGCTGCATCTCCTGCTTGTAAAGAGTTACTGATTGAAAGAAACCTGAAAAGGGTTCAACTCAAATCATTCTTCAAATACCGGCCTGTCATAAAAACACAGACTTTGTTTCAACACTGATCTCTGAGTAAAACTGCACTCTGTGACCCAGAGTTCACAAATTCAGCGTTAAGCATTTGGCTCCCTGTCAGTTCACAAGAATGAATTGGAATCAAACTGTCCATAGCTCAAGGTAATTTGAATCAGTATTTTCATCTGAAGACAGACATGAATGACATGTACAACAAATTATGTTACTTATTCAAAAATAACTTCTCAGTTGTCTGTTTAAAGGGATAGCTCATTTAAAAATGGCTGCTGGCACCCATTGATTCCGAAGTAGGAAATGCTATGGAAGTCAATGGGTGCCAGCAATCAGCATTTTTCAAAATATCTTTTTTGTGTTCCACAGAAGAAAGAAACTCAAATGGGTTTTGAATATATAAAGTGTGAGTAAATGATTGCTGAATCTTAATTTTTGGGTGAACTATCCCTTCAAAGTGTCCACTAAATGCCCATTTCATGCTGCTGGCTCCAAATAGAAGACCTTATGTTATATAAGATCATTCTGCAAAATGTATTCTTCCATGATGGGCAATAAAGTATAAGTTAATTTTTTAATATAATGATGATATAAATTGTTGCACTCGCAGGACTCCAGCTGCAACATTTTTTGGCATCTCTGTTTTGTAGAGCATGATTTGCTCACAATAGCAGCAGTCAGTACACAAAGAGCTCAATGAACGAGTGCTGAGAGCGCTGAATTACAAATCAGATTTCCTCTGTGGATATTGAGTAATAGTGCTGGCCACGAGCGATTCTGCGACCAAGTCAGACGAAAGCTTTGTTCACACTGCCAGCACAAATCTAATTTCTGTCGTGCGTTCAATTCAAACCTCGTTATTTATAGTCTGAACAGCAGAAAAACACATGGAATCTGATTTTTACAGAGTTTGCTGTGCAATACTGTATCGATTCATCAAATGTCCTTCTTTTCTTCCAAAAATTTCACCAATTCATGTAGCTTGAATTACTCAATGTTCAGCTTTAACCTTAAAGAGCCATGAAACCCCCTGTCTCAGCAGGGTGTTTTTACACCTATAGTTTGAAAAAAGTCAGGAAAGTGGGCGTGTTCATCTCTGGAAGTGTGGGAGTGTCGGGGGAGGGAAAGAGGGAAGGACATGCAAAGAAGGGAGTTTCCATTTGGGCACGCGCTGATTTCACAGGCAAAACAAACACAGACGCAGGGGAGAAAGACAGTGACTGTGTTTACACGGACATCCGTAATCGAATTATTTGCCAAATTATTAATTTGTCAACTTTAACTGCAGTTTGGCACTTTAACTTTTTATTCAGGATATTTCCTGCATGTCATCTGTGACAAACGAGATATTGAAAGCGAGGAACTGCTGGAGAGTGGAGTTTTAATTATATGTTTGATACCGCACGGCGAATGGGAGAAAAAAATCCACCGCATTTCTCTGTAACTTATGCACTCGGTAGGTAGCGTCAGAAAGCCGTGTGTATAGACTATCCTGTCACAAAATGCGGCATAAATCCTGCATGACGGGAATAATTTGATTGTGTTAACATGTTTACGCTCGGAGAGCAGCATTTACAGCGGATCTTTCAGTCTATAATATTGTACTATAATATTGCAGTGATATTAATGTACTGTAAACTGAGTAACTAAATCATTTTTACTAAGGTATGTCTTTAAAAACTGAAAGAGCTCTGCTGACGATACAAACTAACTTTGCCATCTGGGTTAAACAAAGGGCACTTACCAAATCTGTAGACAGACAATCACACTGGAACTGTGTCTTTTTTTAAAAGGAGACGAGTGGCAAATCCGGATTTCACCATTTCCAGATGCGAAAAGCTCTCGGGTAAAAAAAATGTTCCTTACAAACGCATTTCTGTCGCGTGTCGCGTGCACTATAATCCACACGTGATTCCAGCAGCTCTCTCATAGAGGGAAAATGAAAACAAAACCTTCGTTGCAACACAATAATAAACACAGCGCAATAATAAATGCAACACCGACGACCGTGTCTCCAAATTCTTGTTCTTTCACTTGTTTTGGCAACACAACATGGCGTCTCTCTGCCGTCTGAACACTGTAAGAGGTAAACAGTCTTCGAAGCTATCATGCATATTAATGAAGTTGCACGTCATACACAACAGAGC
The DNA here is from genome assembly GCA_903798195.1 of Danio kyathit. Taxonomy (NCBI): domain Eukaryota; kingdom Metazoa; phylum Chordata; class Actinopteri; order Cypriniformes; family Danionidae; genus Danio; species Danio kyathit. The sequence goes on along the minus strand of LR812538.1, from coordinate 37,717,407 downwards.
GCACTGATTGGTTTGAACAAAGTCTTTCTCATGAATTAATGCCGCACCCTCAGATACGTCATGTTGTACTCGCAGGTACAGACAGCCACTTGCCACTCTGGATTTACACTCAAGTATCTAATGGCCGTGACGTAGCTTCAAAAATTTGTTTCAAACCGGAAGAACGAATTTGCTCAAAATAATGCAAAAACAACCCATTTTCACTTTTTAGTGAAATATATGTGTCCTAATAGTGTTTATAGCAGCATGTGACACACATATGACTGTCAACAGCTCAAAAAATGTGTTTTGGTGTTTCGTGACCCTTTAAGGTCGGGACACACAGAGATAACCAACATCGGGATGTCACTGAACAGCAGACAGCTAAGTTTTTGTGATGTTTTGCATTAGTCAGACCCCTTTGGGATGTTTTTTGGCCAATTGAGCCTCTTGACATCTTTTTGTTGCTACCTGTGGATATTGTCAGTTTTTTTTATGTTTTTTATTTTGAAATTTTTTACAGCACGTATTTGAGCCCATATGAAGCAGCAAGTCACCACAGTCTGCTTTCATTGCCACTATTTCTCTGGAGTTTACATGGTGTTTCAGGGCCTTAAGTAAATGCCATGCAATTTTGAAACTTCACTTGTAATACCATTGAAATGCTTGGAGATGGTGTGCATTTCTTTGATTAAAAGTTCATTGTAATTGTTAAAATGTGAACTTTAATTTCATATAAAAAATGTTGCTAATCTAAAAAAAATAATAATAACAGTAATAATTTTATTGCATTATATTATAGCTAATGTAATAGTTGCATATTAAGTTGTAATTAATCTCCTGTTTGAACTTTTTTTATTGGAAAGTTCCCACATACAATGCAACAGTGCTGCGAGCATCTCAAATTTGAGTCCTGACTCGTGGACTTTTCCCCAAACCTGTTCCACACTCTTTTCAACTTCTTTTCCTATCAAATACTGTCAGATCAAAATTAAAGCAAAAATGGCAAAAAGTAAATCTTAAAGAAACATTGACGATATCAAGGGTATGTTTACATGACCTTAAATCATACAGGTCTGCAAAATACCCCAAAATACCATATCACGCATCATGCCAGTAGTTGTACTGGTTTTCAAATACTTTTGCATACATATCGACTAAGCAAGAAGTATACATAATATCAGCATATCAGCATCACATTTCTTTCAAAGTTAAGTTAATAATGGTATCATTTAAAAAAGTTTGGATTTTCTGGCTCCTAAAAATAGGTTGTAGTGTACATAAGGTAAAATTGATTAAAATGTTTAGTTTTTTTTTGTGTAAATGTACCTTTAGACAGTGTCACAGTTATGTGTTTCTTTTACTTTGAGGAACATGGAAGTCGCAAAGCATCCAGTATTGATGGAATTGACAAATAAACACTTGTATATGATCGTTACTAGCTATGTTTCCATTAAAAGATGTAAATTAGTCATAGGCGCAAAACTGGAATATCACAAAAACTTTTGCAAATAAATCACTGAGAGTCAAAGAGAACAAAATCATCACTTCCTGATTATCTAGCACCAAATTTCAAAAAGAAAATTGATTTCAGAAATAATTTCTTATATAATTAACGACTTGCGCCATTAAGACGAAGATGATAAGCAATGAATGTGCGGTGGCTTTTAGAAGGGAGATTTCTCTCTTTGGGAGCACTAGAGTTGGGTACCAAAACCCAGTGACATTATGGCACTGGTAACGGTATGCACTGGACCAAATTAGCATATGAATTTTGGTGCCTAATTTTGGTGCCACTGGCGCTGCGACAAGGACGTAAGAAGCATCAAGGGGTGCACCAGAGCACACATAAGTATGCATTGTGTCACACATCTTTAAACATTTAATTCTAAACAACTTTGAGCGATATGGACACTGTCGGCAATGTTAGGCGTTTGTTCTTGTTGCTTAGATAAAGAAGGCAAAGCGTACAGTAGAGCGCATCCGGTGAGCAACTCCTTTCATCAACATGCATGACCGCATTCCATCAAATTTGCTTAAAGTAAGCGTTCTAAAGTATGGCTATATTTTACAAGCAAGGATTCTGACACATCAGCGTGAAGCAGATGCTTTTTAAGAGTTGCGTGTAAGGGAGGAAACACATGAAATATTTGAGGACACTTAAAGGCAGAGGAATGCACTCTGACAGTTTGCGACATCATCTGAGTACGTTTATATGGACACCAATAATCGGATTTTAATATGATTAAGACAATACTCTGATTAAGAGTCTACCACGTAAACAGTGATTTTTGATTCTCTTAAAGGACCACAGACACCCGCATCGTGAAATGCGGAGGTTTTTTTCTTTCCATTCAGCGTGCAGTATCAAATTCCATTAAAACAACACTTTTCCACTAGTTTGTCACGAGGGCATGAATGAAATGTTCCTGATTGAAAGTGAAACTGCGGAACTGCAGTTAATGTCGAAAAATTAAAAATGAAACACTCAAAATTACATTAAAAAAAACTGGAAACTCCGGAGAAAACGTTGGATAGCGTGGTGACGTAACAACATTAATTGATATGTGCTATAACATGTAAAACGGGATCATGAAAGGAACATTCAAAAAGCAAATCATGTAAACACCTTAATCATATTATTGTTTTATTCAGATTAAGGCAAATCAGATCACTGATGTGTATATAAACAGTCACGAAAAGCCCCAACCCTTTAAAAAGGAGTTCATTGATTTTGAATGTTCAAAATAAATACAGGGAGTGCAGAATTATTAGACAAGTTGTATTTTTGAGGATTAATTTTATTATTGAACAACAACCATGTTCTCAATGAACCCAAAAAACTCATTAATATCAAAGCTGAATATTTTTGGAAGTAGTTTTTAGTTTGTTTTTAGTTTTAGCTATTTTAGGAGGATATCTGTGTGTGCAGGTGACTATTACTGTGCATAATTATTAGGCAACTTAACAAAATACAAATATATAGCCATTTCAATTATTTATTTTCACCAGTGAAACTATTATAACATCTCAACATTCACAAATATACATTTCTGACATTCAAAAACAAAACAAAAACAAATCAGTGACCAATATAGCCACCTTTCTTTGCAAGGATACTCAAAAGCCTGCTGTCCATGGATTCTGTCAGTGTTTTGATCTGTTCACCATCAACATTGCGTGCAGCAGCAACCACAGCCTCCCAGACACTGTTTAGAGAAGTGTACTGTTTTCCCTCCTTGTAAATCTCACATTTGATGATGGACCACAGGTTCTCTATGGGGTTCAGATCAGGTGAACAAGGAGACCATGTCATTAGTTTTTCTTCTTTTACACCCTTTCTTGCCAGCCACGCTGTGGAGTACTTGGACGTGTGTGATGGAGCATTGTCCTGCATGAAAATCATGTTTTTCTTGAAGGATGCAGACTTCTTCCTGTACCACTGCTTGAAGAAAGTGTCTTCCAGAAACTTGCAGTAGGACTGGGAGTTGAACTTGACTCCATCCTCAACCCGAAAAGGCCCCACAAGCTCATCTTTGATGATACCAGCCCAAACCAGTACTCCACCTCCACCTTGCTGGCGTCTGAGTCAGACTGGAGCTCTCTGCCCTTTACTGATCCAGCCACGGGCCTATCCATCTGGCCCATCAAGACTCACTCTCATTTCATCAGTCCATAAAACCTTAGAAAAATCTTGAGATATTTCTTGGCCCAGTCTTGACGTTTCAGCTTGTGTCTTGTTCAGTGGTGGTCGTTTTTCAGCCTTTCTTACCTTGGCCATGTCTCTGAGTATTGCACACCTTGTGCTTTTGGGCACTCCAGTGATGTTGCAGCTCTGAAATATGGCAAAACTGGTGGCAAGTGGCATCTTGGCAGCTGCATGCTTGACTTTTCTCAGTTCATGGTTCAGTTCTCAGTTTATTTTGCGCCTTGGTTTTTCCACACGCTTCTTGTTGACTATTATGAATGAAACGCTTGATTGTTCGATGATCATGCTTCAGAAGCTTGGCAATTTTAAGAGTGCTGCATCCCTCTGCAAGATATCTCACTATTTTTGACTTTTCGGAGCCTGTCAAGTCCTTCTTTTGACCCATTTTGCCAAAGGAAAGGAAGTTGCCCAATAATTATGCACACCTGATATAGGGTGTTGATGTCATTAGACCACACCCCTTCTCATTACAGAGATGCACATGACCTAATATGCTTAATTGGTAGTAGGCTTTCGAGCCTATACAGCTTGGAGTAAGACAACATGCATAAAGAGGATGATGTGGTCAAAATACTCATTTGCCTAATAATTCTGCACTGCCTGTATATTAATGCAAAAAAAAAAAAAAAAAAAAAATATATATATATATATATATATATATATATATATATATATATATATATATATATATATATATATATATATATATATATATATATATGTATATATGTGTATATATATCGGCGTTAACATGCTGCATTAATGCGAGACTCTTATCGGGCGATTAAAAAAAAATATCGCCGTTAATCTATTCTCAAAATTGGGTTGGGAGCTGGGTCTATTCTACGCAAGCTATGATGACTTTCACCTTGATATTTTAGCTCGGATGTATACCTGACTCGAAAACAAGTCTTCGAACCTGTGTGTATTCCTACTGTGAAATTACCACATCAAACGTGACGTGCTAACATGGATGCAGTTCATTAGAGTAAATAAGAAGTAAAGCGCAATAGGAGTACAAGACGCAAATAAGGAGTAAGGACGAAAAAAATTTCCGTATTCCTACATGACGGTAATAGTTTGAATGCGGTGTTTACTTCAATAATGCCACTAATATATGCATACTCTACGTCTTAATTCCATTTCTGTTTACCTCAGTTATGACTTTAGTCGGATTAAGATAATTAAAAACCGCTGTTTGGAGCTTATGTATGCCTACAGTTCAAAATTAATCTTTAACTGAATAAAGAGTAAACACAAGTACATCTTATTGAACATAATTTATTTTCATCACCAATTATCATAATAGAACAGTTTTTCAAGCAGTTTGTGATGCATTTTGGAAACAGGAGATGAGCCCCTGGTCTAATGTGCCACTTGGCTTGAGAAACCCATTCTCAAAGACGTACTTTTAGTCATTAGGCCTATTTGGGTAGCACACATATTCTGAATGCCTTCGTCAGAATTCAAATGAGCCATTTTAATCTAGATTAATCTATATTAATTTCAAGATTACAGTGAGATAAATCTAGATTAAATTTTTTTTGTCTATGCCCACCTATAATATATATATATATAAAATATGAATCAATGTAAACTTTAAACTTTAATTATATTGTTTAACTAAAATAATTTAAAAAAAAAAATTTTGTCAAATAATTTTGTGGCTCAAAAGTATCGGTTCAGGCACTGGTACCATTTTAAATGTATTGATTTAGCACCGGTATCGAAATGACCCCAAACGTTACCCAACCCTAAGGAGCACAGCCACTCAAGAAAGTTCTGGAAGGTAAAGGACTTTTGGGTTTTTAGAATGAACCCAACCCCGAACCCCCCCCCCCCCACACACACACACACACAAACACACTTTTCATTATCACATGATCTGTTAAACAAAATCAAATGACATTTTAAATGTTTATCCTACTTAGTTGTCTGCATGTGTTTTTTTAAATGTGCATTTTCAAAATATATGCACATCTTGGTGTTTCCATTAAGCACTTTTTATGGGATATTCCAAAACGCAAATAAAAATAGGTGAATGGAAACATAGCTAGCAATCTGAATGAACTGTTGTTTGATAAATCCCTTAATAAGAGGACAAGCATAAAAACAAAGAGAGCAAGTTAGAGTAATGCACAAATGAACTACTTTTAACAGCCAACCACACCATTTATCCCACCAGCGTGCAATTCTTGTGAAAATAACCAGCTGCATAAAATCACACTCATTTGCAAGTTTCGCTGATTATGTAAACAAAAAAAATCTGTAATTACTCCACTTATCTAAATGCTCGTTCTCTACGTGGCTTCTAGTTTTTTCCAACAATGAATGTGAGCGCTTTCATGGCATTTGTGTATTATTCAATCAGGCCTCCATATGCAGTCATTTAGGAGCCATTGAGTCTGATGTATTGACTGCTCGCTGCTTTAGCTGCCTGTACACATTGAATAGGTCTGCTGGACACTGAATGCATTTATAATGGGCCTCTGGGTGTGTGGACAAAGACACTTGCTCTGTCTCTATTGCCTATATCTTTGCAGATACAACATTACAGTAATAATGTTAGCAGCTCTAAGCGTGGAAACACAATGGGAGAGAGAGCAGTTACAGGATGTAAATGATCATTTAAGCATTTCAGTAAAGATAGGCTTAAAACTGAATTACACACACTGATGGTGTTGTTTATTAGTGAGGGATTTCATCGTTTAAGCACGCAAATAGCAAATCCATTTGCACCACTTTGTGGACTCATAGGCGTGCTGGTCTAAAATAGAGATGTGTTAAGGCGCATTGTTGGCACATTGCTATTTTGAAGAACTGCCATTAACCAACTAAAAGTCTAAAGTCCAGCGCAGAGCGCGTTAGTTATGTGCCTATGTGGGTTAAAATGCTTTTACATTGCTTAATTGACACAGGATGTAAAGCAATACACAAATATCTTTACATATAAAAAAAATCAAAGGGTTAAATATTACAAAAATTATTATTTTTTACATAAATATAAAAACAACTGCCTCTATGCCTCCATCTCGGGGGCTTTTTCAGTTTATTCATGACAATTTGCATTTGTATAATGTTATTATTATTAGCAGTATTATTTATTTTATGCCTATTTATATTTGTTTTAATAAAAACAAGTTTAGATTTGTCCACCTGTCAAGTTTTGGAGACAAATGGATCACCGTATGGGGCATAAGAATAGGACGTGTGTTTGGATAGCATATAACTCAGTTTTTGACCACACTTTGTTATTATTGTTTCTTTATTCATTTGCTGGAAATAAGAACCAAATTTAGAAATAGTTTTTGAAACAAATCTTTGCGCTTAACAAACAAAATTAAATAATTAGGCTAATGGATGTTTTCAGTGGAGTGCGTATAACACCATTTCTTTATCCATGAAAATAAAGGAGTAAAGTAAAGAGAAAGTAAAGCCACAGAATGAAGAAGGCTTGTTCTTTATTCTCGCACTGCAGATGGTCTGTTTAAAGAGCCCCTATTTTGCATTTAAAAAGGTCATATTTTGGTTTTAGGGGTCTCCAACAACATGCTGATATGCATGCCAGACCAAAAAACACTTTCATTGTCTTATAATATGCATTTATTTTTACCTTATTATCTCCGCGACTCCCATTTGAATCGTTCAACGATTAATTTGTTCCCAAACCCCTCCTTAGCATGAAGCTAATCTGCGGTGATTGGTCCGATGACCCAGTCTGTTGTGATTGGTCGACTGCGTTCAGCACGAGACAGAGAGAAAAGCCCACCACGGCTATGAAATAGCAGCCAGAGAGTATATGAGAGCCCAATGCAGGAATGCAATAAATCAATGCAGTTAAAGACCAGCATATTGCTCTACTCTTAAACCTAACCCCAAGTAATAACAACAACACACATTCAATATTAATCCACACAGTGGCAAAGTTGAACTATTTTGAAAATAGACCACGCCGCGTGTACAGCTGATGGTGGCCATAGCAAAGGCAAATGGCAGAGGATCACCAGTTCAGAAACACATTTAAATTGGTAAAGGAAGAAGCACGCTTCACGTTTTTAACCTGGTTTCGGACGCAATATGTGAACAGCCCCATAAAGATTTAACCTAAGTGATACAATACAAGCACTGATCTATAATAGATACGTGATTACAAGCTGTGCGGGGTGATTACAACTTAAAACACACAATTAAACATATTTTGCAAACTACACAAAACGAGGCAACAATTTTAATGACACATGTTTTGATCCGGAGGAAGAAGAAACTGGTCCATTTGAACTGTAAAAGTTACTGACAAAGTCCTTGTCAAAGTCTGACAAAGTCCCATAGTCTCTGCTGCTCCTTCAATGGCAAACGGCCAACGAATCCCACGTTGCAGCATAGGTTATTGTATCAAAAATCTGAAAAATGACAGGAACAAACACAGCACTAGGTTGGCTATACTGTGGTATTATTGTGAAAATGAACTTTATCTCTTTATTTCCCGCAGCCGAATCTCCATCTGTCAGTGATCGTCATCTTCGCGTCATGATCAGTCCCGGGATCCCCCGCGAACTGGAAGTACATATTTGGTGATGTACCGTATCGACGTCGATGCCATCAAACAAAAGATCCGAACCTAACTCGATTTGTTTATTTGATTCTGAGTCAAATATTTTGCTAAAGAATCAATAGTTTTAAACATGCTGCACTTTTAGATTTAAACCTCAGCTGGATGTTTTCAGTCACTTAGAGCTGTGTTACACAGTGCATGGAAGGTCATTTTCAAAAACCTATAATAGGGGCTCTTCAACTGTTTTCTAGCTATTGAAGCATTCAGTTTTTCCACTTACAAAGTCCGCCATGTAAATAGCAAATGTGCCATGGTGTGATGCAACTGACCCTTAAAAGGAATGGGGGATGAGACTGATTTGGTTTAATGCACGTTATGCTCAAAACACACCCATAACTCATTAAGAGAATAAGCACAACCTTGTTAGACCATGCGCTGCAGTGCAAATCATATTTTCCGCTTTAGACTTTGTGCCTACATCGTTAAAAAAGAGCCCTCAATCTCTCAAAATCTCAGCTTATCAGGAACATTAAACAACTCGATCAGATGTTTACAAATTTTACAAAATTTACTTAAAATACTTGTTTTTTTTAGACATCACCGATGTGGAGAACAGTATTTGCTTTACGTGTACTCTTTTACTGCTGATTTTTTTTGTTTATATTTTAATAATAAAAAAATCTATATTATTAGCCCTCTAAAGATTTATTTTAATTGTCTACAGAACTAACCATTGTTGTCCAAGGACTTGACTAAATAACCTAACTCATAACCTATAACTTAAGCCTTTAAATTGCACTTTAAGCTGAATACTAGCATCCTGCAAAAGAACTAGTAAAATATTAAGGTTTCCGTTACATTCATTTTTCCATGGCGGGGCGCCACACCAAAATTCATCCCGCCACGGCTACAGCTTCACATTCAAAACATTGTCGTTTTTTTAAAATAGCGGGTTATAATCGCACCAAAACGTATTAAAAGGAAAGTGAATTATAACAGACAAACTTTTCTGTAACCGTAGTAGTGCTGTGCCTCATTTGTTTAACCCTTTAAGGTGACATGCTGGCTGACTAACAGGTGCGTGAGGCCAGCAAACACGGCGTATAGCTTTCAATTAGGATGAACACAGTTTCCATAAGTGTACTTTATTTATAGATAAAGGTCTATGGCTCGGCATACAACAAACAAAGACTTTATCTTGCTGGAGTTTATAGCCGTTTCACTTTACCTCAGGACGCATTAATGCCGCTCTGTACAGTGTAGGTCTACAGTAGTATTGGAGACATTCATGAATATTCCTAGCCAATGTAATAAATGTTGGAGACATATTCACTACATAAATGCGCTAAATTGCACTTGAGCAGCATATATTTGGCGTGCAAGAAGTTTTGTGTACGAACAGAGGAAATCCTCGCGCAAGCAAAAATATCTGCATGCTCGTATTACATAAATCCGATCTCGACTAGTACTGCGCCACGACATTTGTCATTAAAATAGCGCCATAGGTAGTTGGTAGATCAAAAGGCCTGCCGCCACAGCTGGAAAAAATCCTAGAGGAAACATTGAATATGATGTACTGTGATCATAGCTAAGAGAAAAGACATTAGTTATCAAAACTATTATGTTGAAAATGTGTTGAAATATTAATTATTTTCCAAATAATTAGCAGGTGTGCAGACTTAATCTGTGAAAACACAAAAAATGCTGCAGTTATGTACTGTAGCGAGTGTGTAAGTGACATTCAGAGTGGGTCACCGTGGAAAGGAGATGCATGGAAAATATCTCGACACAGTGTTTTTTTTTTTTGCTCCACAGTAAGCGAGAGACAGAGAGAGCATGAGCTGACTAAAGCAAAAGTGCGAAAACACACATGCAGCCTCGATTCTGCTGACACTCCGGCTTCTGGGATGTTGGTTGCTCTGGCAAAAAAAAAACAGTACTGAGTAAACTGCATCTCTATAGACACACTGACACTGGTGCAGAGAATGACCTCTAAATGCTTGCTCCATGTAGCTCTATAAATTCACAACGAGCTCACACTTTCTTTGCACATTTTCTTCTTATGGAAGAGAGAGTGTGTTGTTAAAGTGCGACATTGCTTCCTCAAGCAGCTGCATTTAAGCGTCCTTGATTAAAGACTTCTAATTTTTTCCATTTAAAAATATTTCAGGATCTTGTAAATGTGTGTGCTGGAAAAGCAAGCCGGCCTCAGGGGACTGCAGTGTGTTTATGTGAGTGTGTGTGTGTGGGGTGATGGAGTTCAGGTGTGTGTTTAATGTATATGAATGTGTATAGAGTGTGTGTGTGTGTGTGTGTGTGTGTGTGTGTGTGTGTGTGTGTGTGTGTGTGGAGTCTCTCAGATCAGAGGTAGGGGAAGGGCTGAACTTTTGAACTGACTCTCTTTAAATGTAACCTTACTTATAAAGACGTTTAGAATTTTGAGAAAACAAAAACAAATGGATGTTTCAATTCTGAATCTGCTGTTTCTGAGGACACTGTCGAATTTCTGGATTCTGTTTCATTCTTTCATGTACATTTAAATTAACATTTAGTCATTTAGCAGATGCTTTTTGTAAAGTGACTTATAAATGAGGATAATAAAAGCACTTCAAGTCACCAGAGAGCATCTATAAAAAGTCCATGAAAAGTCTAAGTTGGTTTAGCTCCTTTCTTTCTTTCTTTCTTTCTTTCTTTCTTTCTTTCTTTCTTTCTTTCTTCTTTGTTTCTTTCTTTCTTTCTTTCTTTCTTTCTTTCTTTCTTTCTTTCTTTCTTTCTTTCTTTCTTTCTTTCTTTCTTTGTGCAGTATGTAAGTTTGACACCCAGTGGTTGAACTAGGTATTGCATTCCTGGATCAAAACAAACGCAAGCCAGGTTGCCAGATTGAAGACCAACATGAGCGAGTCGGACTATCATGCCTAAAGGCTGATTTAAATCGTGTTCTATTCACCTTATTCTCCGCGTACGAGCGGGTGCAGCTGTTTGAATCATTTTGGCTCGAGACTTCTGGTTTATTTCACTTCCATTAATTTTTAGACGTTAAAAACAGCTCGTTCTGCTGCTTGATGTTGCAAACTGATATTTTCTTATTATATTATTCTATTTTGTCTTTAAAATCATGCAAACACTTGTTTGTAGAGGGAGTAGTTTGATTGTTTTCAACCGTTTATTATTCCTAGTCATTTCTCCCATAGGCAACTCAATCAGAAGTTTCTAAAACAATCGCAAAAATGAGCACACTTCCGCGTTGAAGAATAAGGTCAATATAAAAGCAATGGTATGCGATAGAAGGAATATTTTCTATATTAAAAGGAGTTTTTGTTCTAACTAACTCCTCAAATTGATATACTAAAACGGTTTCTATTTCTTGCAGCTGAACAACAGAAAACTTTGACAATGATAACCTCAGGTATGCCTCATGTGCTTTATTCAGTGTTAAATGCTAACAATGTGAGTCTGAATGCCATTTCACATGGCATTTAATTCCATACTACTGAACGCAGAAGCAGATCACCTCAGATCTCGAAAAATAAAGTAAACCGTTTGAAATCGAACTGTGAAATAATGCAAACCAACACATATCAGTGATTCAGTATTTACATTTAATAATGTTAAAGAGGTTTAATATGTATTAATTAGATTATAAACCTTACCATTTCAAGAGTAAGTGCATATTCTGTGTTTCTAAATGGCTTTATTTAAATTTCTGTCGTGTTTCGTCTGGTGTAAACAGCCAAATTGCTGCAAATCTCATTACGTAATGTATTGTTAGGACATGGGGTTACAATGTAACCTGCTCACCTAATGTTTGTAATATTTATATTATTTGCTAATTAATAACCTCATGTGAAACTCTGAATCTGCGTCTCATTTTAGAGGCTGCTACTGTCCACCGAAGGTTGCATTTCGGTCACGGACGCATGCTTTTAGAGCCTTTTTGACTAAATTAATAAAATACGCTGTTTTCCAACAAGGCAACTTAGGGTTCTGAAATATAATTCGCTAAACTGACATTGAGTGGGTAAAGAACCTAAACAAAGACAGATGTTCAGGCACGTTAAAGACATATTCAAAGCAGATTATCTGACTTAAGCATTGTTTTTCAGATTAACAAGTATGTTTACTTAGCATGTTTCTTAAATATCTGCAAACATATTATGGTATTTTTATGCTTTAGAAGTCAAAAACTTGCATACAGCATCTTTAATGTTTTAATAATACATTTACTTTAGCTGTTTCTGTTTTCATTTTAAATGAAGAAAGTTTTAATCTTATGTAATTTTAATTAGTTTTTTGTTTTTTAAATGTAATATTATTATTATTATTATTATTATTATTATTATTATTATTCATTCATTCATTCATTTTCTTGTCGGCTTTGTCCCTTGCGGGGTCGCCACAGCGGAATGAACCGCCAACTTATCCAGCACGATTTTACGCAGCGGATGCCCTTCCAGCCGCAACCCATCTCTGGGAACTTCCACACACACACATTCACACTCATACACTATGGACAATTTAGCTTACCCAATTCACCTGTACTGCATGTCTTTGGACTGTGGGGGAAACCGGAGCACCCGGAGGAAACCCACGCGAACCCAGGGAGAACATGCAAACTCCACACAGAAACGCCAACTGACCCAGCCCAGCCGAGGTTCGAACCTACGACCCAGCGACGTTCTTGCTGTGAGGCAACAGCACTACCTACTGCGCCACTGGGTTGCCTATTATTATTCAGTTTAGTATTTTTTTTAGATTAGTTGTTTGGCATCTTGGTCGATGTTCTTTCAAGTAAAGAAATGTTTTAGTTTTGTGCTTTTAATTTGAGCAGACTTTCATTATCTTGAATCATAAAGCATCTGAATGCTTTTTGTTTTTCAAACTTAGTGTTTAATTTTGTTTTTGAAAATGTATTTTTGCTTAAAGTTTACAAGAAGTTTATACTTTTCTATATTATATTATATTATATTATATTATATTATATTATATTATATTATATTATATTATATTATATTATAAATCTAAAGAAAAAATTGTGTTAATTTTCCCTGCATCAAAGTAAATCATATAATGATTATAAGTAACATGAACAAAACAAAATTACATTGCAATTTACAAATATGTTTGTGACAATTAATTATAACTGCTAAATTCATGATCTTGATGAGTATAGTTTCTCTTCTTCTCTCCTTTTAGTATCTAGGCAGAATAATTTTGCATTTGTCTATTTTTTTTTTGGCTGATAAAAATATTTTACTACTCAATTTAGTGTTTGTTTTTTAAAGGTGTGAGATGTGAAGAGTTCTTGTTTTGTGCTTTAGGGTCACTGAAGCAAGGCTTACGGGGGTCAGTCTCAATGTCAGCATGTCAAAAGGGTGTGCCATTAAAATACTTCCCCTCCTCGAGTAAAAGAGACATAATCTAGTGAGCGATTAGCCTATCCTCTATTTACACAGACACAAGCTAACCTGTCTGCTTTGACAGATATGTCCTGATATCCATCAAGAGCATGTCTGACCAGCACCACACCTCTCCACCATTCACAGGAAGTTTAGCTTAATCTGCATCTGCCTCCAGCAAAAGCTGACCTGAAGCACGCAGCAACAGACACACTTCTCCAGATGTTGTCAACAGTACTGTATTAAATTCTTATTAAGAACAAAACAAAATCACTTTATCACATGTCCATGTCTCCGTCTCACTTTAACACGTTCTCACGTTCAGTGGTGTTGTTTTCTAACCAACGCACTGCTTAACTTTTAGAGCATGATCCATAGTTGATAAAAATTAAACATAAGAAAAATTGGTTCTAAACAGTACCAAATTATAACAATAGCAGTATCCTTTTAAGCACAAGCAAATGTACCCTTTAGATAAGTTTTCATAAAAGAATTATGCTTTGAAAGTGCAGTATACCATAAAATATTTGTAATAATGTTGTCATTAATATTAGTTTAAAGCATATTCATTTTATAAATATTTATATTTTTAACATTAGTTTTAGAATATATATATACTTCCCTAATATTAATAATAATAATATCAGTTGTTTGTTGTTATCTGTAATTGTTTTTTGTTTTTTGTATCTTGTTTTGTGTTTTTTTTTATCTTGCAGGCTTTAATAATGTTTAAAAAACAAAACATTAAATTGTTTTAGATTTAAATCCCATTTCTTGCATTTACATCCATTTATTATGGTGATACGAATTTCAAACTAACCCAAAAATATTTAGAAAATAAACAGAATAAAATACGATGCAATAAACTTTATGAACGATAAGAAATAACTATTTTGTAATATAGTCAATGTAATCTAAACAGCAGCAAACTTAATATGTTGGCTAATAGTTGAAAATGATCATTACTTTAATAATTATGCATGTCTTTTATGCATAAAACACTTTTAGTTAATGAAAGACAAAACATTCTTGATGTTATTTCCGTGCAGCACAAATTCCTGAACTTTAGACTATAACATCAACAGTTGTAGATATATTTTGTCTGAGATAAAATCTGAATATTCTGACCTATTTATAAAACGAATAAGTTTAATTGAAATTTTCTCCTGAAAACACATATTATAAGAAAAACTGTGAAATTTGCTCTATTAAACATAATTTGGGAAATATTTAAAAAAGAAAAAAAAATCACAGGAGGGGGAACAAATTTGAGTTCAACTGTATGTAACAACAACAACAATACTTTAAAAAAATTTTTTTACTGGGATGCCTTCATAAGAGACTACAGCCCAATCCCAATTCTATTTTTGTACCTCTTCCTCTTAGCCCTATGTCTTCAGGCTAAAGAGAATTGTGACACTTCTACCCCTTTACATGAACGTGCAAAACGATGGGTAAGGGGAAGGGTTAAGGGGTAGAATTGGGATTGGGCCTACCTGTGCAATGATTCAGTGGATTTTTTTATCTTTGAGCTGTTGTGCACACACAATGTGTGTGTATGTATATATATGTATATATATATGTGTGTATATATATATATATATATATTATATATATATATATATATATATATATATATATATATATATATATATATATATATATATATATACATATATATATATAAATATATATATATATATATATATATATATATATATATATATATATATATATATATATATATATATATATATATATATATATATATATACATATATATATATATAAATATATATATATATATATATATATATATATATATATGGATGCAAGATTTTTTTTTTAAACCTACAGTATCCTTTAAATTTAAGTTACAGTGTCTGGTTCTAGGAGTATATATATATTAGGGGTGTAACGATACTACAAACCGAACCGAAATATCGCGATACACCAACCACGATACGTATCGCGAAACTCTTGTGGCGTACTGCGATACTCTCACGCCCCCTGCTGCCCATTGTTGAGGTTGACGTCAGGGAGCATTAATGCCGCTCGCGTCTATTGGAGACATTCATAAATATATTTAGCAAATCTAATGAAGGTTGGAGACATACTTGTTACATAAACACACTAAATCGCACTTCAGCTGCGTGTATTTGAAAGCGCACTTGAGCAGAGTATATATGAGGGCATGCAAGAATTTTGTGCATGAACAAAGAAAATCGTCGCGCAAGCAAAGGGTGAACTTGAGGAAGTAAAGCTCAATATGACAGGAAAGGGCTGAGCCAAAAAGTAACAAACAAATCAATCAAAATAAAAATGTACAAAAATCACAAAATATCTCAAAGTTGGCAAAACTAATGCAAAATAGTTTTGTCCAAACGAAAGTTAAGCAAAAACAACGAAAATCATAATCATGTTAGCAAAATACACGAAAAACGAGATCAAAGAAAAATGCGCTCTCCTCCTCTTTTCCTGATGGCCTTTTTATATTCCCGCGCCACGACCAGTTCAGCTGTCGTGAAGGCGGACATACAGAAATGACAGGCATGGAGAGAGCGAGGGAGAGAGCGAGGGAGAGAGCGGAAACCTATCTATCTAAATGAAAACTTAGATAACTAAAAATGAGCTTCATTATGTCTGTGTCTGCACAGAGATCAAGCCCCTCACCTGAGAATGTGGACGTTTTATGACGAATTATGACGTTTTTAAAGAAGAACTTAAAACTTATCTAAATATTTCAAATGTCCTTAGAGAGCACAAGCCTGTTTATCTTTTACTAGTCTACACTGCAGTTATTTATTTAATTTGAGTTTACTTTCTTAAGATGGCTACACTAAAGAGAATAGTTTTTTTCTGACTTGTCTATATTGGAGGTATTTATTTCATTTTTGTTGTTTGCTCAGGTATCCTGACTGTACTAAAATGTGATGGCAAAATTAATAAAGAGAAAGTTTATTTGTTCTTGTTATTAAGTGAATCTATTGTTTCTTAGCGTTGCTGTTAAGATGACATCAACCCTAACCCCAAAGCAAACAGAAACCGAACCGAACCGTGGCTCCAAAACCATGAACTGAACCGAATCATGCCTTTGGTGTATCATTACACCCCTAATATATATATATATATATATATATATATATATATATATATATATATATATATATATATATATATAATAAGGACTTTTGTCTGTGGTATAATTTCTTACTGCAAATCAACACAAAATAAGGCCACAAAAATTGTCGCAAATTTTAAGAAAAGCAGCAGCAAAATCAGTCATTTTAGGCCTCAAATAACAGAAAAAAGTCCCGCTAAGTCTTATTCACACAAATACACTTTGGCCAATTTAGCTTATTCAATTTACCTATAGCGCATGTCTTTGGACTGTGGTGGAAACCGGAGCACCCAGAGGAAACCCACGTGAACACGGGGAGAACATGCAAACTCCACACAGAAATGCCAACTGACCCAGCCAGGGCTCGAACTAGCGACCTTTTTGCTGTAAGGCGATTGTGCTACCCACTGCGCCACCGTGATGCCCTTTTTAATTATTTAGTTTCTTCAATTCACCTATAGCGCATGTCTTTGAACTGTGGGGTAAACCAGCGCACCCAGAGGAAACCCATGCGAACACGGGGAGAACATGCAAACTCCACACAGAAATGCCAACTGGCCCAGCCGGGGCTCGAACCAGCGACCTTTGCTGTGAGGTGACAGTGCTAACCACTGAGCCACATGCATACAGTAAGATGTGTGTGTCGAAACATTGTTTGTCACAGTCACATCCATGGATCATAAAATCCATGAATAATAAAACTAAGAGGGGACATAAACAGGATTTTGAAAAGTGAACGGGCAGTGAATATTACACCCCATGGTATGGAGTATTGATATTTGTTAAGGTATCGTATGGAAGTTGTACATTCCAGTATGGTACCAACACTCCTCCAGACAGTGTGAATGAGCGGAGACAGACTTTGGCCCGGCTGCCAGTTCGTATTGTTCATGGCCAACTGTCATGCGGCATCTGGTGAGAGTGAATCTGGCACTGATCGGAGCTGATCAAATGAGCTGAGCAGAATCAGCCCATCTGCAGTGCCTGTGTCTCTGATAAAGCTCCATCATCAAACCAGTGATGGCGACTGTGTGTGGCATTGGCTTCAGTTATGGAGACAGTGACATGTCGAGAGAAACAAAAGCAGAGACTGAGAGAAAGCTGGACACTGTCAGATCACAGCTCACATCACATGCTGATGTCTCTCTCCCTCTCTCTCTCTCTCTCTCTCACACACACACACACACACACACACACACACACACACACACACACACACACTCACAGATAATGTTTACAAGATTTAAGAATATACGAATCTCATTATACTGTAAGGCATGAGAGTTTTTTAAACATCAAACAGTTTAAATATTTTTGAGCATTAATCTTCAAGGTATGGGTTAGGAAATCAGAAGTTTTTAAGCATTCTTTTCTTAGAGCATAGACTTTAATTTCATTGGAATGAGCATGGAATTTGATTTCAAGTGTTTCCTTTTAGTTGAGTTTTAAGTACATTTTTAGTTAAAAGTTTATTTGAAGATTAAGTTGATTTGGTATTTGTACAGTCTAGCCTGAAATGCATGTGCAGTTAATTTTCTTTTGTAATTTTGTATTTTATTTATTTATTTTTTAAATAGATTTTTTATGTACACATTTATTTATTTATTTTTGTCTTTTAATTAGTTTATTTTAAATAAAAGTGGTTAAAATTGGTAATAGAATAGAACTTGATTGATTGATTTAATTGATTGATGATGGATTTTTATTTTATCTTTTTATTGATTTTTATTTAATCTTTATTTCATTGTTATTATTATTAAATACATTTTATCTATAAAAATTGTTATAATCAGTGAAAGGGGCACTATTTATTTATTTATTTATTGTTCTTCTTCTTATTATTATTATTAAGTATATTTTATCTATGAAAATTGTTAGAATCAGTGAAATGGGCCCTATAATTAATTAATTTATACATTTTCTTTTCGGCTTAGTCCCTTTATTAATCCGGGGTCGCCACAGCGGAATGAACCGCCAACTTATCCAGCACATGTTTTACGCAGCGGATGCCCTTCCAGCTGTAACCCATCTCTGGTAAAAACACCTTTCACCTGCACCGCATGTCTTTGGACTGTGGGGGAAACCGGAGCACCCGGAGGAAACCCACGTGAACGCAGAGAGAACATGCAAACTCCACACAGAAACGCCAACTAACCCAGCCGAGGCTCGGACCAGCGACCTTCTTGCTGTGATGCGACAGCACTACCTACTGCACCCCTGTGTCGCGGCACTATTTATTTATTTATTCATTATTATTATTATTGAGCGACTACGCCCAATAAAGGGCTACGACAAAAAGAAAATGAATGAATGAATGAATTATTATTATTATTATTATTATTATTAATAAATACATTTTTTATACATTCAATTCTATAAAATCGTTATAATCATTAAAATGGGCACCATTTATTTATTTATTTATTTATTTATTATTATTATTATTAATGACATTTTATCTATAAAAATTGTTATAATCATTGAAAGGGCACTATTTATTTATTTATTATTATTATTATTATTATTGTTGTTGTTGTTGTTGTTATTATTAATATAATTTTATGTATAAAAATGGTTATAATTATTAAAAGGGCACTATTTATTATTAGTATTATTATTATTGTTATTAATATTTATTACGTTTTATCTATAAACATTTTTATAATCATTGAAAGGAGCACTATTTATTTATTCATTTATTATTATTATTATTATTATTATTATTATTATTATTATTATTATTATTATTATTATTATTATTATTGTTATTATTGATTACATTTTATCCATAAATTTGTTTTATAATTATTGAAAGGGGAACTATTTATTATTATTATTATTATTATTATTGTTATTATTATTATTATTGATTACATTTAATCCATAAAAGTTTTTATAATTATTGAAAGGGGAACTATTTATTATTATTATTATTATTATTATTATTAATGAAATTTTATCTATACAAATTGTTATAATGAGTGAAATGAGCACTATTTATTTATTTCTTTTATCAATATTATTATTATTATTAATTACATTTTATCTATAAAAATTGTTATAATCAGTGAAAGGGGCACTATTTTTTTATGTATGTTAATTTGTTTATCCATTAATTTTAGTTTTGTTAAGTGTCATTACTTGTCAGTATTTGTGAAACTTTTTTCCTATATTACAAAATTGATCTTGTGCAGCTTATCAACATTTTGTGTAGGTAATGTGTAAGTAATCTCGGCTGCTCTTAACATTGTAATATTTTTAAAAGAAACTTTTCCAACACTGTTAATGAAATTTTGATGTCTGATTATGAAAAACATCTTCATCTAGAATATTTTTTCATGTGCTAATTATGAATTTGAATGTATTTTTATATATTTTATGTTGATCATCCTTTAACAATTTTTTTAGTACTTTAGTATTTTAAGAGTATTTTAAGGGAAAAAAATGAAGAATGCTTTGGACCTCACTGAACCACATACTGTAAAAAATATGTTGCTCACATAAGTTTTTATTTTTTCCCCTATATTATAAAACCGATCTTGTGCAGCTTATCAAAATTTTTCTACAAAAAAACAAAACAAAAAGAAATTATGGCCATGATGAGATTCATATTCCAGAGCATGCTGTGCGTGCAAAATGTAGTCTCTGAACTGGCAACTTGAATTGCTTAAAAGTTTTCTTTAAAGGTACCTTTTCCTTCATAAATTGCAGTATGTAGTCTAAAATAAACTTAAATCTATTTTTATTTGATTTTGATTTGATCGCCCTCAAAACCTTTACTTTTTTCTCTAATATTAACTTCCTCTCATCACTGTTCTCTCTTTTTCTTTCATTTGAATCTTAACCTTTCTCTAGACGTGGGTGTGTGTGTGTTCACATGTAAGTGTGTGTGTCTGTGTGAGGTTGACTGCGTTGTTTCTCCGGCAGTGGAGTTTTGGAGGACTCCTGCAGTCTGGAAGAAAGCAGCTTATGGCCTTCTGATCTGTCAAGCAGAAAGACAGACACGGGCACAGATAGAGGAACTGAGAGGTGTGAGAGAAAGAGCACGAGATAAAAAGAGGGATGAGAAAGATACAGTGTGAATGACAGTGAGAAAGCGAGACGCAGGAGAAGGGGGATCGGCAGGAGAGGCGGCACAGGGGGAGGCACCACCCTGTGGATTGAGACGTATCCCACATTGCCCCTCTCCGTGGTGGCGCAGCAGGCAGGGCGCGCGGGCTTGTGGTGTGCGCTGGTGTGAAGTGACGTGGTGCTGGCCCTGGCACAAAGGAGCTGTGGAGGAGGGCGCCAGGCGCTGTGTGGCAGGGTTGCCCAGATACGGCCACTCAGGGTTGGCATGTTGTTTTTGTGTCTGTGATGCGCTTCCAGGCCGACACACGCACACACACCAAGTCAGAGAAGGCACGCTCAGATTTGCATCTTCAATACTTTTTGATGTTTTGTGCCAATTACATTATGCATACTTTACACTCGCCTATTCGTGAGGTGCATTCTTAGTGTGTTATATGATTCTAGATGTGTTTTTGTGAAGGTTTCATTTGTATTGTTACACAAAACTGTTTTTACATCTGTATCTGTTTTATGTAAAGCGCTTTGTGAATTAAGTTTTAAGGTGCTATATAAAAAGAAATTATTATTATACTATATTATTTCATTCATTCATAAATCTTTTCTTTTCGGCTTAGTCCCTTATTAATCTGGGGTCGCCACAGTAGAATGAACTGCCAACTATCCCGCACATGTTTTACACAGCGGATGCCCTTCCAGCTGCAACCCATCTCTGGGAATCCATACCACACACATTACACTCATACACTATGGACAATTTAGCTTACCCAATTCACCTGTACCACATGTCTTTGGACTGTGAGGGGAACCGGAGCACCCGGAGGAAACCCACACGAACGCAGAGAGAACATGCAAACTCCACACAGAAACGCCAACTGACCCAGTCGAGGCTCGAACCAGCGACCTTCTTGCTGTGAGGCGACAGCACTACCTACTGTGCCACTGCGTCGCCTACTACTATTTTTATTTTTTTATTATTATTATTATTATTATTATTATTATTATTATTATTATTATTATTACTTTATGATTCAGCTCACAGTGGGATTTGTGTTGAATACATACTTACAGTGTTGGGCAAAGTTACTTTCAAAAGTTATATATTCCATTATAATATAAGATAATATTATATTATCTTGAGTCCTTTAAAAAAATAAAAGTACCTAAATGCAATATTTGGTTACTTTTTATTGACAGTAATGTGTGTTTTGTGTTGTTTTTTTCATTTCGGCTGCTTTTAAGATTATAATATTTTTAAAAGAAACTTTCCCAACACTGTTAATGAAATAATGATATCTAATGAAATAATAATTTCTTTGTGTTCCAATTATGAATTTGAATAATTCACTTTTTTATTTTGACCTTCCTTTAATGATTCTTTTAGTACTTTAGTATTTTAAGGGAAAAAAATTAAGAATGCTTTGGACGTCACTGAACCACACACTGTAAAAAACAAACAAACATGTTGCTCACATACATTTTTAAGTTGAACCAATTTAACTTTACAAGTAATTTAAGCTTAAAAAACAAGTAAGTTGAAGTCTGATTAACTTTCTATATTAAGTTAGTGTAAAAACAAGTTGTCATGACTTTTCATTGTGTATTTTTTTACATTGTAAAAAGTGTGATTTGATTCACTGAAAATAACATATTCACAATAGTCATACACTGAAAAAAAGGATTTTGCAAATAATTTATATAGGTTGAATTTAAACAAATAAAATTTTGTTACATTCAACTTAATTTGTTTGATTAAATTCAACCCAAATAAATTGTTTACAATCACTTACCTTAAAAAAAGTAAATCCAAGGACTCATCTTTGAATAATTTTTTTTTCAATGTACACTGTAAAAATGCTGGGTTCCACAAAATCCCTTCATGTTGTCCCAACGCAAATCGATTAAGTTTTACAATTTTAAGTTGATTGAACATGAAACATTTAAGTTGTCCCAAAAAACTCAATAGTTGTGTTGTTTCAGCTCATTTTAAATACTGTTTGAACAAGCAGCAAAAAATATTTTTTTTTGAGTGTAGGACAATGCTAGCCACTTCATTTGTGTTTGAAAAGGAACTAGAAGGAACCGTTTCATAAGAGACATCTGATCAGTAATCAGTGCTCTGGTCATGTTCTATATTTTTGATTCACTAAAAAGAATCTTTTTTCATAGCATTTGTCCATTCAGTAATCGTTTACACTACGCTGAGAAATTGTGCTTTTGATACACCAGAAAGGATTATAATTTATTTCAAGAGTAATTTGGACATTATTAAAGCCTTGTTGGTTTCACTTCAAAACATTTAATAAGAATCATTTGTTCAGATGATTATTGTTTGGACAACATGGGTCCCTTAGTACGTTTTGATTCATTAAAAGGAATTGATTCATTAGAGACATCGGGAGTCATTTGGATTTGCCCTCAGTATTTGGACTTTCAGCAGTGAAAATAAAACCACACTGAACTGAACTAAAGTGAACTTTAACTCTGAAAACTGGACTGACACAATTGCAATCAACTTCTATAGCTGCTTTGACACAGTCTACATTGTAAACATGCTATAGAAACAAAGAGGATTTAATAATTTCTGTGTTTAATTCACTAAAATGAACCGAATATAAGAGTTACCCATCCAAGAATTGCTTGGACTTGTTGAAGTGTAGTGTTTTTGATTCAGCATAAAAGAGTGATTTACCAAAACATGCACAAAGTGTCCTCAATGAGTTCAAGAATCTTCTGGACCTCCCCAAGGCCTTGCTGTGTTTTTTGATTCCCTAAAAAGAATCATTTCATAAGAGATGCCTCTTGTAGAATAGGTTGGGATTACGCCAGTCACATTGTACTGTGTTTTTGATCTATTTTT
Organism: Danio kyathit; assembly: GCA_903798195.1. NCBI lineage: Eukaryota > Metazoa > Chordata > Actinopteri > Cypriniformes > Danionidae > Danio > Danio kyathit. The sequence continues at coordinate 37,693,722 of LR812538.1, read as the reverse complement.
GACTCTTAAACATTTTGATACCGCTGTAGGTTGAAAATAAAACAAAAAATGAAATCTTGTTCACAATTTATCACAACCAGTAAATCTACTCCCAACCACTGTTTTAAACACCCCCTTATGCATTTTTTTTCTGCATGCGCTGTGTTATAGTCTGTATATGTTTTGCATTAAAGTCCCATCAGACGAGATTGCTTATGCGGTCAGAATGATTAGTCTTCTGCGAGTGCGTCTGAGGCCCAAAATCTCATCTGTCACTCACCAATGAGAAAGACATTCTTGCCACAATCTCCTTTCCCTGCATCTCTCTCTCTTTATTAAACCATTGCCCAGTGTAATCAGTGCATTGGTGCTGTCTGTTGACCTGATGTTTAATGATTTCAATCCAAAGCTTGGGGAGATAAAAGGCATTGCTAGGGAGAAAGAAAAAAATTAGACCCCCATCAAATTCAGCCCCATTTCCTGATGCCACAGACCGAGGGCTCTGAAACGGCTGGCTGATTGGCGACGGCGCTTTGAACGGCGCTGTGTGAAAGAGGTTCCCCTTACTCACTGTAACATGATCTGTGTTCTGGGCTTCAGACTGACACACGCCGAATCAAAATAGACGAGGGAGAAAGCACAAAACTCACTCGCATAAACACACAGGCAAACTCATCCACAGACAAAAGTGCTCAAAACGCATACAGACACAAGTGGATACCTATGTGTATAGGTATGCAGCTCTCGTTTCTAGGAAGTCAGTCATCATTTAGGCTACTCACCCTCATGTTGTTCCTAACCTGTATGAAATTTTATGAATATGAGAGAAGATATTGTGAATCTTCACAATATTGTGAGTCTTTCCAAGTCTGTTTATCCCAAACTTAATGCTTTAAAACATTTAGATGGATAAAATAAATGAACTCATATGAATGAAGTTAGTTAATTCAAGTTTTTTGAAGAGACATCATCACTTTTTATGATGAGCAGATTTCATTTTAGGGAATATTTTGTAATTATGCCATAATAATGCACAGTAAAATGGTGATGCTACAAAAAGCTACAATTCAACTGGAATTAGTTTGGCTTTGCATTTATCTAAAAACTTCTGGACACCTTTGTTGGATCATCAACCAATCACAATCAAGCATTCAACTCAACAGCCTTGTGATATAATCATACATTAAACATTGGATTTTTTTGATCGTTGTAGTCAGATCAGATTTGGCAAAAAATTTCATTTCAAATTATGAAGTCGTTTTTGTTGAACTAACCTTTTAAAAGTGTGTTCCATTTGTACTCAAAAGTCAAAATTACAATTTTGCAGAAGAAGCTTTTTTTGTTTTTGTTTGAATATTATATTTTTATTTTGACCTTAAAGCAACACAAAACAATACAAAAAAAAAAAAAAAAGACAAAAGACAGAAAAAAAAGATTTTAAAACCATTATTACATCAGTTCCTCCAGTATTATACATGGGTCAACAATAGCTATGTTTCCATCCACCTATTTTTATGCGCATTTTGGATATGCGCATAAAAAAACAGTTGATGGAAATGCCAAGATGCGCATAAATTTTGAAAATGCACATATAAAACATATGCGCATAACTGAGTAGGATAAACTTTTTATTCTATAAGAAAAGATACGCATCAACTACGATGAAAATACTTTTGTCGCACAAATTCCAGTATGTGCATTAAAAAAGGTCATGTGACTTTGTTATAAGAGATCATGTGATGATAAAAATATGTGTGAATGGACAAACCAGCAGGTTGAGCACATTGTAAAACATCTGAAATGTTGTTTTGGTCAGTCTGAAATGCCTTAACCATCTTAGTATTAGTGTTATTATATTATTAATGACCTCCAGAATCAAGTGTCTGTGCTCCGCGTCTCACGCCTTCAAACGCCAACGCGTGTTCTCTGCATGTCAGGATTGTCTTCTGAGGCGCAAGTCGTTTATTAAATGAAGAAAAGATTGACGCAGCTTCTCTTATCGCAGCAAATTTTGTTTTTACTGTTGATATTTGGCGCCAGATAATCAGGAAGTGACGATTTTGTTCGCTTTGACTCGTTGGATGGAAACGCTGCTTTTTTCGCACGTCTTTTATGCAATAGTCCAGTTTTGTTCATAAAGTTCATTCGCATTTTTGGATGGAAACATAGCTAATGTTACAAGTGTATCTATAGGCCAGTGTGCACAGGCAATATGGTGATCTTGCAGGCGATGACTTAAAAATGTTATCCTTGGCATTTGACAAGTTATTAAAAAAGGGTTTCCAGGTGGCTTCGGAGCCAGCAATGTTATTAGATAGATTGTGTCTAATTCTCTCTAAATGTAAAGTGTTGGAAAATTCTGAAAGCCAGGATTTAAAAAGTGGTTTTGATGCTGTTTTCCATGGACAAAGAATAATTTTTTTAGCTATCAGCATTCCATATTGGACATTTTTTTTCAATTTGATGACTAAACCCACGAAGTGAGTCAGACCAACCAAAAACAGCGATTGCTAGATCAGGGGCAAGGTCACAAGAATAAGCCTTAAGCTGTAAAATTTTGCTCCAAAACTCAAAAAGTTTTGGGCATGCATGACCAAAAAAGATGTCCTAAGGAGTTTTCCGCAGATTCACATTTTGTTACATTTAAAGGAGATAGAGGGGTAGAATTTATTAAGTTTGACCCTAGAAAAATGAAGCCGATGTACTGTACTACTTTATATTGGATTAGTTGGTGTCTTGAGTTAATTGAACATGTATTTATGATCTTGATAGACTTTTTTGCAGAAGAAGCTTTTAACAGAATGTCCTCTTAAAGGTAATAACTCTCCCCCCAAAATTAACATTTGCTCACTATCTGTTCTGTTCACCTCCAGGCCATCCAAGATGTGGATGAGCTTTTTTCTCAAAGGTGCCATTTTTTTAAAAACATTAAAGGTAATGAAAATTGAGCATAGTTGAATAATAGGAGTTCAGAATGTTAAAATAACATACCGTGAGCCTCAAACCAACATTGTTTCATCATTTTTCACATAAATTCAGTGTAAAATCCCAGTGAAATTCAAGCCAATTATAACAAAATACAGGCTGTTATGTTGCACAAAAGATCATTAATATATATGCCCTAGGTTGTGTTTGATTGACAATGTTTTCTAGTAAACGTTCAACAATTATATATTTTTTTCCACTTATATTTACGTTTATCTAAGCTATTACTAAACTTACTATGTTTGTGGGACTTTTATTTTTAAAACAGGACCGACAGGGAGACGAAAGCCCACCATGCTATGATATGTCACAAAATTATATACATTGCTAAGAGGCGCTTACAGACAAGGAAAGCGGTGTGCGTACACTAAAACAATGTTCAGAGATTCAAACAACATGACATGTCGCTTCACATACTGTATGCGATGGGCTTTAAGGAGCAGTTCTCAGCCAGCCATCTGTTCACAGGACGTCAAAACGCAAAATGCCGGATAACTATAAATGTATTCAGTGCCACCACATAGTGACATACAATCTGTTTAACTGTGTGTGTATGTGTGGGACAGAAAGCAGGCAGTGACACGAGCTGCATAGAATTAGAGCTCATTAATATTCACAACCATTCCAAATACGGGCAAAAGGGAACTTTTTGGAATGGGATTTTTTGTTTAAACCATGGTCTTTGGTGATTCATAGAAGGCAATGCTACTGGAACTTTGTAGTAAACAAAAAATAATAATACAGGCAAACAATATTAATACCCATGATTCCTGAAGATATATTGAGGTTTGATTGAAGCAAAACAATTGGTCTGTGAAAGAACATGCGCAACTTTATTACATTCAATCCACAGCCTTAAACAAACAGTCCTGAGCGTATTCACAACAGTTTGGAGGACAAGCTTCCTGACACAAAATGATGTAAGAATGGGCACTATAGCTTTTGTTTAAAAACTGCTACTTTAAGTCCCAGTTCTGAATTAGACATTAGAAATGACAAAGATCATGTGTTGAGGATCCAAAATGTCTACTTAGCTTATAGAAGCAGTAATGAAGCACTAATAATATATTGTTTATTAGCTTAGAGGTGCACACATTAATTTTCAGTGTGAGACTTGATACCTTTATTTGCCCAAAATACAACTTTTGTGTTTCTATGTACATGTATTGCTAACAAATGGATGCGTTTGTTTTCCAGCTTTTGTGGTCATTATTTCCATCTCTTCTGAGGTAAATGCAATGCAGGATTAGATCAATTTCAGTCGATCTGATTTAAATAGAGATGAGATGAGATTGTAAATTTGGTTTAGGGCCCCTGTGATCCGATCATGACCCATTTTTGGAGATATAAATCGCATGCGGCCACATCACATTTGTAGTGTACATGCTAATGTGACCTGATAAACTGATAAACTAATGCTGTCCAGACAAAAGTACCGGACCACCTACAGGCCTGTCAATCAACCAATGACCTAAAACAGTTGTTTGAAACTGAAACGGTCACATATTTCATTAAAACATTTAGAAAAGCTTAACATGCTGATGATAACAGATTGTCTGGCTAAAGATCTGCTTGGATGCATATACTGGTAACTTTGCTTGACTTTTTATTCATGCAGGATATAAAAATAATACATGAGTCAATTATTATGAGGCATTTATATCTCTCAGCATGTTTATTGATCGACTGATTGATTGGTTAAACCATTAACATGATTTTCATAATAAAAAACCACACTCAGAGACACAGACAGACAGGAAGGAGGTGGATGAGCATTCATCCAAAAATAAAGGGATGAATAAATGATTAGGGGATGAAAGGCTCAGCGGAGGGAGGCGTCGTCTTCTTTTAAAGCATGCAGAGTCATTGACTCATCCAATTTCCACATTATCCAATTTCTCCATCTTCTCTGCAGCCCATTCAAAGCTATGGATTGAGTGTGTGTGCGTTAAGGTAAGATTTGTCCCCATAATGAGAAAAAATTCATCTGATTTATTTATTTAACAATTATATATAAAATTAGGGATTCAAGCTTTAAATGCTGAAATCCTATTGTAATTATTATTATTATTTGTAGTAATATTAATATTTGTATTACTAGTACTACTGCTTCTACTGCTACTACAATTATAGAACCAAATATTAAAATTAATAGTAATTTAATAGATATAATAGAATATTATTAATTATTAATCTAAATATTAGAAATTCTTCTTCTTCGTCTTCTTCTTCTTCTTCTTCTTCTTCTTCTTCTTCTTCTTATTATTATTATTATTATTATTATTATTATTATTATTAATGATCAATTTACAATCTTTTACTATAATAAGTAATTTAATAGTTAATAACATCTGTATAATAATAATAATAATAATAATAACAACAACAACATTAACAATAACAATAATAATAATAGTCTTTCCCCCTCAATTCATTATTAGAACACTTATTAGAAAATTATTGTTGTTGTTGTTGTTGTTGTTATTATTATTATTATTTGTAGTAATATTAATATTTGTATTACTAGTACTACTGCTTCTACTGCTACTACAATTATAGAACCAAATATTCAAATTAACAGTAGTACTACTACTAATAATAACAATTACAAATTGTATTGTTGTTCTTCTTCTTTGTCTTATTATTATTGAGATTATTAATTTACAAATTTTTACTATAATAAGTAATTTAGTAGTTAATAACATATGTAATATTATTAATAATAATAACAATAACAACAACAATAACAATAGTAATTTCTCCATCAATTGATTGTTAGAACATTAGGGCATTAGGAAAATCATTATTATTATTATTATTATTAATAATAATAATAATAATAATAATAATAATATTAATATTATTTTCTTTTGATACATGCTTTTAAAATGGTCAATTAACATATCAAATAATGTCAAATTAAAATTGTGATTAATAAAAATTGTTTTAGAGAATGAAATATTTAAGGAAGACGTCAAGGGAGTTGCATTTGTGTTTAAATTACTTTTTTTCCAGTTCATCACAGAAAGCCTCATGATTTTGATCTCCATCCTGATACTTTCTTGATGTTTAGATGCTGATGTCAATGTGAGGTTACAGTATCAGCTGAAGTTCAGATCTCTGTGTCCTGCTTGGATTCTCCATTTCTGATATTAGTTTAAAGAATGGATCTGTTTTAAAGCTGATCTCTGAGTGTAACTCACAGTACGCTTTGTCTGACCCTTCTGAAGTAACTAAAACAGCCATGTTTACATACAGTATAAAGGCATCATTCTCTATTGAGTGTGTGCTTCTGTGTGTTTGTGCATGTGTGTATGTGTGTGTGTTGAACTGCGTGTGTGTCTTCGACTCCCAAGCAGATTGTCTTGTTATGTAATGTTGGATTTGCATGTGAAGGGAAGGAACCCGTTTTTCATGCTGCACTGGATGTGAAGTGAAGCCCCCTTTCTCTTTTAGAAGCGGAACGAGGGACCGCGCCGTCTCAGATGGAGGGATGCTGAGAGACTGACAGGAGGAGAAAACATGAAAGGCTTTAAGTGTGAATTCATTAAATGTGCAGCAATGTACTGGCATACAATGCATACTTAGAATATGCATTTAGAAAAAAAACATTATTCTGTGGGATTCAGTACATAAATCATTTGGCACATTTCCAATATTTCTTACAATGATTTCACATAGCTTTCAAATTAATTTTGCAGAAATGTTTTAATCATCAGTCCAATTTTTTTTCCCAAACAAGTACTTTTTTATTTACTGAAGTTTAAATGTGCATTCTAGATATTACATGTGACATAAAAAGAAAATAATATACTATTTTATTTAGTTCAATCTACTTTACACACAATTAAATTATTTATTTTTAAAATATATAAAATATATTATTATTAATTTAATAAATAATAAATAATTTTATTGGGCCTTAAATTTTCATTTGAAATTTATTACATGCTATATCAATTATAAAATGGATTTGATTTACTTATTACCCCTGTTAAAACATAACTGTGGATTATCACACCTGAGTTCAATTTCTCTAGCCTCACCCAGGCCTGATTACTGCCACACTTGTTCGCAATTAAGAAATAACTTTTAAAGGACCTGCCTGACAAAGTGAAGTAGACCAAAAGATCCTCAAAAGGTAGACATCATGCCGAGAACCAAATAAATTCAAAACAAAATGAGAAAGAAAATATTTGACATCTACCATTCTGGAAAATGTGATAAAGCCATTTTTATTGCTTTGGGACTGCAGTGAACCACAGTGATAGCCATTGTCTACAAATGACGAAAGCATGGAAGAGTGGAGAACCTTCCCAGGCTGGCTGACCAAAATTACCCCATGAGTGCAGCGACAAATCATTCAATAGGTCACAACGACCCCACAACAACATTCAAAGAACTACAGGCTTCACTTGCCTCAGTTAAGGTGAGTGTTCATGACTCCACCATAAAAAAGAGACTGGGCAAAAATGGTTTGCATGGAAGAGTTTCAAGACAAATTGTGCCGTGTACCAAAATATCCTGAAGCTTGCCATCTGTTAGTGACCTCAAGCTAAAACAAAATTGGGTTCTGCAGCAGGATGATGATCTATAGCACACCAGCATTTAGACTTCTGAATGGTGAAGAAAAACAAAATGAAGACTTTGGAGTGGCCTAGTCAAAGTCCTGACCTGAATCCAATTGAGATTCTGTAGCATGACATTAAAAAGGCAGTTTATACTTGAAAACTCTCCAATGTTGCTTTAGGATATGGAAGACTTGCTTTGAAAAATGGATCCATAAATTGTGTCGTGTACCAAAATATCCTGAAAGAGAATGGCTTGCCATCTGTTAGTGACCTCAAGCTAAAGCAAACTTGGGTTCTGCAGCAGGACAGTGATCCAAAGCACACCAGCATGTAGACTTCTGAATGGTGAAGGAAAAAAAAATTAAGACTTTGGAGTGGCCTAGTCAAAGTCCTGACCTGAATCCAATTGAGATTCTGTAGCATGATATTAAAAAGGCAGTTCATGCTTGAAAACTCTAATGTTGCTTGAGGATATGGAAGACTTGCTGTGAAAAATGGAACCATGAATTGTGCAGTGTACCAAAATATCCTGAAGGAGAATGGCTGACCATCTGTTAGTGACCTCAAGCTAAAACAAACTTGGGTTCTGCAGCAGGATGATGATCTATAGCACACCAGAATATAGACTTCTGAATGGTGAAGAAAAACAAAATGAAGACTTTGGAGTGGCCTAGTCAAAGTCCTGATCTGAATCCAATTGAGATTCTGTAGCATGACATTAAAAAGGCTGTTTATAATTGAAAACTCTTCAATGTTGCTGAATTACAACAATTCTGCAAAGATTAGTGGCCCCCTAATTTTTCATTGCAAGATTATTAAAAACACTTAATTGCAGTTGTTGTTGCTAAGGTTGGCCCAGGTTTAGGAGAAAACGCTTATTTACACAGGCTTTGCATTTTTTTCTAGTTTATATAAAATATATCTATTCAGTTTGTTTATTGTAAAAAAAAGTTTTCACACCCAAACAAAAAATCCCAAATCAAACATATCAAAGCAATTAGCTCACTGTTACTAATATAGCCACAATGTATAATTCATTGGGCATTTTCACCTTGTCCACTTTTCTTGTAGACTCAATAGCTGAGACAATGGCAGATTCTGTGCTGTTTGAGTGACATCAGTCATTCATTGATCAGCTCTGGTCTCTCTCCTCCTCATACGGATAGTCGCTCGATCTCAGATATTCCAGCACATTCCACCACACATTCTTGGGTTTCTTTGGCAGGTTGACTGGCTTTGCTGAGGGCAGGATGAGGGGGAGTTTAGATAACCCTGCACCCCACGGGGGCACACAATGCATGTCACGCATATCATTAATCCTGGGGGTTGTTTCCCCCCAGGGGGCGCCCACTGACCCACGCATAAAGGATAAAAGTGTCCTGCTATGGGGACGGGGCCTTCACAATTCTACGCTCAACAAAACCACACATATACAGTCTCAGTGCAGGCCTGTGTGGTTCAGAGGTCACAGTTTCTCTGTATTTAAAGTCCTTCTGAAATCAAAATGAGGGTTTTTTGTGTGTTAATATAACAACGTTAGTCTTCAGGTTATCTATGTTCTAATTTCCACCAAATTGATGAAAGATTTTAGCAGATTTTTAGTTTCTAACTTCAGCAAATGTAGATCAAAGACTTTTTTAAAGACACTGATGAGAATAACAACAGTATTGCATTTTTCAGTAACTAGTAAAACAACGCCATTACTGTTACTGACAATAAAATGCAGTGATATATAATTGATATATAATTTGCAATTGAACTCACTAACACTGTTTTCATGTGAGTAGGTTCTGTCGAATCTGCTCTGCTATGAAGAAGCATTTTCTTGACGAGCAAAAAATATTGTCTTGTTTTCAGAAAGATTAAGTTAACAGTAAAATAATTTTTCCTTAAAACAAAATAATCTTTGAAATAAGATTATTTTGCTTACGGGATAATTTTGACCCACCAGATATAAAACCATTTTTTTCACCACAACCTCCAACCCCCACTAAACACACGCACACAATCACACAATAATATTCTGCTTTAACTTTTATGAATACCGTCTTGATAAAAATGTTTTACTTCTATGCAGGTACCTTTATCATTAGAAAATCAACCTTCACTCAAAAAAATGTGTTGTGTTCCCATGACAAGGGAAACCCCAGATAGTCACAGGGTTTGTGATGAATGATGAGATTTCTTTGTGCAAAATAGATTTCAGGATTTAAATCTAATTTTGCTTCTTTATTTTCAAGGTGAAGGCCGGTCATATTTGACCTGTAAGATTTTATTTTATTTTATTGTTGTTTTTATTTATTTATATTTTATTTTATATGTATTTATTTATTTATATATTTTATTTTTTAATTAAATTAAATAAAATGTCATATGTTTTTATTTTATTTCATATGTATTTATTTATTTATTTAATTTAATCTTTTTATTTAATTTTATATGTATTTATTTATTTTATATGTATTTTTATTTTAAATTAAATTACATGTAATTTATTTAATTTTATATGTATTTATTTTATTTTAATTGTTTATTTTATTTTAATTTAATTTAATATTTTAGTTGGTTACATTTTCAGTTAAGAGTTTTTGCGGAAACCTTCACAATTTCTTTTCAGGATTTTTTTGAATTCATAAACATCACTATTGATGACAGAAGTGTCACTTCTGATCTCAAAAAGCACAGAGAAATGTTAACCAGACACCTGTGAATCATGAGCTGCTAATGATTTTTGTTCAAATATACAGTCTTACAACTTTATTTTTTTCCCAGTGAGCATTTCATAAATCATTTCCTAATTTGTTTAATTATCATCTGCTTCTTTCAAGGCATTTCCACATCTCGCGCTGTTATTAAAGACTTAGCATGGCATAGAGCGTTGTGTCAAGTACCTCCCATCATGCATTGTGTGTGTGATGTGAAGTGTATGAGATGAACACACGCACACACACAATCCTCCATCCTCTTCCTACATTCCTTCTCTCCATCTCTCTTTCTCTCTCCTTACGGTGAGACCCGCTCTAATCCTATTCATCGAGGCCACTCTTTTCCTCTCCTCCTCTCATTATCCTCCGCATTCCCCTTTTTCCTCCATTTCTCCAAATCTCCATTTCCCCAACGGTCATTTACAAACCCTCGGGTCCCACCCTCGCCATTCCTCTCTCCTCTTTATTCTCTCTCTCTCTGTTTCCGACTGGGCTTTTGCTATTTAATCTTCTTGAAGCGTTCAAGATGTCACTCGGCCCTGAAGCCAGTGGGACAAAGGCCTAAATCCAGCCCTCTCTCAATGGGCCACGCCCCTCTACTGCCGGTGTGCACTTTGAAGAGGGACAGGGTGGACGAGTCCCACAAAAACCCCCATGGTCCCCGCTTTCTGCATTGGTGGCCCTCTTCTTTTGCTCGATGTGATGTTGAGGGCTTTGTGGATCTCATGTGCAACTCCGCTAAAGTAGAGACCCCCTACACACACTCACACACACACACACTGGGATGTATGCGCTGAGGTTGGGTTGCATGTTCGGTGAGGCCCATATGTGCTGATTGAAGTAGACAGAGTAGAAGTTGTAGGCAGTTTGATTATGCTGTATTATGTGCTTCATTTTTTGGGGAAAATAACCAGTAGGTTCTGATCTGGATTCACTAATGAAAATTAAGCAATTTTTTCTTTGTTGTTTTATATTCACTTTTGGTTCTCTGCCATATATATGGTGTTTAAGCCGTTTTGTTTTGTTTTATATGATTTTATTTTATTTTAGCTAGCCATGTTTATTTATTCTGTTATTAATTCTAGTAATTATACGTATATTCTATTTTATTCTATCCATGGTCTCCAAAGCATTAATATTCTGAAAGGCCAAATCATTCTATTCTATTCTATTCTATTCTATTCTATTCTATTCTATTCTATTCTATTCATTGTCTTCAAAACATATAAATTCTGAATGTCCGTATCATTCTATTCTGTTCTATTCTATTCTATTGTATTCTATTCTATTCTATATTCCTTTTTTTGTCATTTGAGCTGATGTTGACATGCATTATTCTATTTTATTCATTCATTGTCTTCAAAACATGTATATTCTGAATGGCCATATTCTATTCTATTCTATATTCTTTTTTATGTTTTTTTGTACTTTGAGTTTGCATTGACATGCATTATTCTATTCTATTCTATTCTATTCTATTCTATTCTATTCTATTCTATTCTATTCTATTCATTGTTTCCAAATCATTAATATTCTGAATGGCCAAATCAGTCTATTCTATTCTATTTTTTTTGTAAATTGAGTTAACGTTGACATGCATTTATTCTATTCTATTCTATTCTATATTATTTTTTTTTTGTTTTTTGTAATTTGAATTGACGTTGACATGCATTATTCTATTCTATTCTATTCTATTTATGGTCTCCAAAACATGTATATTCTGAATGGTCATTCTATTCTATTCTATTCCTTTTTTTTGTAATTTGAGTTGACGTTGACATGCATTTATTCTATTATATTCTGTTCTATTCTATTCTATATTATTCTATTCTATTCTATTCTATTCTATTCTATTCTATTCTATTCTATGTCTCCAAAACATGTATATTCTGAATGGTCATTCTATTCTATTCTATTCTATTCTATTCTATTCTATTCTATTCTATATTATTCTATTCTATTCTATTCTATGTCTCCAAAACATGTATATTCTGAATGGTCATTCTATTCTATTCTATTCTATTCTATTCTATTCTATTCTATTCTATTCTATTCTATTCTATGTCTCCAAAACATGTATATTCTGAATGGTCATTCTATTCTATTCTATTCTATTCTATTCTATTCTATTCTATTCTATTCTATTCTATTCTATTCATTGTCTCCAAAACATGTATATTCTGAATGGTCATTCTATTCTGTTCTATTCTTTTCTATTCTATATATTTTTTTTGTAATTTGAGTTGACGTTGACATGCATTTATTCTATTCTATTCTATTCTATTCTATTCTATTCTATTCTATTCTATTCTATTCTATTCTATTCTATTCATTGTCTTCAAAACATATATATTCTGAATGGTCGTTCTATTCTATTCTATATAAAAAGAATTTTGTAAATTGAGTTGACGTTGACATGCATTTTTTCTATTCTATTCTAATCTATATTATTTTTTTGTTTTTTGTAATTTGAGTTGACATTGACATGCATCTATTCTATTCTATTCTATTCTATTCTATTCTATTCTATTCTATTCTATTCTATTCTATTCTATTTATTGTCTCCAAAACATGTATATTCTGAATGGTCATTCTATTCTATTCTATTATTTTTTTTTGTAATTTGAGTTGACGTTGACATGCATTTATTCTATTATATTCTGTTCTATTCTATTCTATATTGTTTTCTTTTGTTTTTTTGTAATTTGAATTGACGTTGACATGCATTATTCTATTCTATTCTGTTCTAATTTATTCTATTCTATTCATTGTCTCCAAAACATAAATATTCTGAATGGTCATTCTATTCTATTCTATTCTATTCTATTCTATTCTATTCTATTCTATTCTATTCTATTGTCTCCACAACTTTTATATTCTGAATGGCCACATCATTCTTTTCTATATATATTTTTGTTTTGTTTTTTGTTGCGTAATTTTAGTTTGTTGGCATGCATCTACACTGTTAAAAATAGTTGATTCAACTTAAAATTTTAGGGCAACCAACTTTAGGCAGTTCATTCCGCTGTGGCGACCCCTGATTAATAAAGGGATTAGCCGAAAGGAAAATGATTGAGAAAGAACCAGCTTCAGGACATTTTTGAGTTTACTCAACTTAAATCGAGTCAAGTGCACTACTTGGGTGGAAAGTTAAGTCAACTCAAAAATCAGTTGAGTCAACTTTTTTTACAGTGCATTCTATTCTATTCTAATCTAATCTATATTCAAGGTTTGTTTATTGTTTCGTTTTGTCCATATATCTATCCACTTTTCCTCTATGACTTATTTAATTTTGTAATTTGAGTTTGATGTTGCCATCCATTTTCTTTTACAAACTGAATTTTGTTTGGCTTTTCAATTATTAGACAAATTTGTTCCATTCAGTTAAACTTAATTTAAGTCTGCAGGTGGGAGATTAGTTTTCTTGCATTTTGATAAAATGCATTGCTGTGAACATATAAAGACAGGAAATAGAGGGAATATAAAATTACATCTATTGTTGTAAGTAAGGTAAACTGTAAATTAAAATCAACAGTGGCATAATATGGTCCTACATTACAGTGCTTTGATCATTCAGATCCACCTATTTCCCATATAACAAAAACACATCCTTTTTTTCACTTTAGTAAGGTCCAGCTTTTCTTGTCAGTTTAGTTTTTTTACTTCTTATTTTCAAAAATTTCCCTGAATAAGGGTAAAAAAAAAGACCATCACTTCCAGCCTCTGTAACTGAGGATTGTGTTTCGGCCACTGCTGGAAAAAGGATCGCACTTCAAAAGGATTACAAACCACAGTGGTATCAAATCTCCGTAATGCGGTTATCCCACACATTCAGTCGCTGCGCTCTAGGCTCATATCGTCTGGCTCTCTGTCTTGGTATTTCCCTTTAAATGTGGCGCTGCTTTTGCTTCAGATAAGAGCGTATGAAAGTGTCGATGAAGGTTTCGCAGCGTCATCAGATTAAGAATGCAAACTGAAAAGCTATTAGTTATTTTTCCACACTTTTGGCATGCTTCTTAATGTTTATACTTTCATTCTGATTAAGTAATTAGTTCTGGATGGTCAAGATTTCACAGTGCATTAGTAAACACTGAAGTAACATTCTTATTTGCATATTATGAGGTCAGTAACATTGATTGGTTAAATAGGGTGCATCGTATTATTTAGAAACTGGCTATTCGTCCCTGTAAATATCTGACTGCTTGCATGAGGATTTTATGAACTAGAGAAACATTTGGCATGCTTTTGTTCACCATGTTTGGGTTGCAGTTCGCGTTAAATAAGCTGAAAACTGATGTCACATGTTGGAGAAAGTGTAGTGATGAAGATATGTTTTTGCTTTTTATGTAATCAGACAAACAATTTACAATTTTGATATCAAAATTTAAGTGAGAAGATAATTTATTTAAGTATCATTCTGCATATCCGATGAACATTGATTATGCTATTTTACATACAGTATCCATGTTTGTTATATATAGTTTATTATATATATTTATATGTAAATGATAAATAATTTAACATTTATATTGTGCAGTTAAATAAATAATTAAATGTAAAGAATTATTATCATTAATAATAATTATTATCATTAATTCTATTTAGTCTTATTCATTAATTTTCTTTTCGGCTTAATCCCTTTATTAATCTGGGGTTGCCACAGCGGAAATGAACCGCCAACTTATTCAGCATATGTTTTACGCAGCGGATGCCTTTCCAGCTGCAACATGCAATCTCCACACAGAACTGCGCCACCGTGCTTTTTTTTTTATTTTATTTCATTCTCTAGATTTTTTATAGTAGTGCACAGTCATGTGTTATGTTGTCAGTTTATGTTGTTTTATGTAGCACCTTGGTCCTGCAGGAACATTGTTTCGTTTCACCATATACTGCATTGTACAGTATATTGTTGAAATGACAATAAAAGCCAACTTAACTTGAATTGACTTGACTGACATCCTTGTTAATTTTTACTACTGGAGAAAGTCTCATTACTTTTAGTTTGGCTGGAATAAAATCAGTTTTTATATTTGAAAAAATATATAATTTTAAGGCCAATATAATTAGTCAGCTTCAGAAATTTTTTGATTGGCTTATAAACTGTTATACAATAACTTGCCTAAATAACCCAACTTGCCTAGTTAAAAAAATTAACCTAGTTAAGGGTTTCAATTGCACCTTTAACTGAATATATAATATAATATTTAGCAATATAACTACTGAAAATGATATGTACTGTCATTATGGCAAATTCAAAAGAAATTCATCATTAAGAATTAGTTATTAAAACTTGCTTAAGTTTTGCTCATTATTAATTTGTTGGGTCACACTTTATTTTGATGGTCCGTTTGTTGACTTTAAGTTACATTGCATCTACATGCCAACTAATTCTCATTAGATTGTAAGTAGACTGTTAGGTTGGGGTTAGTGTTAGTGTAAGTTGACGTACTTGCAAAGTTTCTTATAGTCAGTTAAATGTCTGTTATAAGAGCAGTATCAACAGATATTAAGCAGACAGTCGACTAATACTCAAAATGACCATCAAAATAAAGTGTTACCATTTTTTTTTTTTTTTGCACGGTTACATAAAATGAATCACTTTAACCACTCTTACAAATATGTGAAATTGGTTACATATATAAGCACTGCTTTAAATGCATATTTGTAAAGGCACTCTTTCGTTCTCAGACTTTTATGCAGCGCACCATATTGTCTTTGAACAGCCACACATGCTGTCTTAACAGATCACCCCTGTGCTCAACATATGACATGAGTATGTGTCTATTGTGTGAACAGGCTGCTCCTCACTCATAACAGAGGCCGTAAAAGTGTCCGAGAGAGAAATATATGAGTGTCGTTATGCTTTCCTGTGCAGGGCAGAATGAGAATGGACCTCGCTGATACTGAAGCCCCTCCTGCAGGCCTTTCACACCAGTGTGGAGCTGCTTTATGAGTGCATGTCTACGTTATCTCTCATAACCTGCAGGCAAACAAAGAGCCCAGCATTTCCTATTGCCTGCTCCACTGAAGGTATGTGTGAGTCTGAGGGCGATTCTCTAGGGCAGAACTTAATCCTTTAAAAAAAGATGAATGATAAGAGGTTTTGATATTACAGAATTTCTAACTATCTGTCTGTCCGTCCGTCCGTCCGTCCGTCCGCCCGCCCGCCCGCCCGCCCACCCACCCACCCACCCATCCATCCATCCATCCATCCATCCATCCATCCATCTATCCATCTATCCATCTATCTATCTATCTATCTATCTATCTATCTATCTATCTAGTATCCATCCATCCGTTTTGTTGTTCAATCACTCTATCACTGTCTTTTGTTCTATCATCTATTTATCTGCAATTCCATCCATCCATCAAAGTTCCATCCATCCAAGTTTCATTTACCTATCAATCATAGTTCCATCCATCCATCCATCCATCCATCCATCCATCCATCCATCCATCCATCCATCGTAAATAGTTTTATCAGTCTGTCTGTTAATCTATCCATCTGCCTGTCCGTTCGTCCGTCCGTCCTTCCGTTCACGTTTTGTTGTTCAATCACTCTATCACTGTCTATTATTCTATCACTCTATTAATTTGCAATTCCATCTATGAAAGTTTCATTCATTTGTCCGTTCATCCATAGTTTCGTTCGTCCATCCATCCAACATAGTTCCATCCATCCATCCATCCATCATCATCCACATTTTGTTGTTAAATCACTCTATCGCCGTCTATAGTTCTATCATTCTAATAATCTGCAATTCCATCCATCAAAGTTTAATCCATCCATCTGTTTATCCATAGTTTCTTTCGTCCATCCATTTATCATTGTTCCATCCATCCATCCTTAAGTTTTATCAGTCTGTCCGTTCGTTCATCCATCCATCCATCCATCCATCCATCCATCCATCCATCCATCCAATTATCCGTCCATCCATCCATCCATCCATCCATCCATCTCAGCAATAATTAGTTACTTTATATTGTTTTCATGCACTGTTGTCTGGGATTTTCTTTCTTTCATTTTACAGTTTTTCTCCATTGGTTTGGCTCATTTCTTGAAACTGGAATTACATTCTCAAAATTCTAAGATTGTTTTGCAAAACAGTCTTACAGTTTAGCACAACACTATAGCTCACTTGCAAAAGCTCATATCTTTCCCAAAACTGTTCATTCATGTGTCAAAACTAAATTTCCTTCTCATTTAAACAGTCAGTGCCCCCAAAATCCTTTGTTCCTTTGGCATTGGGTAAGCACTGCAAGTCAAAATGTTTAGATGTTTTGTCACTATGACAGAGGACCATTGAAATATCCCTCATGTCCACCTTTCAGTCTTAGCCCAGTTTTTGAAAATGGTTACTGAACTGTTTTTTTGTCTTTTGACAGAATGCAATTATGTAAAAACTAAATAAAATAAATTAAGATTAAAAAAATTATGAGAAATAAGGATTTTCAGTCTGATCTCACAAGGAACTATTTTACATTTTGTCAGTTCAGTGGCTAATTCGTACGTGTTCAGTCGTACGAAAATGTACAATTTTAAAAAGGAGGCGGTGCACCCAACCCAACCCCACCCCTAAACCCAACCATCATTGGGGGATAAGCAAATCATACTAAATTGTATGAATGAGATCATACAAATTCATTCGAATTAGCCACTAAATCAAAAAGTTACGAATTGCCGTGAGATAGTGTTGGGATTTTAGGTTAAGAGTAGCCTCCAAGGTTTAACATCATACATTGCACTCATACTGCCAATGAAATTGTAACTGTTATCAATCACACACATAAAGTAATTAACATACATCAGAATAAAAAAGGTACTGTATACAGCATAATATACTGTAATATAAACACACAAACATAACACTATGAAAATGATATGCAGCCTACAGTGCTTGATTGGTCATCTGAGATGTGTTAAATTCCTCCTTTGTTAGTCAAGTTCTAGTTTCTCCTGACTGCTGTTTGCTGTAATAAATGTATCAAATGTTCCACAGATTCATATATGATATTCATGGTATTATGTTCTTGACTAATTTTGAAAATTGAACAGACTATTGTGCATGTGATGACTCATACAGTGAAATGACGCTGACACATTTTGGAGCGAACAACCATTGAACTGAGAATCAACAATCAGTTTAGATCAACTAGATCTATTCACTTGAAAATTGTGCTAAATGTAGGCTAAATGTACTTAGACATTTGCAATTTGATTAAATGAATGAGAAAAATCTATTCTGTTGTGAACAATTGCCAAGTGGTTTGGAGGTTTGTCCATGTTGTTTTGAAAATGTAATTCCAGTTTCAAGAAATGAGCCAAACCAATGGAGAAAAACTAAAGAAAATAATAATTCAAGCCATTTATAAAATAATATAAATATTGTATAAAATTTAATTGACTAAAATAAACAAATCAATAATAAACATTATATTCTTTTATAGTTTTATTTTTTATATTATTTTATATTACATATTTTATATTATTCTATGACTTTTTTTTACTGCATAGTCAAATGTATAAAGTAGATGAGAGACTTCCTACAATATCAAAAAAGTGATATTTGCATAATATTTATATGTAATTTCATAAATAATGATTTTTCATTGATCATATGCAGTATACAGAATATCT
Organism: Danio kyathit; assembly: GCA_903798195.1. Taxonomy (NCBI): domain Eukaryota; kingdom Metazoa; phylum Chordata; class Actinopteri; order Cypriniformes; family Danionidae; genus Danio; species Danio kyathit. The sequence goes on along the minus strand of LR812538.1, from coordinate 37,674,844 downwards.
AGTTTCCTTTGTGCCATAATTATACATTTTTACAGGTCCAATAATATGTTATGGAATGTATTCTATACTTATTGCAACATGTAGGTGTATATCTGTATTGTGTTTCCATCATAATTTGTGGTTTAGTATGGTTTTCTTTTGTACATATGTATGTTTTGTATTGTCCTCTAACCCTGTGCGATTGTAGTATTAATTAAACTAAAACAATTTTTTTTTAAATAATCATTTTAATATTAATACAAATAATTTCAAAAATGTATGTCAATATGAGTGACTTTGTATAGCTGGTAAATATGATGTTACTGGTTTCTTTTTAATGGTGTAAAGCAAACAGTGCTCTATATGCAGGAACTTTACCTCCTATTCTCAAAAGTTCACTCATCCGTGTAGACAATGCCTAAAGTGTACAATAAAAGCACGTTATGTGGTCTCGGTGTGCATTAAAGCGTGCACATCCTTTAAGAGATGCGGCCCGTAAGATGTTGGGATCCAATTGCAGGTATATCAAACAAAACGGACCGAGCGTTTAATGTAATCTACCTTACCGGTTGTTCTTTTGTTTAAGCATTCAACTATGTGTTCCACTGAAACGCAAAACTGTAGTGCGGTGAATGTCATTTCCAGGTGCCGTTTGGCAGAGTTCAGTCTATTTGGACTTAAGCGCAGCTAAAGGAAACAACAGAGCCACTGGAACAAAAGTCCATCTGCAGATGCTTCCTCTAATGTTATGTAACTGGAGGATGTTTCTGGATCTGATCTCTTTATAGCTATGATGCCATTCGGATTGGTCTCACCGCCTGCTTTGCTACTGTTCATATGCTCAATAGGATATGCATTTACAGTGTCCTCCACTAATATTAGCGCCGGTAGTAAATGTGAGCTCAGAACAAAAAAAGAAGATTGGAGTGTTTTTCAATGGGAAATTTATTCTTGAAACCCTTTCAAAACTTTTTGTGGTGACATTAACATCTGTAGGTGACATTGGATTGTAGTTTTGGAGATGTTCCGATCCTAAGACCTAACAAATTTCTCATTTGTCAAGTGTTTTGGCCACTCAAACATCTCCTTTCTAGTTTGTTTTTTAAAGATCACAACCTTTTTGTGGAAAGTGGTGTACACACATTTCCACCTGTTTTGTGTGTATGCAATGGTTATAAACACGTAAAATGTAAAAGTATGTTTTCACAGTTCTTGAGGCTTTTATAAAGGAGACCAAATTACAATAATAAAAAATCAACACTTCAAAGCCATACAGGATTGCTGGTATAATCTTGAAATTTATTTTCAAAATCACAAACATTAACATTGTAACATTTTTACTTTAAATTTGAGGGTTTTATTGTATAGATTGCACCTAGTTTATAGCAAACTTTATCTTCACCTTCCACATAATGTCCACATCTGAGATATTTCATCAGCTGCGTTCTTAAGAACTTCAAGATCTGTATATTCTGCATATGAAATAGTTTCAGCAATGAATTAGTACATCGATATACTTTTTTTTTTAATATAAAAAAGTTCAATCAGAGATTTAAGTAACAGATCAGTAACAGATCTTTAACCCATTGTGCATTCTAATGGACAGACATATTTGAAAAAATCCTGATCAAAAGCTTGCAATGTAACAAAAGATTCAAAACTTCAATTAGCAAGTGTAATTCCTTTTTTTTTACATAAAATGTACAAAATATTGGCAAACATATCATTAAATCTGAATAAAAAACAAATTGTAAAGTTGGCTTACGTCTGTGTCTTGAGTGAAGTGATAGCATGCTGCTTTTCAGTGTAGTGGATTTTTTTTCAAATTACAACAAGCTTTAAATTAGATGAAATGCTCAGGAACCACAAAAACCATGGGCTGACATATGATGTCAATTGTAATAGACACAGGGTCAGAAGGGGTTAATATTTTTATTCAAGTCATGGAATATCAGTGATTTTTGTTTGTTGTTTTAAATTTTACTTTCCATTTATCAAAATGTAAATTTTCTGTAGCGTTTTTTTAGCATGCTGTTTCATGTGCTTTGCCTATTGTTATGTTCAGGCTATTATCAGTCAAATGCAGTCACTAGGCGTTACTTGTTAACTAAGACAAAAATGCCAGGAAAATGTCTAAAAAGAGACAGACTACAAAATAAACACATCAGAAAGTGACAGAAAAGCTGAAATCTTGTGGTTTAAAAAGTGGTTTTTAGCCATAATGGTGGCTAAAGTAGTTAATAAAAAATATATATGTTTTTAATAAGGCTTATAATAGGTAGCATATGTGAGCACTGACACTGATGTAGCTAATCACACATTTTTGACTTCAGTTCATTATAGGTCTGGAAATTCAGGTTTTAGTCAGGGAAAAGTCTGAGAATTTGGCTTTCAGTAGGACCCTGAATTCTCCTAAGTCATTACACTTCTAGCTGACTGGAATTTCTTCATTATTGCTGTGATGGTGGAAGCAGGTATTTTTGTTGTTTTTGCCTTTTATTATACTAAACTTCCCTTTTTTGAAACTCAACAACTTTTTGCCATAAATTACAGATCGGTTGATTGGGCTTACCCATTGTGCTGAATCCAAATTCGCGTACTACTTTACTACTACCTATTAGTAGGTAATATAAATTTGAATTTGAATGCACTTCCTGAGCAATAAATAAGTACGCTCTATATCAATAGTCTCAAACTCAATTCGTGGAGGGCCGCAGCTCTGCATGGTTTAGCTCCAACCACCTTCAACTCACACCTGCTTAATAGTCTCTAGTCTTGAACACCTTGATTAGTTGCATCAGTTGTGTTTGATTAGGGTTGGAGCAAAACAGAGCTGCGGCCCTCCAGGAATCGAGTTTGAGACCTATGCTCCATATAGTATGAATGTGAATATGAATAGAATTCAGGCCTACTTCATCTGCCATGTTGTCATTATTACATGACCCACCCGAATCTTTTCACTCCCATCAATAAATGTTCATTTCAGAATCTCGCTGGAAGTAAAATGTAATTCTTCGTTCGTTCATTTTCTTTTCAGCTTAATCCTTTTATTAATCTAGAGTCGTCACAGTGAAATGAACCACCAACTTATCCAGTATATGTTTTACGCAGCGGATGCCCTTCCAGCTGCAACCCATCACTGGGAAACATCCATACACACCCATTCACACATGTACACTCGGACAATTAAGCTTACCCAACATGTCTTTGGACTTGTGAGGGAAACCGGAGCACCCTGAGGAAACCCACGCGAACACGGGAACACGTTTTTCACACAGAAACGTCAACTGACAGAGCCAAGGCTCAAACCAGCGACTTTCTGGCTGTGAGGCGATTGTGCTACCCACTGCGCCACCGTGCTGCCCCGCTATTTTTCTTAATAATATGAATTCATATATACTACACTGTAAAAAAATGCTGGGTTTCACAAAATTCCTTTATGTTGCCCCAACACAAATTGAATAAGTTAAACTTAATTAATGGCGACGTGGTGGCACAATAGGTAGTGCTGTCGCCTCACAGCAAAATGGTTGCTAGTTGAAGCCTAGGCTGGGTCAGTTGGCGTTTCTGTGTGGAGTTTGCATGTTCTCTCTGCGTTCGTGTGGGTTTCCTCTGGGTGCCCCCCCCCCCCCCCCCCCCCCCCCCCCCCCCCTAATTGTCCGTAGTGTATGAGTGTGTATGGATGTTTCCCAGAGATGGGTTGCAGCTGTAAGGCCATCCGCTGTGTAAAACATGTGCAGGATAAGTTGGCGGTTCATTCCGCTGTGGCGACCCCGGATTTATAAAGGGACTAAGCCGAGAAGAAAATTAATTAACTTAATTGATTTTACTAAATTTAATGGATTGAACACAAAACAATTAAGTTGCCCCCAAAGACCTCAAGAATTGTGTTGATTTAGCTCATTTTAAATAAGTACTTTTAAAAAAAGAAGCAAAAATAATTTTCTGAGTGTAAGTAAATAGAACTGAATGTAATCTACCAATAAGAGTTGATAACAAGATTTACTTAGAAAACTTAGAAAAGATAATTTCATTTAAAGGAAGATTCCAGTCTATAAAAATATGGACACCTAATTAATATTTTTATGAATGTTGCCTTTCGTAATAAGTAGACTTTAAATGATAATTACAGATGAGTTGTACTTGATCTTAGTTTTAAATTTACTTGTCATTTGAACATGCGTTTTTTGGTTTTGTTGAAATAACAGTTATGCTAGTTTATTCAAGCTATCAGCTTAGTTGAAGTCCAATGAACTAAACTTTTGTCCACTGGATGATTTCTAAAAAAAGAAGTCATAGTTAAGTTAGTTAAAAAGAAGTTTTACTTAGGTTTTAGTTACGGCTACAAAATGTAATATGTTGAAATGACTCACACTCACAATCGCAGTGTTTGTCACATAGTATATATTATTCTATTTTGGATTTGGTGTGTTATTGGAATGTACGTTACCTCAAGTTAAACCCCTGTGAAACACCAGGTCAAGGTTGAACTATTTCCACATTAGTGGGAGTATAAGTATAAAAATATTTGGCTCACTGAAATGAATAGGGGTGCCAATAATTGTGGCACACATTTATTTAACAAATACATTTGATTTTTGTTTTGTTTTCAATGAGAGAAGAGTTTCTTACATATTGCAGCCTTCTTTGCTCATTTACCAAGAGTGCCATTATTAGTAGAGGGCACTTTATAGCATTTTCACATATTCTGGCAGGCAGCAGATATGTCTGTTTGAGTGTGAACATGCTGACACTTTTTGCTGTGTGTGGGATTCTCAGGTCAGCCATCTGTGAAGGTGTGATGAAGCTTAAATAGCAACAGAGAATGAGAGAAATTGAATAATAAATTGGTGTACTGTATGTTGCAATAGAGCAGTGGTTCTCAACTTTTTTGTCTACTAATCTTCCATTGTCAAGTCAGTTTTATTTATATTTCCTTTTAGACATTGATTGACATTGACATTTGATAGTTTCAAAAACAGCTTCATATCAAGAAACAGGAAAATAAGTGTTAAAGACCCCATCAAAAAAATCAAGCTTTTAATGTTGTTAACATTTATATATTGTGTTTATAATATAAATATTGTGCAAATTCACCAATTAACACCCTTTCAGAGCATTTTCAGCTTAAATAATCAAAAAATAAGGTTTAAAAAAAAAATGTTTTCCTGTTGTCATAAATGACCAATTGCAGCAGTTTTCATATCATTTTAAGTTATCATGTCAGCCTTTGTAGTAATGTTTAGACAGTATTTTGTTGGCTCAAAATTTAAAAATGTTTTCCAATTGTCATAGCCATAAATGTGTACAGCTTCAGTTTCCCTATGTAGATTTATTCTGCGAAAAGCCAAAAAAAAGAGTATCATACATTTTTACCACGATTTACTGGAGACAACCACTAGAATTTATTCAGTCTAAGGATTGTTTTCATTCCAAAAATGTAATGCCAAGCATATTTAGAACAAGTATTTGATGAAATTAGGGCTTTAACTAATGATTAATTTGATAATCGATTAGTTATTTTTTGATTATTATTATTTTTCAATTAATCCATTAATCTGATAATCTGATCTTTTTTTAATTTGACGTTCTGCTTATTATAACTATATAAAATCATAAATGAGAGTATTATTTAAGTATAAAAGTATATTTAAAAAAATACAAAAATCACTTACTGAGTTTAATGATCTTTGAATATAACTTTTTTAACCTTTAATGAATAAAGGTTAGTTTTTGAACAGTAAATGAGAGAGCAGCGGTGCACGAGAGACTGATAAGGTAAATATAAACAGTTCTGTGCCCTCTTTTGCGCGAGCGGCTGTGTATCTTGTACATCACGTTCCTTAGTCACATAAGCAGCCCAACTAAGCGATAATGACATTCGTTGACATCAAATTCCATTATTGATAATTATCGATTTTGTCAATAAGTTGTTGCAGCCCAAGATGACATAAAATACTTTATTTTATACTCTAATCGCCTGAGTTATACCTATTTGTCAGCAAGACATTTTTAATCATTTAAAATACATATTAAAATGTAGTCTGATCACAATTTTAATTGGCACTGTTCAGCGTGTTTCATTGTTAAATAAACATAAATATATCTGTTCCACTAAAAGACCAATGAACATGATTTTACCCATATTATTAACATTTGGTTTTCACGGAAGTTATTAAACAACATGAATTTTGACATTTTACTACTAGCGTTTAACATGACTTTTACGTATATAATATCATTCTTCAATGGGCCATCTCCTCTTTGACCGTGATGCATTTGATGGATGAAATTTGATCAAATGGTATTTTGACTAAATACCCCGAAACCCTAAAGAACAGTACATGTGCCCAAAAAATGTTCACACACATCACGTGTGACCACCATGCAAATCCACACCTCTCTTAAATTTCTCATCCCATAGGTGAAGCCATTCTCTCGTACAGCAACACATATGAGCACATTTCCATAGCTCCATTCTCCAATGTCTCTTGCATTCGTTTCAGACGCCCTTGCCCAGCGCTTGGCATTTGAAGGCCCATCTAAACCTGTTATGTATATGAAATCAGTGTTAAATGCTAGCGACCTAATCTCTGATATTTGCATGAGGCGAGGGTGATAATTGCAGGCTGAAAGCACAATAACGGGACAGTGCGCTCTGCGTTTCCCATATCAATCACCACGAGTGGGGGAGAACCAAGCGGGGCGGCTAGTTAGCGCTGGTCGATTGTTTTCAGGCCCTGACCGCGGCGCTTTTCGGGCAGGCCTGGCGGGGGGTTGGCCGGTCCCTCGCAGACCTGAGCACAGCCCCCGTGTTCATCCGTCCATTCGGATCTGTCACCCCAGGGCTAACCCAGCCAATGGTTACCCTTTGTCCCTCTCCGCATTCTTCGGGTCCATTGTGTGGGCCAATACCGGTTAGGCTCATCCTCACAATTCCCTTTGTCAGGAGGACCCACAGCACAGACTCCAGAGAGGGGGAGAGAGAGTGAGAGAGAGCTATCGGACGGAGAGAGAAAGAGAAAAAAGTTGCGATGTGGGAGAATGAAAGGACAGAAGAAAGAAAGGGATGTGATGGGCTGTTTTTTGATGCTCTTTTTCCAAAGACGTGGAGTGGCCGGCATTCACAGTGTCAAGTGTCATCGTCTGATCATGTGGGGAGTCATGAAAGCTGTTCACTTAACTTTGAGACCCCAAACTGAGTTGATCATATTCAACTTCATTCATTCATTTTCTTGTCGGCTTTGTCCCTTGCGGGGTCGCCACAGCGGAATGAACCGCCAACTTATCCAGCACGATTTTACGCAGCGGATGCCCTTCCAGCCGCAACCCATCTCTGGGAACTTCCACACACACATTCACACTCATACACTATGGACAATTTTTAGCTTACCCAATTCACCTGTACTGCATGTCTTTGGACTGTGGGGGAAACCGGAGCACCCGGAGGAAACCCACGCAAACCCAGGAAGAACATGCAAACTCCACACAGAAACGCCAACTGACCCAGCCCAGCCGAGGTTCGAACCTGCGACCCAGCGACGTTCTTGCTGTGAGGCAACAGCACTACCCACTGCGCCACTGGGTTGCCCCCATATTCAACTTTAAGTGCAAAAGTTCAGTTTTGCTTGAAAACATAATTCATCAAAAAACAAACAAGCAAAAAAACTTGAACAACAAGTAAATGAATAGTGCAACCCTAAATCAATGTTTAGTGTTTATGGTATGGGTCACCCGGCAAAAATAGTTTACTCTCTCTAATATCGTTTCACACTTGTTTGAGATAAGATAAGCATTTTTTTCAGATGCAATTATTAACATAATTCAAAATATCTCTTTTTATGTTCCCCTAGAAGAAAAAAGTCATACAGTCGACAACATTGATCATCAAACAATAGCTATGTTTCCATTCATTTTTATGAGCATTTTAGCTATGCGCAGAAAAACAACGGTAGATGGAAACGCCAAGATGGGCATAAGTTTTGATAATGTGCACTGAGTAGAATAAACTTTGTATTTGAAAAATGCACATAAACTACGATGGAAACACTTTTACCGAACAAATTCCAGAATGCGCTTTAAAAAAGGGCATGTGATTTTGTTATAGGAGATCATGTAATGATAAAAATGTGTGTGAATGGATAATCCAGCAGGCTGAACGCATTGTAAAGCATCTGAAATGTTGTTTTGGTCATTCTAAAACACCTTATCCATTTCAGTAGTTTCATTATATTATTAATTACCTCTAGAACTGTCAAGAGCGTCTGTGTACCGCGTCTTACACCACGCGTTCATTGCGTGTCGGGATTGTCTTCTGAGGCTCAAGTCATTTATTAATTAAAGAAAAGATTCTCACAGCTTCTCCTACCGCAGCAAATTCCGTTTTTACTGTTGATATTTGCCGTTAGTTAATCAAAAAGTGACGATTTTGTTCTCTTTGACACATTAGATGGATACGCTGCATTATTCGCACATCTTTTACATGATATTCCAGTTTTGCGCATGCATTTAATTAGCATCTTTGGATGGAAACATAGCTACTGTCTTTCCATTCAGAGTTTTGAATGTAAATGGATAGATCAAAAAGGAACATAGTTTAAATAAACTAGCACTAAATATCATAAGAAAAATGGAGCTTGCTCCAATAGGAGAAACCTCTGTCATACTTTTTTCATATGATAGCATTTAATATGGGGTTGTTTAATGCTTGACTCTGATTGGCTGATGAATGTTTAAATGTGTGCTTTTGTTTTCATGTAAATGTACAGGTAAAGTAGCTCCAGTCGGTCTTGACCACATTACAGTTCCATAGCACCACATTTAAATTACACTGAAAAAAAATGATTCATTGGATTTACAAAATTGTTTTAAGGAAACTGGTTGCAAATGATTTATATTGGCTGACAAATTGAATCTGAACATTACTAAATTTAATTTGTTTGTTTAAAATCAGCCCATATACATTGTTTGCAACCAGTTAGCTTAAAAACAAATTGTAATTCAAATTGCAAATTCATTTATTAAATATTTTATTTTATTGTAAAGCAGTTTGCAACTACGGTTGTGTAAAATTGTGCTCTATAACTAAAGTTTGCCTTGCCTTGTGTAAATCCAATGAATCATTTTTTTCAGTGTACTTTACAACCTACAACAGATGAAAATCTAACCAGAGTCAAATTAAACAAACACTTCAACCTCAAAAACACTAGAAATAATGTCACCTCAGGTGTGCATTATGTTCTGATAATTCATTGTCACATACGGCTGCTTGTAGGGGTGGATAATTACTATGTCATTATTATTTTTTAAGTAGCTTGATTGTTATTTAATTGCTTTTAATTTGTAGCTCACAGCTTGGCAAACTACAAACATTAATTAGCTATTCTTCCTTACTGAATACGTATAAAGACCCCTGCTAAAAGGACAGTTCATGACAATGATGAATTTAGGCTCATTTTAGGCTCATCTGTGGAACATAAATACCAAGTATCCAGAAAATGTGACTGGATCCATCTACTCCAATTGATCTTTCTTGGAAACTCTACCTACTGGACATTATTAGCTTAGAATATTCCACAACCAAAATAAATAGGGCCAGTAAGAAAACTGTACAATTTTGGTCAAATATGAGAGAGACTGTATCAGACATGTTTCAATTGTGATTTTGTATCCCCTATTGTTGCATTAATACTGTTTTATTTATATTTGACATTTATGTTGGGTGGATCTCGGACTTCAAAATCTAAATGTTCAATAAAAAAAAGAATAATAAAAAGAGAAGACATGCAAATAATGAGCAAAATTTGTTCATTTTTGGGGTAAATTAGCTTTTTAATGGAACAAAACTGTTTATGTTTGTTACATGAGTGTTTAATGCTACATGTGTGTGGTTTTAAAACATGGAAAGCCTAAGTTCTGTGATCCGGCGGGAGGGTGTCTGGAATTTCAGCGTCAGCTGAATCAGTGGCAAGCATAACAAGATACTGCCCCTTTTACTCAAAGCAAAACAGCCTTTTATCACCATAGCCATGTTTGAAATATTTAATCTGTTGACTTCTGCTTTATTCCCAGCCAATTCCCAAGTCGTATGATAGGATGGCTTTTGAAGAATGTTATCTGCTGTTATTTTGTAATGTTTGGTCAGTGCTCTGCGCATTCCAATGACATCATTACAGACTCGTGGTATGCAGAAATCCCAGCGGAGGGATAAGTTGTGTTGAATCTGTAAGGTCGCTAATCAAATCAATGTGTAAACAAAGAAAGTGCACACAAACACAAGCACAGAGTTAATCTTACTTTTGTGCTCCGAGTAAACAGCACTTTCTCTTTCACACACTAAGCTGATTGGTTTATTTGTGCTGTTAGTTCCCACAGCTCTCTCTGTCATAGCATGTATATGTATTTGTTGCTATTTTACCGCATCATGTCTAACTAGCACCATGACACGGTGAATTTCCTCAACACACTGTGTAAAAAACATAAATGTGATTTATTGATTGATTGGTAATTGGTTGATTGATTGGCTGGCTGCATGGTTGACTGGTCCAAGAATGCTCAAGGGTTCATAGCCTCTTGCTGTGCCCTTCAGAACTGTGTGTGTGTTCAGTAAGGGGTCTTCGCTCATTGCATATGAATGAGCTGGGCCTCAGGGGATCTGATGCTTACAGGCTAATCCTCAGTGGTGCTGGAGATACTTAAGGCCACTTTATGACTCTTAAAACACATTGTTATCATCCTGAAGAGATTTATGACGTCTCACTGCTGCATTCCACTTCACTTCACTGTTGTGGAAGGTAAAACCCAGCGAGGACAATAGGACCAACTGAAGAGTATGAATGAGTTTATCTCATGGTGTGGCTTGATAAGTAATGAGACTTGCAGATTTTCATTTTCTCTAGTTCCTTAAGACTACCAATGTTTTGGATCGGGGAGTGACAGAGAATTGTGGTTTATTTAAAGAGTACATATACACTGTAAAAAATCTGTAAAATAACAGTTTTCCGTATTTTGTGTTTTTTTTTTCTATTTATTTTTATGCTTTTGAATCACATTATGGGACCTTGATCTTTCTTCCAACAACTTTTATCCTCGAAACGTTTGAAAAAGTGATTTTATTCACATTTTTAATCATTTAAAGCAGCGATGCCCAATGTAGAGCCCGTGGGCCAAAGTTAGCCCATGGTAATCTTTGATTTGGCTCGCCATCCCTCTGAGTAAAGAGGAAGAATGATGGAGATGTTTCGAGATTGTCAATTCAAATTTAATGTAACCTTTTGTTTGTTTAATTGTTAAAGACTAACAGAAATTAAATGATTCAATTAAATGTCGTAAATTAATCAGATTTAGTTTAAATATACATACTGTGACTCGACAATGAAGAGACTTTGGTGAGCAAATCAAGTCAAAGGCAGATTCTGCTTTATTAGTGTATTCAGCATTGAACTCCACTGTGTTAGAAATGTCATTGTTTATGTTTTTATTGCATTAAGTTATAATTTAAGAAGTTATACTGTATTAGCTAATACCATTTAAAGTAATGTTTTTTATTTATTTTGAAATATTAGGAAATAAATTAGGAAATTACCCATGGCAACTTTAATGTAATATACTGTAGTTTGGTGTATTTACCTTCGGCCCACGGCTCATAATGATATTTGGTTTTTGGCCCTTCATACGAAAAACTTTGGGCACCCCTGATTTAAAGTGATGTTTTGCTTATACTGTAAAAAAAATCCATAATTTTACGTTTTTAACGTTAAATAACAGCTGTTAAACTACAGACATTTACCAGAAATTTAAATTTAAAGAAATTTCTGTAATTTAACAGCTGTTATTTTACTTTTTTTTTTTTTTTACAATGTAGGTTGATGTTGTATATTATGGTACAAAAAAACCTTTTACAGACTTATTTCTCTCTATATAATTTATTTTACATTATATTATTTCAAACTACTAAAATGTCAATAAATGTCACTTTGTTCAAATGTAAAGTTGAATTTTCAACATTAAAAGTCAACAGAGCAGAGATCAAGGTCCCATAATGCAATGCACAATCGTTAATAAATGGAAAACACTTGTGAATGCACAAAATACGGAAACTGACAATTAACAGATTTTTACAGTGTAGATTTTCTACAGTATAAATCAGAAACATACTGTGCAACAAGAGTAGTCTGATTCATGAACAGATGATTCTTAAAGGCATATTTAATCCAATCAATCCAGCAATCTGTAGTCAAGGCTACTAAATGTACACTGCTAAGACTTTCAATAACTTTCTCCTTCACATTATTGTACACGAAGGGTATCACTGTAGCTGTGAGATGGCGTTTACTTGGGATTTTGTAGCGTGGTTCTAGCTAGTTTTCTACCACTGAATAAGGTCGCATGTCCGCGGCTGTAAATACTTTTACTGCGCTTGTAATTGACTTTGCATGTGTTGAGTTACTAGGAAGTTTTATTCCAAATGAAGACGGAAGAGTAGTTTGTCTTACGATTGTCGGTTTAACAGATAAATCTAAGTTTTTGTGGTGCCCTGCCATGTTAGTCGTGCTGCCTGTGGAATAATGTGGTATACGTACATTGCAGAGCTTGCAAACTGTGTTTTTTTTTGTCGACAACACAAACGTTGTCAACATAACTCACTGGAAATCCAAAATACTTCCACACCGGCGACTTCAGTGAAAGAGGAGGGGCTTCAAGTTCTGTCGACGGGTCTCCTGCGTCTGCAGTTGCCATGCTATCTTTTGGCTGTTTGTTGTAGCTGTTAGGTTGACTCTCAGCACTTCAACAAGCGTATTTTTTTTTCGCATGGCAAGCCAAGCTGACGTGACATAGGGGCGTGGCAGCATCGATGATTCCATTTTTTGATTTGATAATCGAGTTTTAGCATGAATTGAGCATGAACTTCCTGACACCCTTACTTCTTACAAAGTATTTTACAGTATTTTAAAAATGCAAAAATACAAGACATTAAAGTATTTTGATACAAAATATTAACCCATTTTCATAAACCCTATCACATACAAATTTCAAAATACTATTTTGTTTTTTAAAAATATGTATTTGAAATACATGTATCATAAATACTGCCCATCCCTGGTTAAAATGACACTAAGTGGATATCGTATACTTATCTGCATGCCGAGATATGATCAGATTATAAAGTATCAGAACACACAAGGGCCAGCGAGGAGTTGTGATGATTCTGTGTGGGCCTGCTGAAAGGTCACAGCTCCCAGCAGAGAGGTCAAAGTTGAAATGACACGTACAAAAGCAAATGGTGTTCAGGCAAGACGATGATGATTGGGCTCTCTTGACAGCAACCAATGAGATGGCACTGCATTTTTTGAAATTTTCAGGAACCTGGAACGTAATACTATTTTTATAAATTCATATTTACCTTTAAACTGTATCTTAAATATTTGAACGCTACCATCTTTTGCATCTCGAAGCCTGTGAACTCAACACAAAGCTTACAATGACAGTAAAAGTTAAATGGACTCCAAAAGTTTCCAACTAGAGCCATCTGGATCCAGGCCCGCATAACTAAACCAAGTGCACCCCATCTTCCAGGAAATAATGACATGTAGAAGTGCACACATCTCGCTTGTCACCTCTTGACCCTGACATATCCTCGCCCCCCGTCGTGTCGGAGAGAACGCAGTTAAAACATTTGAAAAACGTTTAACCCGCACACCCCGGCCTCTGTTAACTGCGCTACTGCTGCTTTTCATTTACGGCCTCCCCCGTCATCCATCTCCCTCGCTCCCGTTAACCACAGGAAGTCACTCACTTCCTCATTACAGCACATCAAACGCTCGCAGCGACCATAAACCCGCCCCATCGCCGCACCAACACATGCCTCCAATTCTGACACACAAACGCCGCTCTCGGTAAATCTTGTGTTATAGACACGAGCTCCGTCTAATCCTTGTTTCATAGTTGCTTTTTTGTGCCTGAACCGCATCATCAACAGGTACGCGTCAACAAAGCGAGCGAGTGATTCAGGGTTAGTGAGCGGAAGTATGGTTTTATGGCTCAAGAGTGAGAGTCTGGGATTAGTTACCGTGTATGATCCACACTCAAGCCGGTTGGAGGTGCTGCAGCAGATCAGCGTAATAAACCATGTCATTGATCTCAAGTGGTTTTAATCATGGACCGCAAATCATTTTCCCCCTTAATGTTTTCACACAAGTTTAAGGTGCTCTACAAATGCGCTCTGCTACTCGAACAATGAGCCTGTGAAACTGAGGCTTTTGTTGAAAAGTGTTTGGGTCAGGTCTTTTAGAGTGATTCGGTCCATGGAGGTATGCAAGATCAGAAGCATGTAATTAGAGTAAAACCGAACTCAAACTTGCATCTAAAACTAAAAGGATATAACACTTTTAAAGGGTTTTCAAATAACACAACCAGTGTAGTCCGAACATATGACTCTTATGCACTAGGTTTATTTTTGGGATTTAAAGGAATAGTTCACTCATAAAGGAAAATTATCTAATTATTTACTCTCCCTTATGTGGTTTTAACCTTTATAAGTATCTTTCTTTAGTTGAACAAAAAGATATTTTGAAGAGAAAAGTAACTGAAATAGTTACTGAACCATACAACTCATTAATATAAACTTTATTCTTTTTATTGAATCAACAACTTACAACACAACCAATGTTCAAATAATTCATGCATGACTTTCATGAACTTGATTTAATTGATTGAATCAACAACATACAATACAACCAATGTAGTCCAATTCATTAATGAATGACTCTTATGAACTTGATTCTTTTTATTCAATCAACAACATACAAAACAACCAATGTAGTCCAATTCATTAATGAATGACTCTTTTGAACTTGATTCTTTTTATTCAATCAACAACATACAACACAACCAATGTAGTCCAATTCATCAATGAATGACTCTTATGAACTTGATTCTTTTTATTCAATCAACAACATACAACACAACCAATATAGTCCAATTCATTAATGAAGAACTCTTATGAACTTGACTTTTTTATTAAATCAACAGCATACAAAACAACCACTGTAGTCCAATTCATTAATGAATGACTCTTTTGAACTTGATTCTTTTTATTCAATCAACAACATACAACACAACCAATGTAGTCCAATTCATCAATGAATGACTCTTATGAACTTGATACTATTTGTTGAATCAACAGCATACAACACAACCCATGTTTAATCAATTCATGCATGACTCTTATGAACTTGATTCTTTTTATTAAATAAACAGCACACAATGCAACCAGTGTAGTCCAATTCATGAATGAATGACTTTTATGAACTTGATTCTTGTTACTGAATCAACAACATATGACACAATTCATGAATGAATGACTCTTGTCAACAACATATGACACAACCAATGTAGTCCAATTAATTCATGCATGACTCTTATGAACTTGATTCTTTTTATTGAATTAACAACATACCACACAACAAATGTAGTTCAATTCAGAAATGAATGACTCGTATGAACTTGATTTTTTTATTGAGTCAACAACATACCATGCAACAAATGTAATTCAATTCAATTCATGAATGACTTTTATAAACTTGATTATTTTAATTCAATCAACAACATACAACACAACTGATGTCTAATTCATTCATGCATGACACTTATGAACTTGATTCTTTTATTGAATCAACAACATGCAACACAACTGATGTCTAATTCATTCATGCATGACACTTATGAACTTGATTCTTTTATTGAATCAACAACATACAACACAATCAATGTAGCCCAGTTCATGAATGAATGACTCTTATGAGCTTAATTTTGATTAAACAACATACCACATAACCAATGTCCAATAACTCAGGCATGACTCTTATGAACTTGATTATTTTATTGAATCAACAACATACAACGCAATCAATAAAGCCCAATTCATGAATGAATGACTCTTATGAACTTGAAACCCTTTGTTGAATCAACAACATACAACACTACCAATGTAATCCAATTCATGAATAAATGACTCTTATGAACATGATTCTTTTTATTGAATCAACAACATACAACACAACTGATGTCTAATTCGTTCATCCACTACTCTTTATGAACTTGATTATTTTTATTGAATCAAAAACATGCAACATAACTGATGTAGTCCAATTCATGAATGAATGATTATGAACTTGATTCTTTTTGTTGAATCAACGACATACAACACAACCAATATATCGCAATTAGTGAATATATGACTCTCTTATGAATTAGGTTCTTTTTTTGATGATTTAAAAAGTGAATTAGTTTGATTTATCAAATGACACTGCCTTTTTAGTGAATGAAAATATAAAGCACAACCAATTTAGTCCCGTACAAGACACTTATGAACTCTTTTTATTGAATCAACAAAAACAGAAGCAATGAAGTCCAGTTCATGAATGTATGGCTTGATTATTTTAGTGGTTTAAAAACATAACAGAATCAGTATAGTCCAATTCATGCACAAAGGACTCCCAAGTACAGTTCTCTCTAGTGAAGCACACAAGCGTAGTCTTCACTGCAGTTTACGGCACTCTACAAATGTCCTCCGACAAGAACAATGAGCCTGTGAAATCGAGGCATTTGCTGAAAACTGTTTCAGTTCACGATTCAGTTCACAGAGGTATTCAAGATCAGAGAAAACAGCCTTTCAGAAGCATGTAATTAGACTTAAACCGAACTGAATCCTGCTTGCAAAGCTCAGACTCAAGAAGCCTTTGAAAGGGTTGCTAATAAAATGCTGCACGCACATTTACATTTATTCATTTAACATCAGCTTTTATCCCGAGTAAAGCGAGGAACAACTTGTACATTTGGATTCAAGACGTGCATCTGAGGCCTCGGCGAATGTGCTGTTTGGTTTTGTTATTTATAGAAACTGACCACCATAAGAGGCTGAATTAATCTCCATTACTTTAATCAAAGGAGTGAAGGGGGTGATTTCGATTTACACAGCATCTCTTTGACTGTTATAGGATTGAACTGCTGGCCTTTGGAGTTTGGATGCAAATGTAGTCGAGTCGTTGCTAAAGAGAAAGGCCTACAATAAGCACTATGTGGCCTGTGACTGTCATGTGATTAAGATGAATTAACAGGGCATTTGGGGAAGAAGTTGAACAGTAACTTGGGCCAATTAAATGCACTTTAGGCAAATGAATATCTTTGTGGTCGTTGAAACAATCCTTGGGTTCAATGGGTACCTATGGCTATTGATAGGCCAACACAAAGGATCCTCAATTCACATTCGTAATGTGAGCAGATGTTGCTTTCTGATCAACACAAACATATGCATACTCTTATACAGGGGTCAATAACATGACGCTCACTGTTTTCTTTTCAGTGCGATTGAAACGTTCCCTGAGAACTAAATGCACAACTGCAGGCATGTTTTTTTGAGTTCAAATAGTTTACTTAAATTAAAAGTGATTTATTTTTGAAGATGATTTTTAATTAAAAAGGATAAAAAATTAAATAAATATTAGTACTTTTTATTCATAAAATAGTTTAACGTAATCTTTAATAGCTTTAATATTTAATCTTAAACTGTTGTTATATTACAACTTCCTGGTCTAAGCTGCTACTCATTTGAACTGAGAAAATATTTGTTTATGTCCAATTTTTAGTCATACTTTCTGCATCACAAACACCAATATTTTAACAATTTATAAAAAAATGATCTCTTTCTGGCCATCGGAGAAATATATAATATTTAAAATATATATATTTTAAATTTATTTATTTTCCCCCCAATTTAACAGAGAGAAGATTTTTTTTCAACACATTTCTGAATATAATAGTTTTAATAACTAATTTTTAATAACAAATTTATTTTATCTTTGCCATGATGACAGTAAATAATATTTGACTAGATATTTTTCAAGACACTTCTATACAGCTTAAAGTGACATTTAAAGGCTTAACTAGGTTAATAAGTTTAACTTGGCAGGTTAGGGTAATTAGGCAAATTATTGTATAACGATGGTTTGTTTTGTAGACTATCGAAAAAAAAAAATCGCTTAAAGGGGCTAATAATTTGGACCTTAAAATAGTTTTTAAAAAATTAAAAACTGCTTTTATTCTAGCCGAAATAAAACAAATAAAACTTACTCCAGAAGAAAAAATATTATCAGACATACTGTGAAAATTTCCTTGCTATCTTAACATAATTTGGGAAATATTTAAAAAAGTTTTAATAATTCTGATTTTAAGTGTGTGTATATATATATATATATATATATATATATATATATATATATATATATATATATATATATATACTGTATATATACTGTATATATATATATATATATATATATATATATATATATATATATATATATATATATATATATATATATATATATATATATATATATAGCGATCTTGATTTTCTAAAGTATTATATCGCTTTGGAAACTTTTATTTTTACCATTTGTTGAGTCTCACCATACAATTTGATAGAGTGCTTGGACCCGGTAGCCGCTTCGATTGACGTCACACTTAACAAGCAGATTGTTATGATATGAAAATTTTTAAATATCACCTCACAGCAAGAAGGTCGCTGGTTCAAGCCCTGGCTGGGTAAGTTAGCATTTCTGTGTGGAGTTTGAATGTTCTCCCTGTGTTCGCATTGGTTTCCTCCAGGTGCCCCGGTTTACCCCACACTGCAAAGACATGCGCTATAGGTAGTAGTTAGTAGTTGACTTTATTAGTACCCGTAGGTAGATTCTTTTTGCAACAAAGTTTGGCATTTGATACAAACAATTAAATCACACATATACATACCCACATATACACATATGTATTTTATACACATACACATATATACACATATACAGGTGAATTGAATAAACTAAATTGGCTGTAGTGTATGTGTGTAAATGAGTTTGTTTGGGTGTTTCCTAGTCTTGGGTTGTGGCTGGAAGGGCATCTGCTGCGTAAAACATATGCTGATTAATAAAGGGACTAAGCCTAAAAGAAAATGAATAAATGAATGAAATTGATTGCAACCACTTACATTAAAAAAAATTTAATTCTAATGAATATTTTTTTTCAGTGTAAAACATTCATTTTGAGTTCCCTGGAAAATACTTTTACAAAACATTACATTATGGTTACATTTCACACATTTATTTTTTGATTTTATATAGAAATACACATTTCTGTGCAGAAATTATGTAAATACAGTTTTATATATTGGTTATAAAATGATGTTGATGGTGTGTTATTTTGGTATCATTGACAGAGTATTACATTTTAGTTATTATTTTAATTTAAATTATATATTTAAATTTCCTGATTTCATGTTGTGGTTTTTTTATTTTTATAATTTTGTTTTGTAATCAGTTTCATTCTTTTTTTTATTGTGTCTGATTCATACAGTTTGATAATTATTTTTTAGCTTACTTAGTTTTAAATATTGTGTTGCAAAACTGGCACAAATTAAATTAAAATTAACGTAAAAAAAAATAATAAAACTGAATAATAAAACTGAATAATAACTAATATAAGACATTGACTATAAAATGTATAATTTTCATTATTTATTTTTCCTTTTAATTAAATGTAATACTCTTGTGTGGCACGCACGCACGCACGCACGCACGCACGCACACACACACACACACACACACACACACACACACACACACACACACACACACACACACACACACACACAATTAGTTGCAATTAGAATATTTAGCCTCCAATTAGTCATAATTAGTACACAATTAGTGGACCGTGACAATCATATTTGATTAAAATAGTAAAATGTAAAATTTTTGCAAATAATGTTTACAGAATTAATACTTAAGCAAACTTTTGATTTCTTCCTCTTTACTCATTATTATTAAACTCAATGCAAACAGTTCATTTCTAAGTATTTCCCACGTGTTTTACAATAGACTTCAAATGCTTTTTCTTTTCTGTTTCATGTCCACTTCTATACATCATTAATCCACATCACACACACACAAAATCCACATTCCATTTGAATGAAGGAGTGAATGCAAAGGTGTATGAATGAGTGACTGACTGCATGAATGAAAGGATTGGACATACAGAGGAAGGCAGAGATGAAGGGCAGCTATTTAGTAAGTTATATTGAATCAGGAAATTCCTCCGGCTCTACAGGAGGGAGGGGAAGGGGGCGTGGAGAGTTAAGCTGGACCCCCGTCCCGCTCCGGCCCCCCTGGTCAGGCTTAGAAGAGACTCATTCTGTAGCCTTAGTCAGCAGGCTCGCAGGGGGGCTCACAATGGAGCTATTCTGGAGACAAAGAGCAGAGTTAATGCTGCTATTGCACTGCGCTGGGCCGCTGGGGCTCCGCTGCTGCTTTCTGTTAGGCCTAGATGAAGCTGATTTTGGCCTCAAATGGGGGTCAGAGGTTGAGGTGGACGACAGATCAGAAATCATATGTTTGAGCTGGTGCAGCAACAGGGAGGAATCTAGGATTCATTGTTAGATTGTAGATTAAATGTCCAGCAATGGATTGAGGTTGAGAGAAGGTTAGTAGATTGGATGTTAAGTATTTTATTATTGACAGTGTTGTTTGTATTATAATAATACTTTGATTTGATTAGATTTATTTATTTTTGAAGAGAAATATCATACAAAAAACACATTTCAACATGGTCAAAAATGGTGCGGGATGAAGCACAAGCTTATTATTTTCCCACCCCATTATCACACATCATTCGTCTATTACTTAAACTTATTTCTTCTTTTACTTATCTCTTCTTTTTACATGAGACATTTGAGCTTTACATGAGACCTATTTTATCCTTTTGACATCTTTGACATATAACTGTATATGTTTGATATCATTTGTACATTTACATTTTCTAACATAGAACATTACCCCCCCCCCCCCCCCCCAAAAAAAAAAAAAACATAGTACTGCAAACAGCCATTAATTGAAATTTCATCATACCTTTCTCATTTGTTTTTTTTCAAGCACCTCTATTCATCATTATATTAATTTAACAATATATATTTATACAACTTTTTAAATTGATTAATATCCTGACATTGTTTGAGAATCTGTTCCAGACTGTTCCATAATTTCACACCACATACAGACATACACAAACTTTTTAAATTTGTCCTTGTTTTCAACCTCCTGATATGTTGTTCTTCTCTTAAGTTATATCCCCCTTGTCTTTCTTTAAAAAACTTTTGTATGCATTTCGGAAGTAATTTATTCCTAGCTTTAAACATAAATTGTGCTGTTTTAAATGTAACCAAATAATTGAACTTAAGTGTCTTCAATTTAGAAAATAAAGGATTTGTATTCTCCAAAAACCCCACATTTTCTATCAGTCTAATTACTTTTTTTTTTGTGCATTGTACATAAGGATCGTAAGTTAGATTTATATGTATTCCCCAAATTTCAACACAATAACTCATATATGGCAACATAAGTGTGTTATATAATACATACATTGATTTATTGTCCAGGATAAATCTTGCTTTATACACTACTGCTACAGTTTTTACTAATTTTGATATCAGATTATATATTTGCGGTTTCCAACTAATTTTATGGTCCAATACAACACCAAGAAACTTAATTACATATAAATAGACATACAATCTATATTATGACTACTTTTTAATTTCCCAAATAACATAGCCTTTGTTTTACTTATATTTAATGACGATTTGTTTACGTCAAACCACAATTTCAATTTATTAATTTCTGTTTTAATCAACTCCATAAATTTTGGTAAATTATCCCCAGAACAAAAGGTACTTGTATCATCTGCAAATAAAATCAAATAAACTTAAACAACTCTGATATCTTACACATATCATTAATGTAAATTATAAACAATATTGGACCTAAAATTGATCCTTGTGGTATGCCACTATTTACATTTAGGTATGAAGATTTATGGTTGCCAATTTCCACGAACTGTTGCCTATTTTTTAAATTACTGCTTATCCAATCCAAGGCTACTCCTCTAATACCATACCTTTTTAATTTATTTACCAATATATTATAAATTTATTGTATCCATAAAAATCTATAAAAATTACAACTAACTTCTCCTTTTTATCTATCTTATTAGTAATTTCCTCAGTAATTTCTGTTAATGCCAGAGATGTTGATCTATTTTTCCTGAAACCATATTCAGCTAATGATAAATCTGTAAAGATATTGCCTGATTGCAGTCATTTTTATGATGATATTCTATTTGGCACAAAAGATCATTTCTAAAGATGATTTCAATTTTCTAAATGATCTTATTGTGTTTTTATATTGAATCTTTTTAGATCATGGTTGTCATAACTTGAATTTCAGTCATAATCCCACTCAAGGGGTTTGCCTTAGAGATGGTACAAACAAAGTACAAACATGGTGCAGATATAAAATAAAAAAATAAAAACATAATAACAAAAGCATTAAAAAACAATAGAGAAAAAATACATTTTCTTTATACAGAGTGCAATTTCCTGTATACAGTGTTAAAACAACAAATCAGGGTTGCATTCAAATTAGATACAGACATTTTTTCAAAAACATATTTTTAATTTGAATATTTGCTTAGTATATTTTAATGAAATTGAATGAGAAAAAAAGTCATACAGGATATCCAGTAAATAAAATAAATAAATAAATAAATAAATAAATAATTAAATGAATGAATGAATGAATGAATGAATGAATGAATGAATGAATAAATCTGCTGTTTCATATTGAATATTTAACCAATTACATGCGCACTGCCAATTCACATATGTATCAATAACTTTCACACAAAGGCGGCATGATGGCGCAGTGGGTAGCAATGTCACCTCACAGCAAGAAGGTCACTGGGTCCAGCCTCGGCTGGGTCAGTTGGCATTTCTGTGTGGAGTTTGCATGTTCCTCCTGGGTTTCATCCTGGGTTTCCGGTGCTCTGGTTTATAGTGCAAGTCCAAAGACGTGCTATAGGTGAATTGGGTAAGCTAAATTGTCCGTAGTGTATGTGTGTGACTGAGTGTATATGGGTGTTTCCCAGTGATGGGTTGCAGCTGGAAAGGCATCCGCTGCGTAAATCATATGCTGGATAAGTTGGCGGTTCATTCTGCTGTGGCGACCCCTGATTAATAGAGGGACTAAGCTAACAAGAAAATGAATGAATGAATGAACTTTCACACATTAGACATTTGGGCAGTGTTCGCTTCTTTTTTAGATTAATATTTTATGAAGAAAAAAAGGAAAACTAAACATTAACTTTAATATAATATTTTTAGAATATATAATATTAATATGTATGCAATATTTTTATTATAAATTAATATTTATACTTTTTTGGTCACCTTTTTGTCACCACTGACTTTCAAAGTATGTAATGTTCAGTTAAAAAACACACATGCAAACTAAAAACACATTTGAAGAGGATTGTTTTGTCAGTTTATGTCTGTGCATGGGCACATGAGCATGCTTTGTCTCTGTTATCTGTGTGCGTGGGTGTCACACACTTTTGTTAAATGAGCTGAGCCTTTATTAACATGCCCTTAAGCACACCTAACCCTGACACTACAGCCTTTCTCCTCTCCTTCCCACACTTTCATCTCCACTCATCTAAGTGTCCTTCATCTCTCCATCCTTGACAATTATCTGTCCTCACACTCCATCTTTCATCTTGCTAAATTTAGACTCTAGATTTCTTCACAGTCCTTAAAGGAATAGTTCACCTAGAAATGACATTGTACTCATTTTCCCATTGTTCCAAGCATACTTTCTTTCATCAGGGAGACACAAAAACTTGAATATTCTACCGCATTTGCCAAACGTTACAGTATGGGCAAAAACAAAACATATTGTGTAGTGTTGGTTGATGACTGGAGAGTGTAAAAAGTGTGTATAGTTGAAATCAAAATGATTAGCCCTCCTGTGAATTATTTTTTCTTTTTCAAATATTTCCCAAAAGACGTTTAACAGAGCAATGCACAGGATTTCCTATAAATATTTTTTTCTTCTGGAGAAAGTCTCATTTGTTTTATTTCGGCTAGAATAAAAGCAGTTTTAAATTTTTTGAAAATTATTTTAAGGTCAATATTATTAGCCCCCTTAAACCTTATGTTATATTGAGGATGGATTCATCCACTCTGGGGTGAATTTGAGTCTTAATTTGACTACAACTTTCTCTGTGTTTCAGCTAGTGGAATGGTTTTTGGTGACATCTTATTTTGACACATATTTTGAGAAAATGCTTTGAATTTTTTTAAGAACGCAATGATACACTCTGGGCAAATTTACCACCCTTGTCCTATTGACTTCCATTATAACCACATTTGTTTATTGCAAAACCATGACACTATATAATCTTGAATTTTTATTGTTGGTGGTTATGCCTGTTGGGAAAAGGGTAAAATTTGTAATTTTTACTGTTGATCATCAGTTGGCATCATTAACCCTTTAGATTAAAAAAAGCTTCGTTTCTGGGTTTTATATGGAGTATAACAGCAAAGTATTAAAGTGTGTGTGAGAGTGACCTTTGCACACTTACCTTGATGTGTCTGAGAAAATCAAAATATGCATCTCAGCTCTCAGAACTACATGGAGTAAACAAAAACAAAGACTGTGTATTTATGCACCATCAAATGTGGTTATAATGGAAGTCAATGATGCAAAAACAGCCACCAACAGTAAATTAGGGAAAATATTAAAATCTAAAAATGCATCAACGCCAATGTCGTTACTAATCATTCACATCCAAGACTGTGATAAAAGGTAAAAAAAAATCCAGTTCACAATTACTTTTTATATTGAAAATATAAAGGTTTTCCCCCACAAAATCAGTGACATCATTTGTGAACTTGCCAATTAAAGAGCAAAAATATTTAAATACAAATTTTTAATTCAATGGATGTTTTCATCCCTACCATAACTACAGGGTAGTACATTTGAACAGTGCACAAGGGTTAAGCAATTTTCTTTTTTCAATTTTCTACAGAACAAACCACTGTTATACAGTGACTTGACTAATTTACCTAACTTGCCTACTTAACCCAATTAACCTTGTTAAGCCTTTAAATGTCACTTTAAACTGAATACTAGCATGTTGAATAATATCTAGTAAAATATGATCTACTGTCATCATGGCAAAGATAAAAGATATCAGATATCAGATATTAGAAATTAGTTATTAAAACTATTATGTTTAGAAATATCTTCTTTCCTTTAAACAGAAATAGGGGGAAAATATACGAGGGGCTAATAACACTGCAGGGCTAATAATTATGACTTCAATTGTATTTCGTATATTTGATTTTAATTAAATCAAAGGGAGAACCAAAAAAATATTAACAACTCTTTAAGTTTAAAGATTGCTCCTTTGTAAACTTTGTTCTTGGCCAAAACTTTGTTATCACATTGATATGTATCTTGAGCCAATTTTGTTGCATTTCTATAATTGCCAGATTTCCAATGTCCTAACTAGAATTACTTTGGCTGGAGATTAAAATGTTCAAATTCATTTTTCACATTCTAGCGATTGAAGATATTTGGCTTTTGTAGGGTAAAACTGTAGATTGAATGTGTTTGCTAGGTAAAGTGAACATTTCTTCCAGATGAACTTCATTTTGGTATGGTTTTGTTGTCATTGTACGTTTGTTCTTCAATTTAGCTTGAAGTCTTTCAGGACCCTTTAATCTGAAATCAAATCAATTGATTGAGAATAAATCTTTCAAACTATTTGAGATGATTCACAGAAAATAATCTGAATCAAGATAATTAATTGAATCACATAAATCTGTTTTTAGTTCTTTTCAAATCTTGACATCTCTCTTGACCGTTGTTTTAAAATATATTTTATTATAAAAGAGTGGCGAAATGTTAAGATATATGCATGTCATATATATTAAAGTATATTAGAGAAGTTTGGAACCCCTTAAAAAAATGATGATAATTTTATTATAGTAAATGTAGAAAATCTTAACCAAGTGTTCAGCTCTACGGTTTAACAAAGTGACTTTTACTGACATTTTAGTAGTTTAAAATAATATAGTGTATAAGAAATAATAATAAGGAGAAATAAGTATGTAAAATATCAGAAAATGTACTGCCAGTTTATTAATATACATAATATACAACCCCAATCCAGATAATAAACACCAATCATGTTAACAAAAGTAACTTTTTCGAACTTTTTAAGATTAAAAGTTGTTGGAGGAAAGATCAAGGTCCAATAATGCAATTCAAAAGCATAAATAAAAAGAAAAACATAAATCCCCAAAAATGGGAAACTGCTAATTTATGGATATTTTATACAGTGGTTTTTGATTACCATTTATGACAGTTTTACTTCATATATTACATGGTTAAACTATGGTTAGTGCAGCCAAATCATGCATCATTTAGTTTAATCATGAATTGTTTTTCTTTTATTTGTCATAAAACCCTGGTTAATTTCCCTAAGGGACAACACAATGGTGAGTAAATGACAATAAGTGAGTAATACTCATTTAATGTGAACTGCGTCTATAAGTTTGTTCATTATGGCAGCATCGGTGCTTGTTGACTTCTGAAAGCACCGAGGGCACTTATTACTAATGGGTGGAGAGGGAGGGGGAAGTACATTTAAGGCAGTGCAACTCTAGACGGGATCTAAGGTCTTTGTCGGACATAAAGCATGTGGTCTTCTTTCTCCAAAGCGTGGCCCATAATGCCTGTCGTGGTCGTTAAGCGATTGTATTACTCCCAGCAGGTGAAGGGCGAATCTCCTCATAACCTTCCTTTATTTTTCCTTCCCTTTTGTCGTTTACAAGCCATTGTTTGGGGCGAAGGCGAGGGGAAAAAAACTTTGTGCTGTTCTTTTGAAGGGTAAGCTGTTGTGCCTCATTGTTAAGGAGGGACTTTGATGTTTTTAAGTCTGAAATGGTGAGTCAGGGAGAGTGTTGGACTTCGATATGACAGACTTGAGGTGAGGTGTCCAGTTTCTGAGGGGAGTTTTCGTGGAGGCGTTTTTGAATGGGATTGGATTTCTTCCGGCTTCTTCTTCTTTCACCTGCTCAGAAGGCCTTATTAGTTCAGTGACATCTGCTCCAAAGACTTCTGAAGGCCTTGAGTGGTTGTATTTGGATGTGTTTTATACTAAAGACTTCATTCACATCGATTCCTATTTACAATTTGTTCTTGCCATCTGAACATAATTGGTCAGCCCAGATCACCATTTGCACCTGAAAGTGAATTGTTTCTACAAACGTGTCTCTTGTGGGCACTTGTGATGTCATAATGGTTCTTTATTGGGATTGATGGTTCCATGAAGAACCTTAAAACCTTTTTTATTGCACAAAAGTGCTTTTTTTTTTTTTTACTGTAGAAAATGGTTACTTAGATGATCACGTATGGCTTTTTTGAGACAGTCTGGGGTCAAGCTTCTAAATCAGCTGCTAAGCCTGTAATGTTACTTTATAAACAACCCTTAATGGGCACCTATGGTAAAAACCCTACTTTTCAAGCTGTTTGGACAGACATGTGTGTAGGTATAGTGTATAGACTGTCATATTGGGGTGATATAAACACACCCAGTCCTTTATTTTCAATTTAACAACATAAAAACGGTGGACCAATTGGAGCGGACCGTAACTTGACGTAGGAGTGCGGTTCCCCCGCCCACCGAATTGATTGACAGCTGAGTATTATTATAATCTGAGTAATATTATAATCATATCAACAAGACAGGATGTGCGCAAAGCAGCCATGAATAAAAGGTCTGTTCAGTTTGCTAGGATCATCAATCATCATCAGATGTGATCAAGAGTGAGTTTTACAAGTTTAAAATGTTTTAAAACAGTGCATGTGTGTAATGAATTACAGCGATTTACTTCAGCTTTACTTCATCACCACAGCCGCATGTCAGAACAATTATAATAGAAGACGCTTCAATCCTGGTTTGTGGACGTTAAATCAGGTTTATTTTGTACCTTAACATAACAGATATCCATACAGCAGTGGATATTAACCTGTATACTGTCACATTTGCTGTGCAAAAACAGTGCAAAGCTAAACGCGCGCGACAGCTGAGGGCGGAGACTGAGGCACGCTGACAGGCACGTGGAAATGGTGGGCGGGGAGGACTAGCCTTAAAGGCCCAGTATACAAAAACAGCAACAAGCTGTTTAGAGCTATAAAATACAAACTAGTGAAAGCTATAATAAATAATCTGATTGGTGTTTTGAGCTAAAACTTTACAGACACATTCTGGGGACACAAAAAACCTATATTAAATCTGGAAAAAAGGGTAACCTAGGTGCCCTTTAAAAGTAATGGATCAGAAACCATTAAAATTACATTACTGTCAAATTATATTTTTTAGACAGACATGTATGATATACAGTTGAAGTCAGAATTATTAAAGCCCCTGAATGATTAGCCCCCCTGTTTATTTTGTTCCCCAATTTCTGTTTAACGGAGAGAAAAAAATTTTCAACATATTTCTAACATAATAGTTTTAATAACTCATTAACTGATTTCTTTTATCTTTGTCATTATGACAGTAAATAATATTTGACTAGATATTTTTCAAGACACTTCTATACAGCTTAAAGTGACATTTAAATGCTTAACTAGGTTAATTAGGTTAACTAGGCAGGTTAGGGTAAGTAGGCAAGATACTGTATAATGATGGTGTGTTCTGTTTTTTTATCAAAAAAAATTGCTTAAAGGGGCTAATCCTTTTGACCTTAAAATGGTTTTTAAAAGAATTACAAACTGCTTTTATACTAGCCTAAACAAAACAAATAAGACTTTCTTCAGAAGAAAAAATATTATCAGACATAATAGAAAAAAATTTAAAAAATATCTTTCTATCAGAAAGAATTGCAGAACTGCTGTGGGTCAGTCATCCATTTTAGGGAAAGGTTCACATCTGCCATGCTTGTTGATTTAAAGTTACAATCAGAACGCACAGTCTTCTCTATGAAGCTGAAACAATGGCTCCAATCTTCACAGCAATGTGAACATTAAGTATGATTTATTCAGATCGGTCAAGTTTTCTTTTTGTATGCAGGTTGACTTGCATTTTTTGCTTTTCTGACTCAGTCTTGTTGTCTATCTATGGTTTAGGAACTACATGTAATAACTTGACTTTTAGTTGATCATTTGGTATCAGACGTGACTTATATGAAAGGCAAAGGCCTCTAGATTACGCTTATTTTACCAAAATAAAATATGATCATGCCTTGATTTTTAATTATTTAATTAGGACAGTAAGGTCTGACTTTACTTAGACAAAAAGTCAGAAATAATGTACAGTATAGAATATATAAGTCATGATGCAGTGGAAAAAGAATTAATATTGTGTATGACTCCCATGAGCTTGGACAACTGCATCCATACATCTCTGCAATGACTCAAATGACTTATTAATAAAGTCATCTGGAATGGCAAAGAAAGTGGTCTTGCAGGACTCTCAGAGTTCATCAAGATTCTTTGGATTCATCTTCAATGCCTCCTCCTTCATCTTACCCCAGACCTGCTCAATAATGTTCATGTCTGGTGACTGGGCTGGCCAATCCTGGAGCACCTTCACTTTCTTTTCTTTCAGGAACTTTGATGTGGAAGCTGAAGTATGAGAAGGAGCGCTTTCCTGCTGAACAATTTGCCCTCTGCTGTGGTTTGTAATGTAATGGGCTGCACAAATGTCTTGATACCTTAGGCTGTTGATGTTGCCATCCACTCTGCAGATCTCTCGCACACCCCCATACTGCATGTAACCCCTATCCATAATTTTTCCTTCACCAAACTTGACTAATTTCTGTGAGAATCTTGGGTCGATGCGGGTTTCAGTAGGTCTTCTGCAGTATTTGAGAGGATTCATCGGAAAAATCTACCTTCTGCCACTTTTCCAAATGATCAACTAGAAATCAAGTTGACAAGACTTTTGTCAGTATGTGTAGATATAATCACATTTTTTCAAGATTACTCGCAGGATAATTTTTGCAGGATGAATTTTCTGCTCAAGTTGATTTTTTTTAACTTGTGCAAAAGAAACGATTGAGGTAAATATAACACTTTCAAGGCAAACATGTCACATTTCGTGTCATTTGCACTGCATGGTGCAAATTAGCATTTATTCACGCTTTTGTATTGACTGTAATGTACTCATGTGAAAACTTAAATTCGCATCTGGTGTGAAACAAGCATAAGGACAAATGGTTCTTTAAGAACTCTTCTGTAAAAGTTTTTTCCAGGGAACTCAAAATAAATGTTTAACACTGAAAAAAAATATTTTTTCAGGTAAGTGGTAGGACTGCGCAGTATATTGTTTCAGCATCGATATCACAATGTGTGCGTTCGCAATAGTCACATCACAGGATATGCAATGCTGCTTTGGATCATAGTTGGTCAGCACTACAGTTGAGAATGCATGAGATTTGTGGAGTCGCAAAATTGAACCAAAACAGAGTTAAAGTTTAGCATTTGCATTTGTTTTAAAGACATTTCAAGAGAGATTGAAGCATTCAGGCAGTATAACATTTGTAACTTTAATAAACAATAATTCTACTGAATCAATAATACAATGAAGTCTATACAGTGATATTTTACATTACATTTGATTATTCGATTTCTGTACCTGAATACTGTTTGACACTTCCGAAAACCATAACACTGTTTGTTTTACTGTTTTCGTTGCTCTATTGTATTTATTTTTGCTTGCAATTTGTTTATTATTTTTCATCCAAGATTCACTCCCCTCCAATATCACCATAATCAGGCTAAATTTTATATTTCCTTCCAAAACAGCGTATTAAACCATGTGAAAAACTAAATATCGCAATGCCAGATTTTTTTTTAATATCATGCAGCCCTAGTAACAATATAGGCTGAATTTAAACAATTTGAGATGAACTTTACTAAATGTTATGTGTTTGTTTAAAGTGTTTGTTCAGTTTGTTTAAATTGATTGCAACCACCAAAAGAGTAAATCCAATTAATAGTTTTTTTTTGCAGTAAATGGCATCACTGTGAAAACACACATTTGGAACCTTTATTGTACGTCATGGGAGAGTACGTGCTGTATTATCTTTAATTTAGGTTTAAATTATCATAATATTACTCATTAATTCATTCCTTTTCTTTTCGGCTTAGACCCTTTAATAATCTGGGGTCGCCACAGCGGAATGAACCGCCAACTTATCCAGCACATGTTTTACGCAGCGGATGCCCTTCCAGCCGCAACTCATCACTGGGAAACTTAATATTTCTATTTAAACTTATTTCAGAAAGAGCGAAGTCAATGCTTTTGATTTTTCTTGCTAAATTAATTTGATATTTTTGCTTATTTCAGCTTTTCTTCATTTATTGACATTCAATAACTGTAAAATTGCTTTAGTTAACAATAATAACATCGATCTGGTCTTCAAAGTTGGTATTTATATAGTAAAAACACTCCCGCTAAGTTCCAATTATATGGCTTTTTTTTCTGCCTTTGCTCATCCAAGTGAACACTAAATTGTTTTAATGTCACCTTCCAACCTGGCAAACTTACAATTACAGGTTTAGCAATTAGCTGTGAATGTGTGTTTGACACCTTATCAGCATTCGTCTGGGGGAAGGGTGGTGTGTGGATGCCAATAAATACACAAGATGTGGAGATTTCATTCTTATCTTCATGCTGAGAAAGACTAAAGGTAATCAAAGCATTTAGCAGATGATTTCTGTCGTGAATGACTTACTAAAGTAAAAACATAGACCGTCATCTTTCATAATTATATCAGCAGCTACACAGATTTGAGATGTAGCTCATTTCACTCAAGTACTGAATCTGACTCGCTCCATCAAAGCAAGCAAGTAGTCCTGCCTGAATGTCTTCATTCCGTATAAATTCAGTGCAATTATTTGCATGACTGCAATTCCAATGCAATTAACCTTCAGTATTATAGGAGGAGTTGCTGACTGCTGGGAAATATGCAGATTTCTTCAGAAAAGGTCTCTGTGGTGCGATTGTATCTCTGATTTATGTTTCCTACAATGGGTGTTTTCACATTTAACAGCTGTCATGCAGAGGAAATGGTGTGTGATTTAAATTAGGTATGTTCACTTGTTAATCTGATTAAAGGCCAGTGACTGTTTGTCATGCACCTGGCAATGTTTTGAGTTTTTTTGCTTTTCATAAAGTGTTTTTTAGTTTGGTAAAATCTAAATTTATAAATTGAATTTCAATTACAATACATACTTTTAAAGGCCCTTTTTCTTTTTATGCATGCATCCATAATTTGCATGATTATATACCTTTTATTATTAAAAAAGTTGAAAAAATGCCATCACAATATTTTCTGAATTATGCAGTGATAAAAAAGAGATTTTCAACTTTTGAGTATATTATGGCAAATAAATGAAACAAGAATATCTCAAGTATTTTGTGCTAGAAATGTATGCAAATTGGTGCATTTTAACTAAATAATGTTTTATTTGAATATTTAAACCTGGTTTCAGAAAACTTTTCATTCAAAAAAATGTTTGCGAAGCTTAACATATAATTAATCAACAGGGAAAGTATGGTGATTATTATTATTATTATTAATATTATTATTATTATTATTTTGACGTCTTGCATTGATAATCATATAAATAGAGAAGGTTGTTTTTATATTGGGGGATTGCTGATCTTCAGCCTGGAGTGTGAACAGAGTTTGCAAAAACAGATGCTTTAAAATAAGCCAGTTGAAATGATGTGGATTGGTTCGGGGTGATCTTTATTGACTGTGTGTGTGTGTGTGCTGAGGGCACCAGGCATCTGTGATTATTAGATTGTACTGTGATCCATCAGATGGATTGACTGGCTGGTAAAGACCCATATTCTCCTCTTAGCCATGTGGCAGCACCTCCACACCAGGTGCTTTTTGCCATGACCCAGTGTCTCAAAATATCTTGAATTGATAAATTTATTTATGTGTACAATTCATTTTTATTTATTTGTTTGTTTATTTATTAATTATTTATTTACTTATTTAAGCAATTGAAATGAAAGCATCCATTAACTTATCTATTTTATGATTTCAGTTTTCTTATTTTTAACAACCTCACATGCAAAGAACATTTAAAGCATGATTTCTAAAAATCTGCAAAAATGTTTCGAATGTTTTTCATTAAAATAAGAATAAGTACAAACTGTATTGTATTTAATTTGAACATGTTAGTAATAGTAACATTTTAAAAACAATGTTTTACTTTTTAAGTAATATTTTTATCAGTGTAATTTAAATCAAAATTAAAATAAATAGGAATAAATGTTGCATTACTGTATATTTAATTTAAACATTTAAATGTAAAATAGGTATAGTAAGTTTTTTTCAGCATTCATTTAGTTAATTTTGTCTTTTATTGGTGTTTTAAAAACATTGTTATTGAACAATTTAATAATTATTATCAAATAATTTTAAGTAAAAATAATAAAACATTTTTGCATTAATTAATTAATTGATTAATTAATTAAATTATTCATTCATTCATTTTTTAAATGAAAAATAATGTATTTAAAAAAAATACATACAGCACTGTGATCTCTGAGGCTGAGAGAGACACTCTGAGAGAGACAGAGAGACACATACAAACACCCACACAAACACCCACACACAAATCTATGAGGCCTACTGAACACAAAACAATTGCCAAACAGGAAGGTTTTCAGGAAATCTGTTTACGGCTACAATATACTAATCAATACACTGAAGTAACTTACAAAGCACTAAATCACTGGACTTGAATGAGCTCCACAACACACACACACACACACACACACACACACACACACACACACACACACACACACACACACACACACACACACACACACACACACACACACACACACACACACACACACACACACTCACACACACACACACACACACACACACACACACACACACACACACACACACACACACACACGCACACACTCATTCTATGGCACTCATTGGTGAGGTTCATTAATCTGATTTCCTCTGAGGTTTGGCCTACATTTGTCTGAGGAGCTTCAGCGTCCTCAGTGTGATCAAACAGACAGAAAACTGTCAGATTCACAGACTGAACAATAGCACCGCCTCCAAGCAGCCCTCAACCGTTATGCTTGCTTTCCTCACCTCTGGCCTTCACTTCAGACTGGGGAAGAGCTGAAAGACCTGCGCCTTCACCAGTCCACTGGATCAGCCAGATTTATGTGTGTGAATGTGTGTCTGTCCCTGTAGGTTAAAGGTGCTGTTCTGATGGGTCATGGAGATCAAGGCTTTAGATGAGACTTTAATGAGCATGAAATGGGCATTTCATCTCTAGTTCTGACAGGTCTTTCCCATTCAGCAGAGCTCTGTTGAGTCATTTTATGATGATGTGATTAAATGAGGTGGTTTGCGGTTTAGCTAAATTTCCTTTTTCAATTAATTGTTTTACTTTTGCTCGTAATCCTTCTCTATGAATTACTAACACCTTGTTGATACGTTCATCTTAAAAATTAAGATAGAATATTAAGAGAATATTAAGAAGTAGACCTTGCCGAAAACAAGAAAGAAAAAAGCCACATTCTATTATTTAATTGATCCACCATTAGATTTTATTACAGCACACATTCGCCACAGCACCTTTAAATATGCTTTTGCAATGTTACAACATTTATTTACAACAAGATCTTGTATTGATGATGAGCGTGTCAGATCACTGGGCAAAGTTTTCTCCAGCACATCCCAAAGATTCTCAATAAGGTTAAGGTCTGGACTCTGTCGTAACCAATCAATGTGTAAAAATTATGTCTCATGCTCCCTGAACCCCTCTTTCACACTTTAAAGCTGCTTAATCCTGGCATTGTCATTTTGGAATATACCTGAACCACCAGAGAGAGAAAAATCCATTGATTGAATAACCTGAACCTAGAACTGACCAACTGCAGCATCCCCATATTACAGCGCTGCTCACACAGGCTCTCTTTTTACAATGAAGCTCCGTCACTCTGGAATGGTGTAAATCTAAAATCATCAGACCACATGACCTTTGTATGTTGCTCCGGAGTCCAATCGTTATGCTCTCTAGCAAATTTACAGCCTTTTACCCCAATTAGCCCCACTGATAAGTGATTTTTAAAGTCTACACAGCTGTTTAGTCCCAATTAGTTAGTCCCAATTTAGTTAGTTCCAATTTGTTTAGTGCCAATTTAGTTCTCATTGTGCTTTTGTAAATGCTCCTACTTTTCCTAATAAACAGCCTTGAGTTCAACTGTTGTTGTTTTCAATTGGATTTTACCAGAAATTTAAGTGATCGCTATCTCAGTCATTCAAGTTTTTGTCTGACCACATTTCTTATTTCTTTATTGCACATTTATTTATAATAAAGTAAGTTAATTTAGAATTGACATAGAAATAACATCTTAAATTTAAATTCCCTGTGATCTTAGCTAAGCACAGCAGATAGAATATATTAAATAAATAAATAAATAAATGAATAAATAATATACTGACTGACTGAATTTATGAATGAAAAATATATTGTTGTAACTATTGTTAAGTTTCTCCATTGGCTGATTGTTTCACCTTCAAAAGTCCTCGGTGTATTATCAGACATTTTTGTTTAGGTTTAGACTCTCAAAGTGTTGGCTGCCATTGACTTGCATTTAACCAATCTCAAACACAACAATTTCAGCTTAAAAAAAAAAAAAAAACCTCTTTAATGTTCTGCTGCAGAAAAAGTCAAGTCTTGTAGTCAAGTATAAAGTCTTGTGGCCTGAGGGTGAGTGAATTAACAGCAAATGATCGTTTCTAGGTGAACTATTGCTGTAACTCATTTGTCCTGCTGGTTTATTTAAGCTAGTCAAGGACCGGTTAATGCAATCAAAACAGGTATGATTAGTTTATATAGTAACAAAAAAGAATAAGATGAAAATAAATCAGGCCAAGCACATTTGTACACATTTGTGTTGTATAAGAGTGATGGTTTTTGACACTCATACAGCGCTCATTACTCGCAGGGCGAAAGGTAAGAGCCTTTTACAGGTTTGAGTTATGACCCTAAAAACCCCTGGCAACATCTGGAGCCCATATTACAGACATCAGCACAGTTTACATGCAGTAATGAGCTCCGATTTTTAGCAGAACTGCTAAATTAATCTGTCAAAGTGATCAGCATTAACAGAAACTACTGCTGAGGAATTAATGGATAAATAATCACTGGTGTATTTATGGCTGCAGATAAAAATATATTACTCACTCACTCATCATTCAGGTTAGTCCCTGGTTTTTCAGGGAGAAAAATCCACAGCGGAATGAGTCTTCAAATACTCTATGTATGTTTAAATATATGTTTTTTTGCAGCAGATGCCCTTCCTACCTTAATAAAAATAATTTAATAAATTAAATTATATACATTGATATTTGGAATAACTGACTTTTACTGACTAAGTCTGCATTTACTTGGTCATAAAAAAAAGTAAAAACACAAAAATTAGAAACATTATTTTAACTAAAATTAAAAATTAAAATAAAATGTATTTTGAAAGATGATTTATTATTGATTTGTTTATTTAAAGCATTATTTCTTTGGCCTTCGGTCTCACATTATTTGTCAGAAATCATGCAAATACGTAATTTGTGTGTGTATTTATTTTATTATTATTTTGTTATAATTAATATTATTGTTTGTAATG
Source organism: Danio kyathit (assembly GCA_903798195.1). NCBI lineage: Eukaryota > Metazoa > Chordata > Actinopteri > Cypriniformes > Danionidae > Danio > Danio kyathit. The sequence continues at coordinate 37,638,220 of LR812538.1, read as the reverse complement.
TATTCTGGGTTATGTTTTAATATTTTATGTTATGTTGAATATAGAGGGCAACCCAGTGGCGCAGTAGGTAGTGCTGTTGCCTCACAGCAAGAACGTCGCTGGGTCGCAGGTTCGAACCTCGGCTGGGCTGGGTCAGTTGGCGTTTCTGTGTGGAGTTTGCATGTTCTCCCTGGGTTCGCGTGGGTTTCCTCCGGGTGCTCCGGTTTCCCCCACAGTCCAAAAGACATGCAGTACAGGTGAATTGGGTAAGCTAAATTGTCCATAGTATATGAGTGTGAATGTGTGTGTGGAAGTTCCCAGAGATGGGTTGCGGCTGGAAGGGCATCCGCTGCGTAAAATCGTGCTGGATAAGTTGGCGGTTCATTCCCCTGTGGCGACCCCGCAAGGGACAAAGCCGACAAGAAAATGAATGAATGAATGAATGTTGAATATATTCTGTCTGAAAGTCACAGATACATATTTTAATATTTTTAAAAACAAACAAAATGTTATATATATACACACACACACACAATATTTTTTTCTTCTGAGAGTCTTAGTTAAGAACTAGCAGTTCTTAATTTTTTAAAAGCCATTTTAAGCTCAATATTATTAGCCCCTTTAAGCTATATTTTATTTTGATAGTCTACAGAGCAAACCAGGGGGGTTGGTAATCATTCTGACTTCAACTCTATTTGTTTTTATTAATTTACATTTTTTAAGGTTTGTTTTCTCAATGTTTGTTCAATAGTTTGTCTACTAGGTGTTGATGATTCAGAAGAGCAAATTGATCAAAATAATGTGTAAACTGATTTCCACAAAAATAATAAGCAGCGCAATAGTTATCAATGTGGCTAACAATACTTTTAAATCATAAATGAGCACCAATTATAAATAATAACAACTCATAACTTATTATTGATTTATTAACTTGCATGAATAAACTCACATTAATAGTGATGCACTAAAAGAAACAAATCCCAAAATATGACATTTATTACCAACAGAAACAGAACAGACTATCTTAAATTTAAGAGCGTATAAATATATGTAATAACTTGATTTCTAGTCTTGATCTGTTAAACTGCATCCCAATCATCACAAATACTGCAGAAGACCTATTGGAACTCGCATGGACCCAAGATTCTCACAGAAGTCAGTCAAGTTTGGTGAAGGAAAAACCATAGTTCGGGGTTACATTTAATATGGGACTGTGTAAAAGATCTGCAGAGTGGATGGCAACATCAACAACATGAGCTATCAAGACATTTGTGCTGCCCATTACATTACAAACCACAGCAGAGGGCAAATTGTTCAGCAGGATAGCACTCCGTCTCATACTTCAGCTTCCACATCAAAGTTCCTGAAAGAAAAGGAGGTCAAGGTTCTCCAGGATTGGTCAGCCAAGTCACCAGACATGAACATTATTGAGCAGGTATGGGGTAAGATTAAGGAGGAGGCATTGAAGATGAATGCGAAGAATCTTGATGAACTCTGGGAGTCCTGCAAGAACGTTTTCTTTGCCATTCCAGATGACTTTATTAATAAGTTATTTGAGTCATTGCAGACTTGTATAGATGCAGTCCTCCAAGCTCATGGGAGTCATACACAATATTAATTCTTTTTCCACTGCATCATGACTTTATATTCTATACTGTACATTATTTCTGTTAAGTGACAAGACTTTTGTGTAAGAAAAGTCAGACCTTACTGGCTAAATTAAAAATTAAAAATCAAGGCATGATCATATTTTATTTTGTTAAAATAAGCGTAATCTGGAGGCCTTTGCCTTTCATATAAACCTCTTCTGATACCAAATGATCAACTAGAAATCAAGTTATTATTTGTTGTTCCTAAAACTTAGATTTTTGTCAGACTTTTGTCAGGTAGTGTATACAGTATATATGCCTGCGTGTACCTTGTATTCCTTACATAGTGGGGACCAAATAACCTTGTGGGAGCATATTTATTTTGGTCCCCATGAGGAAAACAGCTTCTACATCACACAGAAATAAGTATTTAGAAAATGTAAAAATGCAGAATATTTCCTGTGAGTGTTGGGTTAGAGTTGCAGGAGGGGGTAGGATATACCTTTCGTACAGTGTAAAAACTATTATGTCTATGGGATTTGTGGAGCTGTGCATTGTTGGATTAGTTCTTCAGTGTTTTGACTTTCAGCAGTGACATTTAAATTACACTGAACCCTAACTGTGAAAACTAGACTGAAGCAGTTTCAAATTATTATTAAGTTATATATGTTAAGCTGCTTTGACACAATCTACATTGTAAAAGTGCAATAGAAATAAAAATTCATTGAATTGAATTGAATACGGGAAGTCCCCATAGAGATAGCTATATGTGTGTGTGCGCGCCTGTGTGTGTTCCTGTGGGTTTGTTGTGTGAGGTCAGCCTCATTGTGTCATATAAGAAAGGCCATGTTTGCACACGTGCGGGAGGTTAAAATGAAAATTGGTTAAAAAGAAAACACAATGGAAGAGTGATAGCAGAAGACATTGGTGACATTTACAAGGCTCTGCCATCTGAATGGTAATGTCGGCTAAAGTTTGCTCGCATACACAAATCGTCCCCCTGATGATCACCTGACACCAGAACAGATGGCAGTCTCCCTCTTCTGTGCCCGTCCAGCGAGGGGCATCTTAAAGCTGGCATGCTTTTGTTTGGGTGTCAGCTCGGCATGTTCTGTGGATTAGGGCATTTCTGACGGATAACAATCAGAGCATGTTGTTGTGCCTTTGGCTTCTGGTTTAAAGCCTGTCTTTAGTCTGTCTGCAGTTTTCCATATGCTGTCCGTCCTGTGAGCTGTGAGCCGACCTGTGACAGCACGACATTCCAGAGCTGCAACCAAACACTAGCCACACGCTTGCTGCTGTTGTTTCTTTTTTCCTGTAGAATACAATTATTGTTATTTGTTTGTTTATTGCAGAAATGACCAAGGATTCAACAATTCATAAAACAAAATTAATACGTTTATTTAGCAAAATGTGCTTTGCGTTAATGAAAGTTTATTGTATCGATATTTTTTAACTGATACTTAAACCTAAACCCAAGGATGTAAGAACTTTAATCAAAATGTATTGCATTTGTTGTTTGCTTGTAAAAGAAATAAATAATTTTATTCATCAAGTATGGATTAAGTTGATCAAAAGTTACATTTATTTTATGTTTGTATGTTTTGTTTGTAATAGAAACTATTACTTTTATTCATCAAAGATGCATTTAATTGATCAAAAGTTACTTTTATATTATAAAATAAATACTTTTATTATATAAAAGTATAATACAGTTATTAGCAAAAAATGAAGGAAATTTAATCACACACATGTATCTGTGCACTGTAAAAAATTGTTGTGGTTCCACACAATCGATTTGTGTTGGGGCAACATGAAGGAATTAAGTTATATTATTAGCTTTTACAAATCTAAGTTGATTGAACATAAAACAATTAAGTTGTCCCCTGAAAAGCTCAATAATTGTGTTATTTCATTCACTCGTATATTTTCGTTTAGCTTAGTCCCTTGTTTATTAGAGGTCATCACAGTGGGAGGGGTTATTCCAGCATATGTTTTACGCAGCGGATGCACTTCCAGTCAGAACCCAGTATGCAGTGTTTCAGATCATTTTAAAAAGTTGTTTAATCAAACAGCAAATGTCATCTTTTGTGTGTGTGTGTGTGAAGCATTGAAATGTACAATTGCAAAGAACATAATTTTTTTTATGGATTTTATAAAATTACTGTTTTTTTTTTTTTTTTGGAATTTTAAGAAGTCATGTTTTACATTGGGTACTGAAGAGTACAATTGCAGCTCTGCACAAGAAGTTTGGCCATAGGAGAAATTGTCGTGCCCAACTGAGTCTGGTTTCTCTCGAGGTTTTTTTCCTTCGCTTTCATCAATTGGTGAAGTTTGTTCCTCGCCACTGGCTTGCATGGTTTGGGACTTGTGGAGCTGCGCATCGATGGATTTGCTCTTTAGTGTTTGGACTCTCAGCAGTGTAATTTAAACCACACTGAACTGAACTTAAACTCTGAAAACTGGACTGATACTCTTTCGATTTTCTATAATCTTTTATGTTAAGCTGATTTGTAATAGTAATTTACTAAGTAGTTTTATAAATGTGTACTTTTACTCTCACTTGAGTATATTTTTAGTGCAGTATTGGTACTTTTACTCCACTACGTTCCTTCAACCTGCAGTCACTACTATTTTTTCTTGTCTATGGGGATTAGAAAAATCAGTCCTGTGATTCCTGGCCAATCAAATTGCACATAGAAGGTAATTTGCATCATAAAGAACTACCTCAAGACATGTGCAATGTCAGATTGACGTTGTACAATAACGTCATGGGGATGCTGCATTTTGTTTGGAAAAGAAAATCAGGTTGACGTCAGAACTCAACGTCAGGTCAACGTCGTCTATGTCCAACGTCCAACCTAAAACCAACCAAATATCAACGTCATTTGACGTCATTATTGGACATCAAAATAACGTTGTCCTTAGATGCAGGCTAGACATTGAATTTTGGTCACCTGACATCACAACCTAAATCTAACCTAATATTAACGTCCTATGATGTTGTGTGCCTGCTGAGCAGTAACTAAATGCACTACAGAATGTTACGTTTACACACATCCACAAATTAAATGTAAACGCATCAGCTTTTTACAGCGTAATACTCACTACTCACTACTCTTGAGTACTTTTAAAAGGGCTACTTTTTACTCATACTTTAAGTAATAATCTCAGCAGATACTTTTACTCTACTTGTACTACATTTTTATGAAAGTAATGGTACTTTTACTTGAGTACGATTTTTCAGTACTCTTTCCACCACTGATTACAAATGAAACCTAAAAAAAAAAAGCTTGTACATCTGATATAAGAGACTGAATGTCTGAAATGGGAAGTTATTACATACAGCGCTCAGCATAATTAAGCAGACCTCATTTTGAAAATGAATATTTTTATCAATTTCTCAGTGAATATAGGCAATGTATTTTGGTGCATTTAAACAAAACAGATTTATTAAACAGATATATTTATTAAAATAATATTTTTGACACCAATCATATTTAGAAATTGAAAGATAATACAATTAATTTCAAGAAAATTAAATTTCAACAAAATTTTTCTATTTTTTTGCTTCTCTTAATTTTTCCCTTTTTTAAAAATTTGTATTTAATATTTTTCTATAATATAAATTTGGGTGTACTAGTTTTTGGGCCGTTATCGTTAGTTATTTTGATAGATAATCTCCAGATTTGCCTTAAGTACTGACTAATCTAATGTACAGTTGAAGTCAGAATTATTAACCCCCCTTTGAATTTTTTTTCTTTTTTAAATATTTCCCAAATGATGTTTAACAGAGCAAGGAAAATTTTTACAGAATGTCTGATAATATTTTTTCTTCAGGAGAAAGTCTTATTTGTTTTATTTCGACTAGAATAAAAGCAGTTTTTAATTTTTTAAACACCATTTTAAGGTCAAAATTATTAGCCCCTTTAAGCTATATTTTTTGATTGTCTACAGAACAAACCATCATTATACAATAACTTGCCTAATTACCCTAACCTGCCTAGTTTGAAAAATATCTAGTAAAATAATATTTACTGTCATCATGGCAAAGATAAAATCAGTTATTAGAAATGAGTTATTAAAACTATTATGTTTAGAAATGTGTTGACAAAATCTTCTCTCTGTTAAACAAAAATTGGGGGGAAAATAAACAGTGTGGCTAATAATGTAGAGGGGCTAATAATTCTTACTTCAACTGTATATGCACAAATATAATATTGTATAGCTTCCTATTAAAAATATGAATTTAAAAGATAGATTTGTAAGGGGTGTATTTATATATGCTGAGCACTGTATCTAGCACATAAACATACACTCCAAAAAAAATTGTTTTTGCTGCTTGTTCAAAATAATTATTTCAGATGAGCTGAAACAACACAACTCTTGAGAATTCTTGTGGAACATCCTAATTGTTTCATGTTCAATCCACCAAGTTTTTACAGTATATAGCAAATAGTTCTGAAATGTTAATAAATAAAATTTAAAAAAGTTTTTACAGATCAGAAAACATTATTTTGCAATTTTTTTATGTTTGATATATTTTCTTAATCCTGCTTTATGTGCGCTTTATGGCAGATGTGATTTGAAAACATCTCAGAATCTGTGCTTTGAACTGTGCCGACTGAACTTCATAACCTCTTCTGAGTCAAACTTCAACACACATATTTAACTATACCATAAACAATCATACACTCACATGGAATGGAGCTGCTGTCTCCAAGTTTATTATAGTACAACATGCTGTCTGAGGCCAGGACACATCAATCAGAGAGGAAGAGAAAAAAGAAAAATGAAAGAGAACACGTATCCAATATTATATTCACACATAGGGTGAATATACTTCAAATTCAGTTAGGTTTGTTTCCAGTTTTTAATTGTTTTCATGTTTTTCTATTCAGTTGTTTTACAAATCAACTTCATGATAATCTGGAAACTGATGAGTAAAGCGCTCGATCAGAGAACAGCTCTGGTCACCGAAGTATTTTTTCCCATTTATTTTTACAATAAAGATTATTAAAGTCTTTTTTTTTTAAACATTACAAGCCATGAACTAAATCAAGCAGCTATGAACAGAGATACATCAATATAAACTTTAATTCAAAACCGAGTAGATAAAAATCTCTCAAAAAGACAAGTCTGTGAACTTAATGGCTTTAATGAGGGATAAAAACTACAATCCTATGACACACATTATTAATGTAAAAGCATAAAAAAAGGTATTGGTTTTACCTATGTACACAATATATTTCAATACATATATTTCAATATATTATGATATAATATACACTGCAAAAAATCTGTTATTTTATGTTTTTTTCCAGCAACTGAAGTTATTTTACTGTCAATTTCTGTCATTTAATCGTTATTTTACAGTAAAAGCGTTATTTTACGTCCGTTATTTTACGTCCGTTATTTTACGGTAAATTTCTGTCATTTAACGTTCATTATTTTACGGTAAATTTCTGTCATTTAATGTTCGTTATTTTACGGTAAATTTCTGTCATTTAACATTCGTTATTTAATGGTAAATTTTTGTCATTTAACGTTCGTTATTTTACGGTAAATTTCTGTCATTTAATGTTCGTTATTTTATGGTAAAGTTCTGTCATTTAACATTCGTTATTTGATGGTACATTTTTGTCATTTAACATTCGTTATTTTACGGTAAACTTCTGTCAATTAACATTCGTTATTTTACGGTAAATTTCTGTCATTTAACATTCATTATTTTACCGTAAATTTCTGTCATGTAACATTCGTTATTTTACGGTAAATTTCTGTCATGTAACATCCATTATTTTATGGTAAATTTCTGTCATTTAACCGTTATTTTATAGTAAATTTCTGTCCTTTAATGTTCGTTATTTTACAGTTAATTTCTGTCCTTTAATGTTCGTTATTTTACAGTTCATTTCTGTCATTTAACTGTTAGTTTATGGTAAATTTCTGATATTTAACATTCATTATTTTACAGTAAATTTCTGTCATTTAACCTTCGTTATTTTACGGTACATTTCAGTCATATAACATTTGTTATTTTACGGTACATTTCAGTCATTTAACATTCGTTATTTAACAGTAAATTTCTGTCATTTAACATTCATTATTTTACAGTAAATTTCTGTCATTTAACCGTTATTTTACAGTAAATTTCTGTCATTTAATGTTCTTTATTTTACAGTTAATTTCTGTCATTTAACTGTTATTTTATGGTAAATTTCTGTCATTTAACATTCGTTATTTTACAGTAAATTTCTGTCATTTAACCTTCGTTATTTTACAGTAAATTTCTGTCATTTAACATCCATTATTTTACGGTAAATGTCTGTCATTTAACTTCCGTTATTTTACGGTAAATGTCTGTCATTTAACGTTTGTTATTTTACAGTAAAATTCTGTCATTTAACATCCATTATTTTACGGTAAATGTCTGTCATTTAACTTCCGTTGTTTTACGGTAAATGTCTATCATTTAATGGCTGTTATCTGACTTTTTTTTTCGGCACCCCAGCTGCCTGAAAAAAACATAAAATAACAGATTTTTTTAACAGTGTATATAGGATGGGACGGTGGCTCAGTGGTTAGCACTATCGCCGCACAGCAAGAAGGTCACTGGTTCGAGTCCCGGCTGGACCAGTTGGCATTTCTGTGTGGAGTTTGCATGTTCTCCCCGTGTTCGTGTGGGTTTCCTCCGGGTGCTCCGATTTCCCCCACAGTCCAAAGGCATGCGCTATAGGTGCATTGAACAAACTAAATTGGCCCTAGTGTATGAGCGTGTGTGTGAATGGTTTCCCAATACTGGGTTGTGGCTGGAAGGGTATCCGCTGTGCAAAACATATGCTGGAATAGTTGGCAGTTCATTTCTTGATATATATGTAAGTTATATATAAGTTGTCTATTGATAATTGAACATGAGCTGAATCTTAAATTGTATTTTATCTTATAGTTTGTGTATACTGGAACACTAAAAATAATTTTGGAATCTAAGTTGGGTGAGCCATAAACTAAACATGGTGGAGAGAAGATTATAGCTCTGTCTCTAAAGGTTTATCATTTATTGACAAATTTTATGTATTGATTTGTTTCTCTAGAAAATGAAAAGTGTTTGTACTTCTGCACATCGGTGGGATTTAAACTATAGTGAAGGATGGAAACTCTTCAACATAAAATATGTTATTCAGAACAAAACCTATGACAAACAATTGTTGACAAAAAAATCAAGTGTCCTATTGTACCTATATTCAAACTTGTCTATGCAAAATTGAATGTTAAAAACGTAAAAAAAGTAAGATACATACAGTGCGTTGTATTGTACAGTGGCTAGCTCTTCCCATTTACACATGCTGTGCTGCTGTGTGTTATTGTCTCAGCTCGGGATTTTGTTTTTGTTTTTTTCCATAACCAGGCAGGATAAGCCATTGGCCAGATGGCACAGTGGGGTCTCCCATAGTTACCTCATCCTGGGGACCAAACATTGTAGACACGCACACATATAACACAGACTGTTACGTAACCAATCAGTCTAGACGGTCCAGTTTATAATCGCAGGTCTCTCTCTCTCTAGCTGTCTCTCTGTGTGTACTCCACCAGAGCTTGTTTCTCCTGTACTGCAGTGGCAGAATTCGTATTGTGTTTGTTTATTCTGAACCAGAGAAAATCACTCATTGTGACACATTGGTGGGCGGGGCTTCAGTCAGCTTTTAGGCCATGTGACTGAAGTTAGTAAACACAAGCCCGCTGCTCGGTCCAGCAGGATATTAGACGCACAGGTCACGATGCCCTTCTCACAAAAGGCGCCCCCCTTTCCTTCGCAAGTACACATACACACGCATGCACAAACAGAATAAAACACACTCGCACTTGAAGTCTGCCACGCTGCAGCTGCTCTAGTTTCCATGGTAACGTGCTGAACAATGAGGTAAGAAGCTGCGGGGGCCAGTCTGAGTGTGCGCTGCGCACGCTTTCATATCCACTGTGTGTGCCAGCGTTTGTTTTTGTGTATGAGTGCCTGAAAGTGCATGTGGATGTGCCCTGCCGATTTCTAAATCAACTGAAAGAGAGAGAGAGAGTGAATAACGAGGGAGATACTCGTTCTCCTTTGTCGGAGAGGGCTTGGTCAACCAGATCTCTCTTCAGTGGGAGGCAGATGGAGGGAGAAAGGCTTGACAAGTGAAAAACAGCAAAGGTTGAAAAGACGAGGGAAAAAAGTCTAAAGCATTGCTGAGAATACGAGATTTGCCAGTTCAGGTTTATAAATTAGATTCAAATGTGTGGATTTTAGGTAAATAATCTAATGAATTCAGCTATATGTAGATGTTTTTTTCTTCAGTGACACTTCATGAGATTGTTTAAACCTAGAAGAAAGCAGAAGTTGTCCATTTGCTTTAAATGAGTGACATGGGTATTTTTATTTGACAATATGATTTAACTGTGGGGTTTTGCTTTCACAGTCATAACTCGCATCCCCTTGAAAGCCATAACTTAGCAAGTCGTTCAGGGCTGCTTGAAATGTGGACGTTGCCGCCCACAGTGGGGTTTCAAGCATGCATGAAAGATAGTTTAGTGTATTGTTTCTCAATTTCAGACAGGACTCAAACCACACTATAGTGAAACAGAAGCACTCATCCTTTGACAACAAGCTATTTTGTTTTCAAATTTTCTATTTATTTTTCAAAATGAGGTATTTCAAAGTGCTGTGAGTCGCAGCACTAAAATGTACATTATAGAAAAGGAGAAAAAAAACACTTTTTTTCCCATTGACCCAGTTCTATGAACCCAATACTTACAAATATATAAACAAAGAACAAAGAATAGAAGCCTTATAAATGGAGATAGAAAGAATTTTCTGTACAAAAGAAGGTAGAAAAAAGGATAAAAAGAAGATAAAGTGATATCTACTCAGAACTCATTTTCATACGAAAATATAAGTATCAAATTTAGTATGTATCAGAAGCACACTAAAGCATAAATGTAGGAATTAGTAAAGCATGTCATAACAGAGAGATTATAAGACAAAGGAATCCAAAAACAAAACAATGTGTCCTTATTTTACAAAAATCCTCAAAAATCGAGGCCTTACAGTACTTGTTAAAGGTATATAAACTTCCAGTCTAGTTATTGGCAGCTTTTGACATCTTTATAAAAACCAAAAGACAATAATTGTATACAAAAACAAGGCAGACTTGAGTGTACGTTCTCTTAAAATCTAAATCTATTTACAAAAGTGTCTGACATCAAGGTGCGCAGAGGTACATCCATGAGATTCAGCACCAGTGAGGTGTGAGAGATTATAGCCATTCGAAGTGTCTCGTGTCATTTGTTTAGTGTCTATTTTGCAGGAAGAGCGTGAACAAAGTTCGTCGACCCAATCGCGTATTGAAGACTAGCTGTGTTCATTGAGGGGAAGCTGGTTTTACAAGTAAGCACCTTCCCTCATCGTTGTTGCGTGATTGGGGTGACAAAGTAAACCTGAAACATTCTTGACGTCAAAAAATGTGCAAAAAAGTGTCAGCAGTGAGTGTCCCTAGAATCTTTTTTCGGCTGTTAGCCGTAGCCATTCGCCATTCGTCATTTGATGTCGACAATTAGCTGTGAGCCATTCAGCCAATGAGCGTTAAGGGTTAGCGAGTCCTGGCCTGCTCGAGCCTGCGAAGGAGCTGTTGTCGTTTGGCCTGCAATCTGTCTTTCTCTTGCTGGAGTCGGAGCTCCTGAACCTCCAGGGAGCTGACGTAGTCGGTGGCCTTCTTTAGGATGACCACCTTTGCCGCCTTGTCATTGTGTGCGAGCTCAGGCACCTGATCGCGCAGAGTGAGGAAGCTAGAGCGCAGGTCATTGCGCCGCTGCCGCTCCAGGATGTTGTGGTTGCGTCTGCGTTCGCTGTCCTCCGAGTCGGAGCATCGAGGGCTGCTGGAGTCACTCTTCCTCAAGCGCTGACTTGGTACGCTGTTGGTAGGGGAGTTTGGAGAAGAGCTCTGGTTCCTGCCAGTGCGTAGAGTTATAGTGCTGCTGTCGATTCTGAGTTTCTTGCTTGGAGGAGCGCTGGGAACATCTTGCTGTTCGGAGTAAGGGGATGGGGCTGCGTAGTTATGTTGCTGCTGGTGGATGGAGGCTGCTGCTGTCCTCTTCAGAATGAGTTCCTGCGGAGCTTTGCTCACCCCTGAGCCCAGTCGCCCTCCTGCCTGAGAGTTGGAGACAGCAGACAGTCCAGTGCTTGTTGTCCTGCTGGTGATGGAACGCCTCTTCTCCACCGTGACAACATCAATCTCTTCCTCCTCTTCGTCGTCTTCTTCTTCATCATCTTCTTCCTCATCATCCTCATCTTCGTCATCATCCTTATCATCATCTAGAAGAGGAAAAGAAGATTAGGTTTAGAAAATTTGTGGTGCAACTATACCTCTTGAGATGCACAGGTATGAACAAGCGCGCCAAACGGAAGCATGCCTGTGTTTTTTTTGTTTTGGGTGTGTGCTCAAGTTAATGTCTTTGTGTGGGAAGATGAGACAATTGCTCGGTGCAATCATCTGAACATGCTCTGTCAAACACAGAGGAGCTGGATTCTCCCCAGACCGGACCACCTCAGATCTGACTTTCTACTTCAACACACACCCTCTATTTACAGAGTCTAATTAGGGGTTTTGCAAGTGCATGAGCATTTCGTCATGTCATATTTTCTGACAAAAGCAGTTTTACTGTCAAGTTGGACTTTTCGAACTGTGTCTTTTCAACTGGTGACACATTTCAAGTTAAGCTGAGATGGCAAGACGGCCTCGGTGTGACGCCCGAGAGCTATGTTTATGAGATAATGGTTGTGATTATCAGCTAAGCCACACATGAAGACTGTTTGGCATTTACTGGAGCCCACAGCCTCTCACTTCAAAAGCTCCCTACAGGAAACTGTCTGCCAGCATTAAGGAGAGACCAAACGGGGCACTTTAGTCTCCAGCAGAACACAGACAGTCAGCGCGTTCCCCTTTTCCACTGGTTTGCCGCGAAAAGGGATAACAGCACTGGCGGGAAAACTAGGGTTGTAATCGCGTGGTCCAATTATTCGCGGGCTTTGCCGAGTAACACTGATCTGATGGCGTCTTAAGCTGCTGCCCTGGAGGGGCGCCAAGCAGACAGCTGGAGGAAAGGCTCCGCTTGTTCAAAGCCGTCACCCTGTAAAGAGAGATGACCCATCGTCTCTTTTTTTCCCCTTCCTTGTCTTTTTTTCTTGTGATTATCATTCACTGCATCTCTCTGGAAGATGCTTGGCTTGCCAAGCTCGGCCCACTGGGCAGGAAAGGAGGGGGTTTGCCTTTCTCCTAAGATGCACGCGCATGCCTCTTTTATCACATACTGGTGCCCAGTGCCAGCCCTTATTCTCTCACCCACGTGTGATTGTCGTTTGGGATTTGCATTTGAAACAAGACCTCATTTCGAAGGGAAGCGACTTATTGGGGGCAGAGAATTTAGGGGTTTGGCTTTTATGCAATCTGCCCTCGCTCACACACCGCCAAACATCTGAGCCCATGGTTTTACACCACCACAAGCTGAAATTTATATTTGATGGAGTAAAAATAACAATCAAAACACCCTTGCGTGTCAAAATAAACCTAATCCCGTGATTTAATAAATCTCCAAATTAGATTCTGCTTCCATGCTTAAAGCCAGATTAATGGAGGACGTGTTTTCTGATCTAATATGGCTCAGTGATGCTGTTCTCTGCTTTAAATCTTCAACCAAGAGCTATTCAGTCAAATGTCTAGGCATAATAGACAACATCAAATATTACCGCCATCTACTGGGTATGCAGACAAAGTATTACATAAACTCCCCATCACCGCCCACTACTACTGTGTGTGTGTGTGTGTGTGTGTGTGTGTGTGTGTGTGCGCGCGCGCGCGTGTGTGTGTGTGACCGACAGTCTGGAATGTCACACACTAATCCGATTCAGGGTCTGTCATATGATCTTCAACAATTACCCCAATGACCACTTACAAACTAGGCCAAACTATAAAATGCCAAACTGTTTAGCATCATTGTCAGCATCAGGATATTAAAACAAGGGAATATGATAACAGATTAAATCTGTTTGATCATTATAAACCAAGTTGTAAATGCAGAATGAGAAAAACGTTGAAATTAGTGAATGATTTTAATTGTCAGGAAATTCTTACCAGAATCGCTCGGAGTCTCGCCTGCACTGACTTGAGGCAATTGTTGGCTCCTCAGTTGTGTCACACTTTGGCTGCTGCTGCTGCTCCCGTTTCTTTTGTTGACTGGATAAGGGAAAACCACGGTAGGGTCCACACACTCCGGTATAGAGTGACTCACTTCGGGAGCTTTGACTGTCGTGTCTTTACCGGCTTCAGTACAGGTTGGAGTAGGAACGACTTTGCCGAGTTTCTCATTCACAACCCGCTCCAGTTTCTCTCGCGCCGAGAAGCCGCTCCACATGCAGTCCTGAATGATGATGGAATTGTCCGTAGTATCCAAAACGGAGCCGAAGAGGTCCCCGTCCGACGCCCCCCAAATGTCGTCTCCCGGTAAAAGCAGTAGCTCGGAAGCCCAGTCCAACGGGTCGGTTAATCCAAAGCCCATCAGCGAGCAATCCTCAGCCACCGCGCCCAGCTCCCCCGGGTCCCCTGGAAGCGCTGCCCGGCTCGGGGACAGAGGAGGAGTGGGCAGCAGCTCGAATTTCTTCCAGATGTCCTCACCAGGCGGTGCGGCGTCTGGTCTGCAGAAGTAGAAGTCATCCTCGTCCGGGTAGAAACACGGCTGCAAGGAGTCGAACTCCAGATCTGAGCTCATGGTTTTAGCTGGCATTCTCCCTGTGAAAGACACAAACTGATGTGTTAGAATAAGCTTGCAAAATGAAAGCTTCGCCCAGCAAATGGCAAGCACAGCATCTTTTTTATTAATGACTCTCACTCTGATTTTTTACCTGCCATCACACTGTTCTTAATTTGCAGTGTGACATTGTTCTTTAACTCAATTTGATAAACTTTTAATTGTAATTGCAGCATTAAAAAGCTTTTTTTTAGCAGAACAGCTCTTGCACAGATTTTGAATAATGATGATCATAATAATAATATTTTTTTATTATTAAATACAAATAGTAACAAGCTGATTGTTATTGATGATGATTATGGTAATAATGCAAAACATATGCATTAAAATGCAATTGCCATAGTTAAATAGCTACTCATTTTAGAATTACAAAAAATATTTATCCTAACAAAGACATTTGGAGATAACATCCAAAAATATAGCCTATAGCCTACATATTAGCTACTTTGTTGCACGGTAGATTCAAAAGAAAAAGAAAAAAAGGCTAAGTCAGAGATGTCTTTGAAGTGTCCTTTACATTGTTTATTGTGATAGCGCTCATTAACTCACTTAAACTTTGCACCAGCACGAGACACAAACTCTTTCAAAAGCAGGTCAGACACAGACAGGTAAATAATGTCACGCGTGAATGAAACCAGCTATAGTTTAAGTGACTCTATAAGACCTGAGCGTCTTACCTCTTGTTTTTTCTTGTTTTTCTTCTCCCTTCTTTATCGCAGTCACTGTGCCTCCTGTTTGGAGTCGCACATCTACCGCGGCGACTGAAGACTGTTCTGCGCTTCTGTGTTTCGGGCTGTGAAGTATTATTCTAGCTGCTCGCGTTTAGGAGATGTTGACCCCTCCCCCAGTGGGCGGGGCGCGGGTGAGGTATTTGCATTTGTGTGGCATTTGATGTGTGATTTTTGTTTTTGAAGGGGCATCAGACTGGGATGTCCAAGTTGTTTTATTTGCTGGTAATAAAGGAATACTTCACATAAACATAGTAAGTCATCCCATGACCCCCATGTTCCAAAGCTCGCATAATAATAGGCTAGTATTATTATTAGTAAAGAAATGCAATAAGAGATTGCGTGGGGGGGAAAACAATGAAAGTCGACTAAACAGTCCAATCACTATTTTTTTTCTCCAAAACATAAAACAAGAACTACAAAATGTTAATAATATGGCATAATGGAGCTTATAAGGTCTTGAGGAAGGCTTGGGTTAATTTTTAATTGAATGTTAATTTAATGGTTGAAATATGTCAGTTAGATGCTTTTACTTTTTTGTGCTGCTCATAATATAAAAGCTGTTAAGCACAGTAAAACACGACGAAGTGTGCTGTGAATGAATCAGAGCGAGTCAGCAGCATCTCTCCTCATTGTTCAGGTCAGTGAGGTAACGGCCGATCCGCATAACATAACCGACTCACTTCTGCCGCCCCGTGGACACGGGACGATCACGCACTGCGCCAGTCTGTTTACATACGGAAACGAGGTATGTTTTGTGTTGCTCCTCACTCAAAACTTCTTATCAGTAAGCTCTCCATATAAACACTTTACAGTAGATTGTGTTGATTTACTTCTAACGAGAGAGTTGTATGGAGGAGATACTGTTATGCAACAGGCTATTGTTAACTCAGTGTTTGAACCCATGGAGTTTTGATCCGCCACACTGTGGTTTAGTGAACTGATTTCAGGCCTTTGAAAATTATATATGAGGCCAAACAATGCTCAAACGATATTAATATCATTAAATTACGTAATAGTTTTGTAAAATGGGTTAATATTGGATTATTATAGACCATTTTGAGGGATGTAAACAAAAACAATGGTCCCAACGTATTTCCTGTTGTACATTTTTAATTTCTATAGCTTCTGAGAATCAAAAAAGAGCCACATATTTCTAACTAATGTTATGATAGCTGTTTTAACATGAAGTTAAGATTGAATTGCCTCTTGTTACAGTTATAAAATAGTTTGATAACAAGCAGGAAATGTTCAAGGACCAATGACATCACCACGTTAGAATGGTCTATTGCACTTTTAAATCAAATGTTGTTCCATCTAGTTTTTGGAATTTTGAAGCTTTTTATATATAAAAAAAGTGTTTTTATTTTTATTGATCTGATACTATAGTCATTATTACATTGGTTAATCTCAAAAACATTAACAAAATGTGGTAACTTGATTGTTACATTTCTTTAAAACGCACACAAAAGATTTCAGCCAGCAAACAAATTCGGGTACAGTTCAGCATAACATGAACGCATGTTGAAAGTACATGATGTCACAAGATGCAACCATAAAAAGGGCAGAATACCTGGTTTTTCTAGTTATATTTGCAGTGCTGCTCATTATAGTTCACTTAGTTCACTTAGTCACACTCACACACTGTGTATTATAATTGTAGTGTGAGAGAAACTCTTTCAATAGCAAGTAAAGCAGTTTAAAAAAAGCCTTTAAAATTTTTATTTGTAAAAATCTTTGTTTACTCAAATAAGATCATTTAAATTCTAACACTTTTTAAGCTGTGTTTGAAACCAGCTTTGCGGCTGGTATGGCATCCGTCGCATAAAACAAATGCCAGAGTAATTGGTGGTTCATTCCATTGTGGTGACCCCTGATAAATCAGGGACTAAGCCGAAGGATAGTGAGTGAGTGAAACCAGCTTATAAACCAACTCCAAAGTCAATCGGGCTTGACTCAAAATCTTATCTATTGAGACAAAACCCCTGTGATCACATCCCCATGTGACATCTAGCCCAGACCTCCGCTGTTATATAGACTTGAAGACTTGTGCACCGCTTGTGAAAACAGATTGCTGTGGGAACTCTTGACAGAAATACACAGACCATAAGAGACGGTTTGGGATTTGAAGCGCTCCTCCAGAGCCCAATCTTTAGAGCTCAGCTCAGGAAGAGCTTCCTGTGTGAAAGTGAGGGGGAGTGGGAAACTGAATACTTTTGTCACAAAGTGAATGTCTGCTTCTGTCACTCAGCGTTCGATTTGTCTGCGGAAGACTATGTTTGCTTGAGTCACATTTGCATACTTTTCTTGTTATAAATTTGCAAGTGAAAACATCAAGGTGATTCACGGAATTTCCTTCAAGCATTTCAATGGCTTTCAGCGCAAGTCGTTCGTGATAATGGCTTCATATTTGGCTGGTGTATTTGTTATTCCATTAAAAATAAAAACACTTGAAATTTCCAGTGTTACACACTCACTCCAGATGCCTGAGAGAGAGAGAGATTGTGTGTGTGTGTGTGTGTGTGTGTGTGTATGTGTGTGTGTTCATGTTTTCCTGTCTTACTGAAGCAGTGGGTGGAGTAGAGTATGGATGGTTAAGCAATTGGGCCAGTTTGGATAAAACATTCATATTTAGAGAAAATACAAAAGCACAGCATAAAGCCTCAATGACAACACGCCGGGAGACAATGAGTGCACGTAGGCCAGGACATCAATAGTGCACACGATCGGAAGTCAGGCCCGGGCGCCTGGTATGTGGAGTGAAAACAAAATGTGCAGGTTTACTGCTTCAAAGGTGTCAGAGGTACATTTTTTGTTTGTTCTGCATGCTTTCACAAAGTTATTGCTCTTTAAAAATACAGTTGAAGTCAGAATTATTAGCCCCCCCCCCCCCTGTTTATCCCCCCCCCCCATTTCCTCTTTAACGGAGAGAACACATTTCTTAATATAATAGTTTTAACAATTAATTTCTATTAACTGAATTATTTTATCTTTGCCATGATGACAGTACATAATATTTGACTAGATATTTTTCAAGACACTTCTATACAGCTTAAAGTGACATTTAAAAGCTTAACTAGGGTAATTAGGTTAGCTAGGCAAGTTAAGCAATTGTATAAGGATGGTTTGTTCTGCAGACAACAAAAAAAGATTAATATTTTTAACCTTAAAATGTTTATAAAAAACTTAAAAACTGCTTTTATTCTAGCCAAAATAAAACATATAATACTTTCTCCAGAAGAAAAAATATTATCGGACATACTGTGAAAATTTCCTTGCTCTGTTATCTTGTGTGTGGGTCACCTTTATGCAGATCATGTAAACTTTCCTCTCAGTAAAGTCACACATGCTCAAAACTCCAGTAGACTTTTACTTCACTTCAGAGCCCCTCCTTTAATCTCCAGAGCTGTCAATCACTGCAGATTCCACAGTGACATAATGCCCTAACAAATGACAGACAAATTCAACTTTGTTTCTGTTTGGCCAGATTTAATTAGTAACCTCCAACCTTCCGCCCTCTTACCTCACACAGTAAAATCCTTTAAAAAGCATTTGGTAAAGACTTGAAAGTGACAGTGTGGGTAAAAAAAATGAAATTTCTGTCATCATTTACTAAACCTGAAGAATATCTTAGCCATTCTTTACAATATAATGCTGTCAAGTTTTATGAAGACAAACTATGCCTTTATATATCTAGAAAGGGAGAGCTATCCTTTTCAGCTGAAGTATAGATTGGAGGAAATTAAAATCATTATCATTTTTGATAGAACTATTCATTTAAATGTCTCCTCATACCTGAAAAGATTAGTATTAGTGTGATGAGGAGGTCAATATGTGCAGGATTTTAAGACTTTTTTTTTACATCAGCACTTTACTTAAAGAATAGGCGGCTGATATCATCTTTCTGGCATTTTTTCTTCTCTCTGTCATCCTATATCTTTTCATCCTTTACCATTAGGAGTTGGCAGAGGTGTGTATGTGAGTCAGTTAGATGCAAGTTCGAGCAACTGCAGAAGGAATTTAGTAAGATAACATCCAAGATTCTTGAATTTGTCATGAACCTTCGCCTATCTATCTATCTATCTATCTATCTATCTATCTATCTATCTATCTATCTATCTATCTATCTATCTATCTATCTATCTATCTATCTATCTATCTATCTATCTATCTATCTATCTATCTATCTATCTATCTATCTATCTATCTATCTATCTATCTATCTATCTATCTATCGATCGAGGATGAGAGAGTGTTTTCAAGTGTTTATGTTTCTTCATATGGTGTGTGCTTTTGTTTGATTTGCCTCTGGTTGAAGTGGACAGAGATAAAAGACAGAGCTAAAGAATACTGCAGCCCTTCTCAGCTTATAGGGAAATTCCACACAGCTGACTGAAATGGTAACCAGAATCTTCAGTTTACATCTGCACTATTCTTTACAATTCTTACCACAAGATCAGCTGAACATTTTCCATCTTTTGTCACTCTAAATTTCAAACAGTGAGAGTCCTTCTTTCTATCCTTCCTTCTTTCCTTTTTCTTTCTTTCTGCTTTTCATTTGCTTTTTCAATTCTATTGATTTCTTTCTTTCTTTCTTTCTTTCTTTCTTTCTTTCTTTCTTTCTTTCTTTCTTTCTTTCTTTCTTTCTTTCTTTCTTTCTTTCTTTCTTTCTTTCTTTCTTTTTCTATTATATTGCACTCCTTCTTTTCTTCCTCCTCTCTCCATCCTTCATTGCCACCATTTGTTCTGTCCTATTTAGCATTTTTTTAGAACTTTTGCAACAAACTTCCTCCTCCTTCATTACTTACCGTCTCCAATATATTCTATTGTGTTGTTTTCTATTGTATTCTATAGAACATTTGCAAATCTAAAAGGTATAAAAGTGGGCCTTTCTTTTTATTTGTTCATTACTACTTCAGTACTTCCTTCTTTTCTAGTTTTCTTTCTTTCTCTTTTCCTTCCTTGCCATCTTCTGTTGTATTCTGTTGTACTCTTTCTTTTTCTTCTTCCTCCCTCTATCCTTAATTGCTGCCTTTTGTTCTATAGAGCATTTTATTTAGAACCTTTAAAAGAACTTTTGGAACAAGGGTAAAAAGTTTGCCTTTCCTTCTGCCATCCTTCCTCCTTCCTTACTTGGCGTCTTCAATATATCCTATTGTATTGTTTTCTATTGTATTCTATAGGACATTTTTTCCTGAACGTTTTTAAAACTTGCAACTCTAAAATGTATAAAAGTGGGCTTTTCTTTTTATTTGTTCATAAACTCCTTCCTTCCTTCATTTTTCTTTCTTTCTACTTTTTGTTTTTTCTCCTTTCTTCCCTTCCTCATTTCTTCTCTGCATTCTATTCTATTCTATTCTATTCTATTCTATTCTATTCTATTCTATTCTATTCTATTCTATTCCTTATTGCCATCTTTTTCTTTTTTCTTTCTTTCTTTTTTCTTTCCTTTTTCTTTCTTTCTACTTTTCATTTATGTTTTTCTCCTTCCTTCCCTCTTATTTCGTCTTTGCATTCTATTCTATTCTATTCTATTCTATTCTATTCTATTCTATTCTATTCTATTCTATTCTATTCTTTCGTTCTTTCTTTCTTAAGGAATTAGCAATTTTAGCTATTTTGCAATGACGCATCAAAAGTGAGAGTAAAGTCATTTATAAAATAATATATATATTGTATAAAATATTGTATAAATAAATAATAAAACAATGTAAAAAGTGCATCTGTTATATAAAATATAAAATTTAAATAATATTATATTTTATATTATTTGATAAATTAATATATTTTATTTTTTTATATTACACACTTTTATTTTATTTTATTACTATTTTATAAAAATTTTTTTAGTCCATTAAATGTATAAAGCGGATGACAGACTTTTTACAGTAACAAAAAGTGATATTCTATTTGATTTTTCTTTCTTTCTTCCTTGGTCTATTCTATTCTATTCTATTCTATTCTATTCTATTCTATTCTATTCTATTCTATTCTATTCTATTCCTTATTGCCATCTTTTTCTTTCTTTCTTTCTTTCTTTCTTTCTTTCTTTCTTTCTTTCTTTCTTTCTTTCTTTCTTTCTTTCTTTCTTTCTTTCTTTCTTTCTTTCTTTCTTTCTTTCTTTCTTTCTTTCTTTCTTTCTTTCTTTCTTTCTTTCTTTCTTTCTTTCTTTCTTTCTTTCTTTCTCACCGTTGCTCAGCTCCTTCATGCCATTGTCCAAACATGAGTTAAAGGCATGTAACCCGACTGACCCCTGTTCACCAGGCTCTGCTGCTGTCTGTACAGTATTTCCACAGGTCAAACCGCCGTACATTCGACACTGCAGGTAGAGCTGACGAGTGTGCGATTGACCGTGTAAAAGCTCATTGGTTTGTTTGCACTGCGCTCGGTATTTCGCACTGTATCACACAGTTTGCGAATGATTTATGACCGCTGAGGCCTGTTTGAACAGACGTTTTCATCCCAGATGAGACTTTGATGAACCCCCAGCCAGTTTATATGAGCCGAGCAGAAATATTTGTGGTGGAGGTGCGAGACCACCACTTCCACTTTCATCCTTGCTCAACTCTGAGACTAGCTTCAGTTTACCACTCTTTAGGGATATTCTAGATTACTTGTATTAAGTGGTTCTGGATGCAAATTATTATACATTTAAGACTCTGAGGTCAGTAAGATTAAAAAAGAGATTTTACATCACAAACTAAAGGCAATTATTGTTAAGTAATTTTACAACTTAAAATAACCTAAAAAAATTATTAAAAAATTACATTAAAAATTTCAGCAAATTATTACTCCTAAATGTCTTTATGGTCTTCCACAGAAATCCCTCCATAAGCTTCAACTGGTCCAGAACTCAGCTGCCCGCATCATCACCAATACTCTTTTTATTTTCACCATATCACCCCCATTTTACAAGATCTGTACTGGCTTCCAATCCAACCCAGAGTCGAATATAAAATCCTCCTGCATAGATTCAAGGCCATCCATAACCTCACCCCACCTTATTTGTCTGATCTCCTCCATATCACCACTCATTTCCGCTCCCTTAGATCCTCCTCCTCCTCCATTCACCTCTATGTTCCCTCTGCCTGTCTCAGTACAATGGGGAGCAGAGCTTTCAGTCGCTCTGCTTCCAAACTCCGAAATTCTTTTCCTCTTGACATCCGCAACATTGACTCTCTCCCTCTGTTCAAATCCAGACTTAAAACTCATCTGTTCAAAATAACTTACTCTTTAATACTACACTTTGTATTATGTCTTTGTATTTTATCATCTTTTCTATTTTTATACTGTCAGTTTATTTTTAAATGACTGAGTTGTGTATATACAGTTAGGTCCAAAAATATTTGGACATTGACACAATTCTAACATTTTTGGCTCTATACACCAACACAATTGAGTTGAAATGAAACGAACAAGATGTGCTTTAACTGCAGACTGTCAGCTTTAATTTGAGGGTATTTACATCCAAATCAGGTGAACACTGTAGGTGATGTGCCTCCCACTTGTTAAGGGTCCAAAAGTAATTGGACAGAATAAATCAAACTTTCACTTTTTAATACTTGGTTACAAATCCTTTGGAGTCAATTACAGCCTGAAGTCTGGAACACATAGGCATCACCAGACACTGTGTTTCATTCCTGGTGGTGCTCTGCCAACTGTTTTCAATTCCTGCTTGTTCTTGGAGAATTTCCCCTTCGGTTTTGTCTTCGGCAAGTGAAATGTAAGCTCAATCGGATTCAGATCAGGTGATTGACTTGGCCACTGCATAACATTCCACTTTGCCTTCAAAAACTCTTTGGTTGCTTTTGCAGTATGCTTTGGGTCATTCTCCATCTGCGCTGTGAAGCACCGTCCAGTAAGTTCTGAAGTATTTGGCTTAATATGAGCAGAAAATATTGCCTGAAACATTGCAGAATTCATCCTGCTGCTTTTGTCAGCAGTCACATCATCAGTAAATACAAGAGAACCAGTTCCATTGACAGCCATACATGCCCATGCCATGTCACTACTAGCACCATGCTTCACTGCTTAGAATCATGAGCAGTTCCTTTCCTTCTCCATACTCTTCTCTTCCCATCACTCTAGTACAAGTTGATCTTGATTTCATCTGTCCATAGGATGTTGTTCCAGCACTGTGAAGGCTTTTTTAGAACTCTAATCTGGCCTTCCTGTTTTTGAGGCTCATCAATGGTTTACATCTTGTGGTATACCCTCTGTATTCACTCTGGTGTAGTCTTCTTGATTGTTGACTTTAACACATACACCTACCTCCTGGAGAGTGTTCTTGATCTGTCAAACTGTTGTGAAGGCTGTTTTCTTCACCAGGGAAAGAATGATGACTTGCTTGGCTGATAGGGACAGCTCTTTGGATCTCATCTTGAGAGTTGACAGTAACAGATTCCAAATGCAAATAGCACACTTGAAATGAACTCTGGACCTTTTATCTGCTAATTGTAATTGGGATAATGAGGGAATAACACACCTGGCCATTGAACAACTTAGAAGCCAATTGTCCAATTACTTTTGGCCCCTTAACAAGTGGGAGGCACATATGCAAACTGTTGTAATTCCTACAGTGTTCACCTGACTTGGATGTAAATACTTTCAAATTAAAGCTGACAGTCTGCAGTTAAAGCACACATTGCTTCATGCTTGGGTATAGGGGCCAAATATTTATGGACCTAACTGTATGTTGTACAGTGACCTTGGGTTTCTTGAAAGGTGCTTTAAACAAAATGTATTATTAATACTAAGTGTCTCAAAGTCTTTCAGAAATTATCCTAAGATGCTGATTTGGTGCTCAGGAATAATTTAAATAATAATAATAAATTAATAGTTATTATAAATAAATTAATACTTAAATTATTGTAAGAGTTATTAATAATAAATTAATACAAATATTTTATATTATTGCTGTTGCCATTATTATTATCATTATTATAATTTAAAATTTATTACTATAGTTGTAACTGAATATATGAAACAAAAAGGTTTTGTAACAATATAAAACTTTACTGTTACTTTTGATAAGTTTACTTAAAAACTAATTTGATTAATGAAAATAAAGTTGATGAGACAATTAAATTTAAAATTTTAAAACGATTTAGTTATGCTCACCTGGGCTGCAATTATTATTTTATTTAAATACATTAAATACTTTAAAAAATGTGCTATTTTAATATTTAAAAAATGCAAACAATGAATTTTCAGAATCCATTTCATGGTCACAATATTTTTAGAAGTTTTTGTAATATGCAGAATTGATGCTCAAAAAACTATTGTTGTTGTTAATACCGGTTGTAAAAATCATTTATTAGGCCAGTCCATAAAGTTATGAAGTATAGAAAGATTTTGTAAACATGTAAAATGCTTCGTAACTTTTGCTCAAGTTAACGCATCATTGCAGAAAAAAAAGGATAGTGCTTCATAAAGAACATCAGAAACAAGACGTGCATACAACCATAGCCAGTCCGTTCATGCAACATCCACATAAATCAGCCACGTAAAAAGAAACACTAAGTATCCTACATTTTTGTTTGTCACATCAATGCTGTTCCTGCTGCTTTGATGGGTTTGAACACAAGCTCTCACTTGCCACATTGGGACTTTGCAAAAAACTAATGGGCAACGTTCAGATGTAAATCATTTGTTTATCCGTTCTGACACTGAAATGCATTGTGGGCGCTCAAGGGTCGATGTGGAAAACCTCTGTAGTGTTTGTCTTCGTCTGTCTTCTCAACAATCTTATCCGTTTCGTTCACATTGTGAGAGTGGATCCACAAAACCAGGGCTCTTGAGTAAACCTGTCAGTCATTTTCGAAACTTGTTTGTCCAAGCGCTCTGACAGTTTGAGTTAAAGCTCTGGCGAAATATGTTCAGTTTAAGAGGCCCTGATAGACCGGAGCGGAAAGCTTTAAAGGCAGCGTGTAAACTGAGTGTGTGTAAATTTGGCCTTGGACAGGCAGGTTAACGACCCTATTGTTGCAGTGTAAAAACCATGAGGCGCAATCCACTGACTTGCCATGAATCTCCAATGTCAGTGCTGATTAACTTAGAATTGGTGTGTCTGCATATGTTTGTGGGTCAAAGATGAAATAGGACTTCAAGATAATGTGTAATGCAGATTTAATTTTTTGTTTTCTTAATTTAGACTTTTACATTATTTATCATTAAAACACTAATATGTCATTCAGTGTAACAATGCCAAAAATATTTGCCAGGCTTGTATTGAACAATAATCATTTACTTAAATATATATAAAATAAATGATAATAATAATAATCCTTTTTAAGGATCAAACACAGCGCCAAAGTACACATTTATTTTATTTTATTTTAAAACAACCATTATTCAAACCACTATATTTATTTTATTTGCCAGCAAGACTTTTTCAATATTTAAAAATATAATACAAATTACTATGGTTGTTGATTTTTATTCAGTTTTTTGTATATTTTTATAAATACAGGTCAGAACAAGTACAGTATTGTGCAAAAGTCACTATTATAGGACTTATAGGTTACTATTATTTTAATCAAAAAAGGTTTAAATTTAGTTGTTTTTATATTTTTCTGTAGCACGTCAGTTTGAAATTTCAATTTATAATTGGAACTTTGGCATCATCTCTAAGATGCTTCACAAAAACTGACCTGCAAAGCTACAGTACTGTTCAAAGTTTTAGGCACTTGTGTAAAATGCTGTAAAATGAGGATGCTTTCAAAAGTAATGCATACATAGATTTTATTTAGATTCATTTAGATTACCTAAATGAAATCAACATTTGGTATGACCACACTTTGCATTTAAAGGTGCTTTTACATCTGTGGTTCGGTTCATTTGGTCCGGACCAAGGGCAACAAATGATTCATTGTAGTATTTTTCTGCCATTTTCTGCCTTTTCACACCAAACTGATTGCTTTGGTCCGAACCAGTTGAAAGACCCAAAATACAGTCATGTGACAAAATCAACATCACTCATTGGCCAAATGTTATTGAACGTACTTCCTCAACTGCTTTTCGATTGGTCAGAATTAACGTCCGGGAAAATACCAATGGAACTCCCGCAAGTAAACAAACCGGCAGACACAAAATGTCACTTTTTACTATGGAGGGACGACTGCTCTGGCTGATATCCCTGCCCATAGTATACTATATAGTTTGTATACATCACTTAAGACAAACTATACATTTTGAAAATGAAGTGTGGCTGCGGCTGGAAAACAATGTTTTAATGCATTGCAAACGATGAAGGCGCATCGCAAGTCACTTCAGGAGGAGGCTTGAATTACTTCAGCTAAACTGCGACATGGTCATCTTCTGAAAATATTACCAATGATCCATCAGGTAATGTTTTTCCCTCTCTCTCTTTGTTTAAAATTGTTGGTAAAGCACTGTCAACAAATATTTTTCCTTCACACCCTATAATATGGGAGAGCGCATCGACTACAGCAGTTAGATTAGTCCAAAAAGTACTTTTTGTGCAGTACTTTTTGCAGTTGGGTCTGTTTAAGTTTGGATCATGTTCTCACCACAAACTAACCACTCCAGGGTTTGTTCGAAAGTGTACCGAAACCACCTCTTCAAGGAGGTCTCGGTACGCTTTTTTGGTCCGCTTTTGGTGCGCACTCGAGTGCTACATTCACACCTGCCCAAACGAACAGCACCAAAAGGGAAAACTAGTCTAGTGTGATTCAACCGAACTAAATAAGGCAGGTGTGAAAACACCCTAAAACACTTGGTACACTTGCCATTTAGTTTTTCAGGTAGCTTTGCAGGTAGGTTTTTTAAAGCATCTTAGAGATGTTGAGTTCTTCTGAATTTAGTTTGTCTCGGTTTCTTCATGTCATTTCAGAAAGACTGGATGATGATCAGATCAGATCCCTGTGTGGAATACTGGCTGTTGTCAGACTCTTTGTGCAGACAATAATCTCACTGTATAATTACAATTAATGACAAAAATAATGTTTGGAAATGTAAATTGATATTTCAGACTAACATTTTTTGTTAAAAAACACAAGTGGCCTAAGGCTTTTGCTGTATGTTGTTTCATTCATTCATTTTCTTTTCGGCTTAGTCCCTTTATTAATCCGGAATTGCCACAGCAGAATGAACCACCAACTTATCCAGCAAATGTTTTACGCAGCGGATGCCCTTTCAGCTGCAACCCATCTCTGGGAAACATCCATACACACTCATTCACACTCATACACTATGGACAATTTAGCCTACCCAACTCACCTATGCCGCATTGTCTTTGCACTGTGGGGGAAACCGGAGCACCCGGAGGAAACCCACGCGAACGCAGGGAGAACATGCAAACTCCACACAGAAACGCCAACTGACCCAGCCAAGGCTCGAACCAGCGACCTTCTTGCTGTGAGGTGACAGCACTTGTATGTTGTTTCATTTTCTAAAAACAAATTCTGTTCTAACATTATTTCAACCCAATTTTGACAATTAATTTTTACAAACTCTATTTGATATCTCAACCTAGACACTTTAATTGCATTTAATATGCTTTCTATGTATAAAATCACTTTCATAATTGTAGTTCAATCGTTATATGTGCTTATTTCAATTATACAGCATTTAAAAAGTACACTGTAAATTCTAACATGTTCAGTTTACTTAAAAAAAGTTTGGAAACCGATTGCCTTATTTTCGCAATATAAACTTAAAGGGAAATCTTAAGTTACGTTTAATTATAGCCTTAAAGTAAGAAACCTAAAACTTTCAAAGTAAACTAACTGGTAAAAATCAAGTTAGTTTAATAGAAAATTCTAGTTAACATACTATTGAATATTTAGTAACCTTACTTATGGTTTTATAGTAAGATTACTTTATTAACTCTATTTAACTAATACTGTTATACCATGTTCAGTTAACATCTTAAATGCTAGTAGTTTCAACATTGTTTTAATCCACTATTTTAAGTAATGTCAACTAAAGATACTACGTGCAATCGGTTTCCACATTTTCTTCAATTAAACTGAACATAATATATGTAGTTCAACTTACAAGTAATGACATTACACAGGTCTTAAATGTAAAAATTTTATTTTACAAAAAGAGCAGAGTATCACAATACACTTGTGATATTTTAGTTTCACAATACACTTGTACACAATACATTTTTGTAAAAATCTGTTCTAAAGTGCATTATATATATATATATATATATATATATATATATATATATATATATATATATATATATATATATATATATATATAGTACAACCAAAAGTACAACCCTGAAATACAAGCTTTCTAAAATGTTTGAAAATCCATTAAAAAAAATTACTTTAAAAAAAAAAAGATACTTAAATTAGTGTAATTAAACATGCCATTGCACAGGCACCTTTAAACATGGCAGCATATAGACACTCACAGAGGAACAGAGGATGTTTAGCTTTAAAGCTGATTTCTTAGGCTGTGGAGTTTAGATTGTCCTACAGAAAGTATCACATTAGTGTTGTCAAAAGTATTGAGTTTGGTACCAATCAGTACTGAAATATTAAAACCATCTATTTCCTGCAAACATTTTAGCACTACTGAGCTTGTTCTTAAACACCGCTGATTGGCCATTGTATTAACATGCTCAACAGAAATGACTGTTATTGGCTGTGACTGTCATTGGTTTACCACTCTTCACCGACTCCAAACAAAGTTACACAGACACTGAAGCGTTTCAAAGCCATGTCGATCAGCTGAACTGTCGATAAGCCAAATATGAGCTATCTGCTGATGGATCGACTGATCGACAGGGCTTTGAAATGATCCAGTGTCTTTGTATGTGTTTGCACTTGGTGAACACTGGTGAAGAGTGGTAAAACTATGACCTTCATAGCCAATCCGTCATATGTTGAGCATGTGAACACAATGGCCAATCAGTACTCGCAATGTTAGTGGGAAATTGACATTTTTTAAATTTCAGTACCAATTGGTACCAAACTCAATACTTTTGACAACGTTATAAATCACAATACAATTTTTTTCTATTTCAATACAATAGATTTTTTTGGTGAAAAATCTATAGTTTTAAACACTAAATGCTGCCATTCCAAATGTAACACTGTTAACAGCTACATAGCAAAAACAAACAAACAAACAAAAAATGTTTTCTAAATGTTTAAAAATACTTAAAATTAATGTAATTAAACATGCCATTATGCCAGAACCTTTAAACATAACCACAGCAACATATAGGCACTCGCAGAAAAAAAAACATTTAGCTTCACTCCCAGCAAAAGCAACACGCGTTAAACAAATTCAAATGCATTGCCCATAGTCTTTGGGTAGTCCAAATTCAGTGCGTAAATCAAAGCAAAAAAAGAGACATACTGCGCGTGGCAAAGTAGGGACATCGACCATAACCACTTTTTCTTCCAGGATAATGGCCCACATTGAGGTCCTTTAGACATCTGGCAGGCATGTCTTCACACAAGACAGTCAGCAGGCCAACATCTACTGCACTGAAGTCAGACTCTACATCCTATGAATAGAGAAAGAAAAATGAGTAAAGTTTGATATTCTAAATTACACTAATAAAGCATGTAGTGGTCAGGAGACCAAAAGCATACGTAAAAAAATTACAATTCCTTGTGCTTAATTTGGTAACACTTTAGTAAAGGGACCAATTACACTAATAACTAGTTGCTTATTAGCATGACTATAAAAGTGTTCATACATGCACAACTTAATTCAAATCAAGAACTTAAGCACTTTTTTCAGGATCTGTTTTTCCCCAAGACCGACAAGCAAAGCCAGTCAAAAATAATGACTGTCCAGCAGATGCAGGAGGCTTCACTCAGTGTCCACCGTGTACAATACATTTAAACTACATTCAAATGCTTCTTATAAGGCCTTGCTTTGGTGCTGCTCCTCCAATGATAACACAGATTTTGTACTTTGGTCTTTTATGCCAAAACTCCAGGACATGATGCATTTGCTTGTACTGCTCCTACTAGGGTTGTCACAATACTGGAATTCGGTACCAATCAATAATGAAATTTAAAAAAAAACATCCATTTCTGTTGAGCACCTGAACACAATGGCAAAACAGCTCTATTTAAGAACGTGCTCAACAATGCTTAAAATGTTAGGGGAAATGGATGTTTGTTTGTTTTTTTTATTTCAGCATTGATGGGTACAAAATTCCTGTATCGTGACAACCCTAGTTCCTACTCCTCCATATACCAACCTTAAAACATGACACTATTTTAAAGGAATTATTAATTTTTTAAATTAAAGAAACACTGTAATGTAATAAAACAAACTGCACTAAAAGTACTTTTTAAACATTTTCAATAAATTAAATATAAATGTGTGAGAGACCATTTGGTGCTACAAAATCAATATAAATATTTTGGGGGAAAGAATAAATAAATTGGGAACCGATTCATGAATGTACTTGGTTTTGCTAGATTAAAGCAGTCAGTCAAGTTTGCATTATTTAGCACACTGATTTCCAATTTATTAATAAATATTTTTTTTAAAGAAGAGGAATGTTTTATTATGGATTTTGGGGCGAGGGTGCAGCCATCTACAATCTCACAGGGTTGGTTATTATACGAAGCATGTTTTATCTTTTAACACTATCTTTTTATATCTTAATCCAGCAGGTTCTTCCAACAAAAGTTATATTACTCTCAACGTATTACATAGCTATTAAACTTATTAAGAACTCAGATTTTTTTTTCAAGCTAATCTTCCTCCATTTCAAAACAAGTGAGTTTAAAAATGAAAGAAATGCATTTACTTCACTGGCCTATGAAGCTAACTAACCCTGTGATGTCTGCTGAATTTGCAACATGGCAGTGCTCTTGCTCCAAAGGCCATGATAAAACATCCCTCTTACGCTCAAATACTTACATTAATTGCATTTGCTTTATTTATTTTTTATATAAAATAAAAAAATGAATTTAATAAGTGAAGTAAACTTGAATGACTGCTTCATTTCCAGTCTAAGAAAGCAGAAACAATAATACTACTTACAAAACACATCCTGGAATAATCTTTAGACTCATCCCCCAAAAGGACTGGAGGAGCACGAAGAACTGTTGTGCGGACAAGCATTACATCAGATGACTGTAAAAAAGTAAAGACAGGTACATGCATTATAGTCCAATGAAAACAATCAAATGCAAATTATGATTCAAAGATGATGCCACAAAAAATACCTTTGGATAAACTTCTCTTCTAGTTTTTTTCTCTGATTTCCTCCTCTTTTTTTGAAAATTTCAATCAGACGAGCAGTGTGTCCAATGCAGTGTAGAACTCCGATCTCAAATTTCTTCCTGATATTCGATTGAATAAAGATCTAATCAAAAACATTATTAGTCATTATTAACATTTAAAAACACAAATTCACAAAATCACACAACGTTTTGAAAAGGAAACAAACCTTCTGCAGCACTTGTTTCAAAGCATTAGCTGGTGCTTCCTCTATGACCACCTTCTGGATGTCACTGTCGTGCACAATAACGTGATGTGTTATTTACATGGCGAAGTGAAATTATAAAACAAAGAAAGCAGAAATCAGAAACACATGCAACGATAAAATGCAATGCCTTTTAGCAACATATGTAACACTTTATTATGACATATTTAAACGCCCTTGAATATTTAACTGCCAAATACTCTTGGTACCTGTCATAAAGTGGATGAGCTACACTTTCTTGTGTCACCAAACAGAGTACTTAACCCACGATTTAAAATACTCATGGCAATGTTGCCGGTGTGCCTCACTTTTATGTGCATTAAAAGTGGAATATACATTTGTTTCAATTTAACGGTCTTTAAAAGGACACTGAACTTTCTGACTATTCCTCAAAATAATAATTCTATTCTTGCTCGTGCAGTTCTTTGTTAAATTTTTTTGATAAATGTATTTTTAATGCGTTAAAAGATTTAAAAGTACATTGACTTTTAGTATGTAGACAAAGTACTGAAACAATTCATGAATATGTTCTATGACTTGTGTTTAAAAAGTATTTAAAAAGTTGTGCTTTCTTTTCGGATGTGAATGTGCAAAACTTACATTTCCACTGCATATCAGCTCACAAACTGGTAGTCTGAAATTAAAAATAAAAATTAATAAAGGTTATAACAATATTACAAACCAAATATATCACTCACAATATGCATCACAATACTCTAATCTAATGGTGTGCTACAATCTATACAACACTATAATTGTTCAAATGTATTTGCCCTAAATTGTCCATAATAAGTGAAACCTTTAAAGTACAAACAAACAGGTTTGGTAAAGCCCGTTTTGACTTTTAAAGTTTTCACATAGTATGTTTATAACACAGCTTGTTGATGCCTTTGTGTGATATTGAGCAAACAAAGGGATGTCTGTGCTTGGCTGTACGAGTCATACCATTTCATCACTATCCATCACGCATATTCTGTCGCGTCTGGTCAGATTTATTTGTCATTACAACAACACAAAAACACTCTATTAGGGTAAACGTTAACACTGGAATAATCATTTTTACATATTTTTACAATATACGACTTGTCTGTGTTCTTAAATCTGTCTCTCTTTCTCTCTCTCGTATTTTCACGAGCTTAACTTTTGCTTTCATATGGATTGTTAGCATAAGCACCCTTTAGCAGCATGTATAAATATATATCTGCCTCATACGATGATACGAATCGTAATCGCATCGCAATCCTAAATTACTTACGACATTCACGTCCATTTTGAGCTGAAGCTGCGTTAAGATGTTTTAAAAGCCCCGGCGATCGTGAAAAAAGAGCGACTGGTCTGGTCATGAGCCGCTCGCCGACGGCGGACCACAGCTGATCTCCTCCTCCTCACCTGCTTCCTGCAGCTTACCTTCTCTAGTTAATCTTTTTTTAAAAACACAAATATTTTCGTCACAACAAGCGCCACTAAGTTCAACGGTTACTACTGTTTTTTTAATGCGACCAAAAAGGTTTCGTTTTCTTTTCTTAAAACGCAGACATATAGCTGTGTGTTAACGTTACATCTGATTGAATGGATTGCGCGCGCTCTCGCTCTCTCAGTGCATCATTTAAAATGGCGCGGCCCGCTCTTTTAGAGCATAAATAACTTTGCCCACTTTACAAATTACTACTACAAATGCATGTATTAATAGTTATTAAAATGAACTAGGCAGCAGAAATAGATAATCTAGTAGAGCAGACAGTATTGCAAATAACGTGCAGTGGTCAAAACGTTTAGTCACAACATCATGGGCTAATAATAAAGTTCACAACACAGCAAACAATACAAAGTGCAGGAAATCAAAATATTACTGATACTATACAAATCAAATCAAAGTAGTAATTAAAATGAAAAGTTTACCTTGATTTACCACAGTACATCTTCTCAATATATCCTGCTCTTCAACGGTGGCGCTGGGTGGGGGTTGGGTTGTGAATCGAGATGGGGGTGGGGAAATCACCACCCAGTACGCATGCGTAACAGCATGGCTTAGTCATTATTAGCAATTTTACTCAAATTACATTAGTTATGGGAGCTTTATACGCTACTATTTCAGCAACACTAATGCATTTCTAGTAAACTCAACAATTTGGTTAAAATAAAGTAAACACACTAGATTTTTCATAGTAAGGATTACTATTCGCATTTACAGTGTAGAAAAATGTTTAATATTTGGGTGTGACTATACTGCTTTTGTATTTGTATCTACATACCATTTTGAAACTTAAATTGAATACCACTAATCGATATCATAAAAAATATAAACATACAGTAATTAAGTTGTTCCAAACCAGTGTTGTTCAAACCCAGTTGTTCCAAACCAGTGTAATGGTATAATAGTTCACAAAAATGAAAATTACGTAATTGTTTCTTACCTTCATGTTGTTCCAAACCCTATGACTGATGTTCTTCACGAAATGAGTTTTTGAAGCTCATCCTGCCCACTCTTCTTATAATGAAGCGAACGAGCTGTCAAGCACACACACACTGACACACATCAGAAAACAAAATGGCAAGCACAAGGAAAGCCTCATAAAAGTGGTCCATTTGACATTTGGACCATTTGGACCTTTTGAATAATTTGAGTTATTTAGTTCGCTAAACCAGTCTAAATGATTTTTCACAAATAGGCATGGACCTGTACAAGATTCTGTTGTTATGACCATAACGCTCTAAAATATGTTCTTTTTTAATGTCTGGGTAAAAAAACAACTACTTTTTCCCCCAATTGAACACAATACATTTTATTTTAAGAAACATTTAAAATATGGAACAGTAAACAGTTAAGAAAATTTTAGTTTAAAAAACACAGATTTTCTACATCTTGAAAAGGCATTTTTGGATGTCTTTTCTTTGGATATAAAATAATCCACTGCACTGTTCAGGTCTACAGCATGCTTGGATGTTGGTGTAAGCGATTTGTTTTCCAAATGTATCCTGAATTGTGGGCTATATAAACTAAATAAAATAGTTGCAAAAAACAATGGAATGGTATAACAGAAAACTTTGTTTTAAAGGATTTTAAAACCTTTAAAACTGGTTATTGTACCATGCCAATTCACAAACTCACTCACTTAGTGATCTGTCGTATTTGTAAAGGATATTTTTCTCTCACACACACACACACACCTATGAAATGAATACAGAAGATCTTAATAAAGCATATGAGTCTTTTTGGAGCACTTTAATGATACTTCATTCACTTAGTATTTTAATTATACTATTAATGATACCCTTTTTTGCACATAATAGTGTGACCAGGGGTCCACACAAAGGTTAAAACCCAAAATGTTAAGGTAACTCAAACTATTTGAGGAAACCGAATGCAACAAACCATTTAAGTTCAAAAACCAATCCTAATAAGTACTGTGAACTTAATCCATTTGAGTAAATGAAGCAATTTGGGCACAGTAAAACCCAATAAATGAAGAGAACTCAAACCAACCGAGTACTGTAAAACCCAATAAGTTAAGGCAACTCAAATCGTTTGAGGAAACCGATTGCTACAAACCATTTGAGTTAAAAAAAACTAATCTATATGAGTACTGTAAATTTACTCCATTTAAGTTGAATTAATGAGGTATTTCATTAACTCATTACCTTCAACACTGAGTTCAAAACTCTTTTCAAATGAATAGAATTACCTTCAGTAAATTTTGAGTTAAGGGCACTTAATTCATTTGCTAAAGTTGACTGTTGGGTTTTGCAGTGTATAAAAAACAAACTTGACAGGAGAAGTCAGTTCTATGTAAACGCATTTAACTTGAAATCAACATTTAAACACTTTAACGTATGAGATATATTCGTTAATAAACTAATTAAAATGAACTGTGGCGTATGTCCAATTTTAGGATTGTTTTTACACCGAGTTTTATAAATGAGACACCAGTAAATTATCATGTTCAGTGGAAGAAAGAAAGTCCTACAGATTTGGAAAGATGTGAGTAAATGATGTAAACGATGACAAAATTTTCCTCTCAGGGTGAACTAATATTAACCGACAGTTTAACGAAAAACACTAACAATAACAGATGTTTGTTTTCCAATAGATAAGACGTGTCTAGATATGAGTGGAGCCCCCCACACATGAGTAAGTGCTCCGCTTTGATGATACGCTTTAAAAGACATGGCTTCATGTCCTACGGATAAGGGCTGAAGATAAGACCTTCGGAAATAGTCGCTTATGTTTGCGCGCGCCATTTAAGGATGCAATACTCCAGTTTTTCTGTTTTCCTATAGACTTAAACAGGCTATCTCCTGCTGCGACCCGCATTAACTCAATGGCTTGTTCCTAGAGGTCACAGAGGAGCAGCTCCTCTTTCTGTCCTCCCTTTGGCTCTCTCTTTATCTGAGAGTGTTTGTTTGGATCAGTGGAGGTCATCGGCAGACCAAACATTTGCCTGATCACAAAGGCAAGGGATGGTTAATATGTTTCAACGCCTCCATTAGTGTGTGCCATTGTTCGGCTTTTTCTCCTACATCTCACATTGACATACATCTCACCACCTTAATCTGAGAAATGGAGAAGAAGAAAAAGAGCCCAAACCAGAACTGCAACACTTCCTGCAAACGTGCCCAATCTTGCCGGCATCAGATCTGGTTTGCATATGGGAAGTGGGAGCGGAAAAATGAAGAGAGGAGAGAAAAAAAAGACGTAGAGGAGGCGAGAGATAAGACAAAGTGAGAGGCGAGCAGATTGTCCACATTGAGGAAAGTGTTACGGGTATGGGCCGGGCAGAGTGTGAATGGGATGTGAGGGAGGCATAAACAGGAAGATTGTGTGTGTGTGTGTGTGTGTGTGTGTGTGTGTGTGTGTGTGTGTGTGTGTGTGTGTGTGTCTGTGTGTCTGTGTGTTGGGTTATCTGGCATTTGAGAGGTCCACTCCTGTCTGGACTGACTGCCACCTTCCTTTCACCTCTGATCTCCTTAAAAGCGAACATATCCTGCCATAATTTTAGCTCTTATAGGATTTCTGTTTGTCCTGTGTGAAAAAACCCTATGGAATAGTTTATAAAATATTTAAAAACCTAAAAGAGTAATAATTAA
This sequence comes from Danio kyathit, assembly GCA_903798195.1. Lineage (NCBI taxonomy): Eukaryota > Metazoa > Chordata > Actinopteri > Cypriniformes > Danionidae > Danio > Danio kyathit. The sequence goes on along the minus strand of LR812538.1, from coordinate 37,601,561 downwards.
GAACAATGTTGGGAAAATCTAATATATTACGATCTAAAGTCACTTTAAAAAGTAACTAAACGTGTTACTTAATAACTTTTTAAGAAAAGTATGTGTTATTTTAAAGAGTGAGATTGTAATACATCTTTTTTTTTTTTTTTTACCCAACATTAATTAACAACCCAAACACATTAAAAAATGAAAGCTAAAAGTGAAAATTACCTGATTAGACATAATGAGGATCCAACAGATCTTTTTCAGAAATTATCTGAAATTATCTTTTAATATGGCAATCTCTTTAAAACCTCCAATTTGTAATAAGATCTAGCATGCGGAGACAAGACATGAAAGGGTAACCGAGCGAACGAGGGCTGGTCTGTTCGCCTGTTTTGCTTTGTGAATCAATTTGAGACAATTATGCTAAATCCTGAAACGACGCATGTTGTGAGCGTGCGTTGATGTGGTGGTAGCAAAACCTCAGTTCTCAAGGGGCTGATAGGGTTTCATTCAACTGTCTGCGCTGTTAAACCACACATGTTATTGTTAAGGTTGACAGTTTAACTTGCTAAGCAAGATTCTCTTCAAACTGAAACCTTGTTGTGATTTTTGCATTCATACACTTGGCTAACAGTTTTATTTAAAGGGACGCATTGTATTTTTCTATTCTTCTGTTTTGTATTTGTCATCAATTTGTAGATTGATTTGCTATAGCTACTCTTATGATAGCCTCTGACCCATATACAAAACTGAATTGCTCATGACATCAAAAAAGTACTACTATTTTCTAGGGCTGGTCGATTCATCAAAGGTGATATTCATGCGCATTTTGGCAGTAAAACCGGCTCTGTAATCAGCTGTAAATCTCAAGCAACTGCTTTCAAATGAAGAAGCATTAGTACACAGAGCCATAGTTCACTGACAAACTATGGGAATGATCGTGGAAGATTAAATTGGCGTAATACTGAAATCAGTGAGAATTATTTATGAACTGTTGGGTTGCTTCTCAGTGAACCTGTTTTTCTACTGATCTGAAAGCATGTAAAAATACCACGTTTAATAACATATTTTTTTATACTCCTAACTCACCTCATAACTTCAGTTGAGTGAAATGAATTATTCTGTTAGATGATTCCGTAGTCATGTGTTTATTAGTCAAGTCGAAGTTAAATCCTCTGCTCTGTTTGATTTCCTGACTGTGTCTATTCTTTGTGGCGTATTGGCAGTTACCGTATAAAAAAGTTACCTTCAGAGCAGATTTACTAGTGATCACAGAGCCGTGTTTCCTTGACAAGATGTACATGAGAATCGCAGCTTTTCCTGAATTGCAATCTCGATTTCATTTTAAGTAACTGTGCTGCCATACTATTCACTAGTATCCTCACAATTCTATTGAAGTGATAAAAAAATGAATGAATAAATAGAATTTCACCTAATGGAAAAATTAGGAATCTTTCTTGCTTACAATCCAAATCCTAAGCATGTAAATTGTTAGTTGTTTAAAGTTAGAAAATATTCCTGCTTATTAAAAAGTTGTGCTCATATCCAGTACAATAGTGAACATCAGACCGACAGATGAATGACAGTTAATATAAAAAAATCAGTTAAAATAAACAGTCATTAAAGAGGTCAGTGGAGCTACTGTAAGTGTAAGAGTAAACATGTTAATTAATTTATGATTACTTCACTGCTTGTAAATGTAATGCAAATGTTTTTTTTTCATCCTGTTGCACGTCAACTAAACACCCTCTGGCTCAGCCTGCAACAGTAGCCACGCCCTAATCTTTCACGATAGTTTGAGTTAAATGGTGATTGAAAAATTTGCTTGAACTTTTCCTAAATGTTAAATGTTTGGATGGTGCCCAGGAGGTTAAATGTTTACCCATTTCAATACTTACAGTAGTCAATAAACAAGTTAGTTAAGTGAATTTATTTTGACCATAAAAATCTGACATACTTCACATTTGAGACAAATGAAGACATTAATGAAAACTGTTGAGTTCAGATTAATATCTATGACTTTTGATTGCAGACTTAAAGAGTTTAAGATATTGTTGATATCTCCTCTGAAGGGAACATGCAAGGGATCATCCTCAGCGGGTTTACATAAAAGTCTGTATTTGCTTTCCAAAGCTTACTTAACCCAATCACACAGGAGGCAGAATTAATGAGCCGAGTGTATTTTCGAGTGTATTTGTGTAAATGTTAAAGATTAAAATCTTTTTTGTCTCTTAATCATTGGAGAAAACAAGATGTGAAAGAACATGACAGACTAGATGTGTTGAGAATGCCAGTATTTGAGAGTGTGTATCAGCTGTGACTCAGGCTGAATTATGGTCAGCATTGCACCATAGCAAATACTAAATTGAAGAAGTCATGTCATTTATTGGTTTGAGCTACTCTGATGTTTATTACCTCATTTTAAAAACTATTTTTACAGCTGTATTTGCCCTGCAGGGGAAAATAGTTTTGCTTTGAGCTTACCCTTTCTTTAACAAAGTATGCATTATTTAAGTATTGACTTTGTCTCAGATGTTTCACCATATAGACGAAATTGAATTAGTAGCAAATAGAACGACAATTGCTGATGTGCACCACCGTTTAAAGGATTACTTTCAATATGTTCATTCATTCATTTTCTTTTTAGCTTAGTCCCTTTATTAACCAAGTTATTAACCGGATGCCCTTCCAGCTGCAACCCAACACCGGGAAACACCCATACGCACTCATTCACACACATACACTATGGACAATTTAGCTTATTCAATTCACCTATAGCGCATGTCTTTGGACTGTGTGGGTAACCGGAGCACACGGAGGACTCCCACACGGCCATGGGGAGAACATGCAAACTCATGCCAACATGCCAACTGACCCAGCCGAGGCTTGAAGCTTCTTGCTGTGAGGTGATCGTGCTACCCACTGCGCCACCATGACACCACTTTCAATATGTTGTAGTATATAATTCCTTTTGATGTTAAAGCTGACTTTTCAGCCTCATTCACTCTTAAAAATAAATGTTCTATATTTGAATGGCTGGTTCAATGAAAAAAAAAAGTTTTATTCCCTGAATATTTGCAATTCAGAAATGATTAATTGTTGTTGTTGTTGTTGTTGTTATTATTATTATTATTATTATTATTAATAATAAATTATTCTTTAAACCCTTTATTGGAAAGTATTTGAAATACTCATTGGAAAAACTTGGGAGAATTAAAGGGGGTTATTACAAGACTTTTAACTTTTAAGATAAAAAATATATCTATATTCAGGGCTCAAAATTGCGACCGCTTTGGTCGCATATGCACCCAAAATTTGATCTATGCGACCTCAAAATATATTTGGGAGCATTTGTGTGAGTGCATAAAATTGATGTCGTGCGACCAGTTTTCACAGCAAAATGTTCAAGCATTAAGCATCTTTACAGATAAAAACACCTAACACAGCGCTCAGGAATAGTTTAAAACAGTTGACATGTCAACTTGCTGCAGTAAACAAAGCCTGCAATGCTTGCCCCGCCTTCAAGCTCTTCTTATTGGCTCATTGCGCTAGAACAGAATGCGAATGGATTAGTTAATATCAGCTGTCAATCAATCAGTTCCGATGACAGGGAGCTATTCATGTAATGAATGTCAATCCAGCATTTACACTTTTCGAAGAGTGGATAAAAGACTTCCAGTGTTTAAAGTCCGCTATGAAAATAACTAAAGCATTCACCGTAAAGCCGGTGGGATGGAGTTTTCAGGTAACAGTGTTTGCCACTGAATCTACACATTTTAAGCACAAGATGTTCTAACGTTATTTAATCCTTCATTTAATCGTCACAATGCTGTCAGTCGTGCGACTGACACCAGGTTCACCATCGCTAAAGAGTATGCATTTACCGAGATGAAACTAATATTGCAGCTCATGAAAAGACCGTTATTGCTATTAAGATGACCTATGCAAATAATACTGTATATGTCAATATCATCTGTGCAATATCAGACACCAGCCGTGAGAACAGCACAGTTATTATTGTTAATTCAGTTCATCTCATTTACGTCAAGCAGTGCGTGCAGGGCCGGTGAGCGCATAGAGATTTTTGTTTATTTGTTAGATGTGATTAGAGTGTATATACTGTGTATAATAGAATCTGTTAATATAGGGGCGTACTCACACTATGCTATCCGAACCGTGCCCAGGCCCGTTTCCCGGATCGTTTGAGAAGTGTGAGTGCTCTGAATCGGGCTCAGGCATGGTTCACTTGGCCGGCCCTGGCCCAGTTGGAAGAGGTGGGCCTGAGCGTGGTTCACTTGGGCTCAGGCGCTGTACGCTTGCAGTGTGAGTGCAAGCATGCTTGAGCCTGAAACTGAAAGTGAGACGTGACTTTTAAGGGACTGTTTGATATGGATTATTTAATTATTCGTTCTGTTCAATTTATGATTATTTTTGAGCGTCAAAAGTGGCTGATCTGTTCGGCGAAATATTTGACTGAGTGTCACCGCATATCAAACGACCTAAACGATATAACTAAAGAAATCTCCACTGTGCTGAGCGAAATCGCTTACTGAACATCGCATCATCGATGACGTAAGCGTGCCCAGACCCAAATGTAATGTGAGTGCGGGCCGTCGGGGAGACGGGAGGGGGGACAAGCGTGCTTTGGCCCGGTTCAACGCAACTGTACATAGGGTGAGTTACTACGCCCTAAAACGCGTAGTAACGGTGCTCATAATTTTTGATGGGTGCGACTAAATTTTGTCTGGTGTGCCTACATTTTTGAAGTTAGGAGCACCGGTGCTACCTAGAAAAAAGGTTTATTTCGAGCACTGATATGGTAATCAATATCAATTAAGTTTTCATATATGGTTCCTCATCTGATAAAGGGTTAAGAACTGTTCTCGTAAAGGTTTTTTAAGGAAACTAAAATTGTTCTCTTATAGCATCACTGCAAAAAATCTGTTTTGAAGATTTTCAGAAGATTATACTTTGATGCCACATGCCTCTTCAGAAATCATTCATCTAATATGATGATGTTGGTGGTCAAGAAACGTTTGTTATTTATGCTTAACTGGGTTGTACTGCTAAATATTTTGGGTTTAATGATTTTTTTAGAAATAGAAAGTAAAAAAAATGTGCAATTCAAGTGATTTGTAACAATCCAAATGTCATTTTTAAACGTTTTTGGAGACAATAATCCAACCTGCCTCAACTTGCTGACATAAAACAGATTTAACATTTTTGTACCATAGTTCTGACAAATTAATCTTGTTAGAAATTTTGAATTATTAAAAAGACATTTTGGAGTTCTTTTTAAAATTAATCCAAATTACTTAATTGTCTAGCAAAGGAGAATCTGATCAGTACTGACAAAAGGTATTTGCCTTGACACAAACTCGTAAAAAACACAGCAAAAAAAAAGCCATACGTAATTATAATCTGAGCACAGTTTGAGGCATTTTTCATATTCCTTCTGAATCTCTAGTGGAAACGAGAATAATGGGGTCTTGTTTCTCAGGAGAAAAAGAAGACTTGGGGAAAATGTACACATTTGCATTTCATGTGTGAGTTTTCTTTGTTTTCTCTTAGTACAAAAAAGCAATATATAACTCAAAATCACTGACGGACTATAAATCTGAATGAATCAGAATCAATTTCTTGTGTAATACGGGAGTGCCTGATCGATGTTGACAATAGAAATCTGCCTTGACACAAAAACATAGCACCAAAGCCATACAGCACATAAGCATGACTTAAGTGTGTGTGTGTGTGTGTGTGTGTGTGTGTGTGTGTGTGTGTGTGTGTGTGTGTGTGTGTGTGTGTGTGTGTGTGTGTGTGTGTGTGTGTGTGTGTGTGTGTGTACGTGTACGTGTTTTTGTGACGTATCAGGACACAAATCTGTATAATGACATAGGTATGACACATGTATTACAAAAAGCAGGTGAAATATGAGGACATTGGTGACGTCCACACTTCTCAAAAAGCTTCTAAATCGCACAGGATGAGTTTTTTCAGGGAGTAAAGCTGTACACTGTCTCCTGTGATGGTTGGGTTTAGGGGTAGGGTGGGGTGAGGGCAATATATTATACGGTTTGATCTGTATAAAATGAATGGAAGTCTATGTAATGTACCCACTTTTCACAAAAACAAACGTGTGTGTGTGTGTAGGCCATCAATGAAGTGCAGTTGTTGTCATCATGTTCTTCTCTTCCAAAGCGACACCCCACTGTTGTCAGGACAAGGTCTCTGATGTATTGGCTGAAATGAGGGTATTGACAGGAATGTGTCCAGGACTTTTTCCACTCACCACACACACAATCCGACTGGATGGCCATTAGATTGGAGATCAAACCCTTTACTCTCCTGCAAAGCCCCTTTGTTCTCCTGACCTGTCTAGATGGAAATTTCTATACAGCCTAGATTGAGTACGGGATTGTTCTGAATTCAAGTGATATTTCACAGCAAAATAATGAAAAAAAAAATGATATCATTTACTCATCGTCCACTTATAAACATGTTTGGCAGTCTTTCCTCTGTTACAAGTAGTTTGATGAATTTTGAAAGCGGTTAGCTATTTACTTTCATAGTATTGGTCTCCAACATTCTTCAAAATATCTTTTTTTTAGTCATTGATTTGGAACCGCTTGAGGGTGAGTAAATTATAATTAAATGATGATTATTAAGAGAAATTATCCTCTTTTAAGTAAATAGTGATGCACAACCTAGAAAAGGAATGGGGAAATTAGAGTGATGTTAAAAGATATATGGAAAGAGATGCATGCTATTTGGTAATATTATATATGAGAGTGTTGGTGTATGAAAAAAAAAATGGTATACTCTCCGGGTCCACTGGGCTCACCTGTTGTGAGGAAACCTGCCAGACATGACGAGCCGCTCCATCTGTCTGGACAGGCTGCGCTCCCAGGCTCAGGGGAGATAGATGATGACAGATATGAGGAACTGCTGATGACCCGTGTCAACAGCGTAAACTGACCCTCCCACACACAGACACACACACATATACACACAACTTCGTGCATATTACACAATCCAATGACAAACAAGTCAAATAACGCATGTTCTTATTATGTTAGGAGAATTATTTATTGATATTTTAATATGCTGTATTTCCCCAAATATGTTTTTTTAACATCTTATTACAATAAAATCATAAATGTCTCATTTTGTGCTAAATGAGAAAGAGACTTGAATTTTTGTATTGAGTTTTATATTTCTGAAACACTGTGTTGATGTTGGAGATGGGATTTACATCACACAGTAGTTAACTGCAGAAAACTGAGATGGACGCATCCATTAGTATCAGTGCTAGCTGATAAAAACATATATTCAAAATAAATTATTTTACTGTAATTTATTCACAATTGTGCCGTAGAGGTGACACAAGTCATCTCAATGCACATAAACAAACAAACAAACAAACAAAAAGGCATACAAACAGCTTTATAATTAATCACATAACCTTGACACACAAAATAAAGGTTCTAATCGGGTTTTTTGTACTAAAGGTGCCATATACTGCGTTGATTTAATAAGTTAAATTGTTCTGTGATATCTACATAGTAGGTTTATGGCTTCGTGAGTTAAAAAAAATCTCCATAAACGGTTTAATAAGCTCATTTATTACTCCATAGAATCTGAAGGTCCATGATTGACCATATATGGCTCGTGTTGTGAATATGCATGATGTACGCTGAACGCTGACCAATATAAACCCAATCAGAGTAACGTTAACCTATTTTGCTCACCAGATCTGTTGTGGATAAAGGCTCAATTATAATTACACTTGACTTAAGAGAGTGATAGAGATGTATAGTGTTGTATTTTGAGCTATAGTCAAAGAAAACAGCCAGGAATTATCAACCTCTGCATGAATAAATTGACAAAAGATGTAACTAAACATACCTTATGCCTCTTCAGAGTGGAGATGAATGAATGTATAATCTGTAAATCTTGCATTTTGCATCCTGAGGCGATATTGACCGTATTCTAAAATGCGGAAGTGCGCTCATTTTTGCGATTGTTTTAGAACTTCCAATTCAGTTGCCTACGGGAGAAATGACTAGGAATAATTAACGTCAAAAAAAAAAAAAAAAAAACGATCAAACTGCTTGCTTTACAAACAAGTGTTTGCATGACTTTACAGACCAAGTAGAATAATATGAAAATATAAGTTTGCAACATCACGCAGCATAACAAGCTGTTTTTAACGTCTAAAAATCAATGGAAGTGAATGAGACAGGAAGTCTCGACAATTTGGCACTTGCGTTTTCAAAATAAAAGTCACACATACATAGTAAGTGAAATATATACTTAAAAATAACTAAGGGAGGAAAATTATCATTGTTGTCTCACTAGAAAACGTTGTTGCTTATCAAACGCAGCCTGAGACATATTATTGATATTAATAATATTGTAACCAGGGATAGATGCTGACAACAGGGGTGAGGATCCGTATGCAGGACTTTATTAAAGGGATGGTCAGGCAAGCAAAGATCAAAACAGGAGCAAACAGATGTATGAGGGAAATCTGGAATCGTAGTCAATAAAGCAGGCAAATGGTCACAAGGATGGGAGCAGACATGGAGAAACAGATTATCAAGGCGATGGTCAAAAACACGGCAAAACAAGACAGGGAAACGCTTAGAAATGAAACTGTAAACAGATAACAAGACTCGGCAACTGGAATGAGTGTGTGTGCTGTTTATATACTGTGTGTAATCAGTCTTTGACAATCCTCCGGTGGTGTGTGTGCAATCAGTGGAGATGAGGAACGTGTGTGTGAGCGGAGTGCATGTGTGGAGATGTAGTCCATTAGATGGTAGATTTGTAGTCCATTGTGAGAATGCATGTTAACCAGCGATCTTTGGGGAGAAGATCGCTGGTGATCGTGACAAATATAATATTAATGATCTCAGAGCTTTTTTTATGATCTCAGAGATTGATGACATGGCTGCGTGTCAGGTCCGGATGAACGACCCAAATTAGGCATACATGCAAATGCAGAGGGCATGGCCCGTGAGTCTCGTCACAGTTTGTCTTGTCTTCTGATTTGCCCGTTGTCCACCAGGGTTTACACTCATGGAATTTACATAAGAACGAGGAAACAGTGGTGTCCGAGACTCACCGTATGTCCATTTCCATATACTGATCTTTATTTATTCTACTATCCTTTGGTATACCCAGATTTTTATTATAGGGCACCTTTAGGAATCTTTCAAGAACCCTTTAAAAATGCAAATGACATTTTAGTGGTCTAAAGAAACCTTTATTTCTACCCTGAAGAACATTTTGGATAAAGAAAAGGGGTAACACTTAAGCATTAGCAAATAGTGAAGTCATTATCTGTTAAGAATTAACTCTACATTAAGAAATGTTAGGAAGCAGTTTAAAATGTGCTTGTCATAGAGCATTTGTAACAGCAGTTATAAACTGCTTACTGACGTTTATTAATGTAGAGTTAATGCTTAACAAATAATGAATTCACTATATGCTAATGCATAATAAATGATTCATAGTGTGTAGTTATTATAAAGTGCTTCTTAAAATGTAAAAGGTTTCTATGAAACCAATATTTAACCTTAATTTTTAATAAAGGCGTACAAATAACAAAAAGACAAAGTCGAATTGATTCTTTTTACCTTAAACACACAAGGACCTTTCCAATCAAAACCACAGGCCAATGAGACAAATGTTAGCCTGACTCATGTGTCGGCCTGGGCTCTCTGCTTAACCCTCAGCCTTATATGCAGGGGGACAGCAGTAGCCTGAAGCTGGCGACCTTTGATCTCCCGGGGGTCATCGATCGCCCTTCGCAAAGCCTTCATCTTGATTCTAACCCCTTCTTCTTCTTCATTACCATGTGATCCTAAAATCAATTAAATCTGACATTCCTCTGAACTGAAGTCATTTCCTCATTGCCTCCTATTCATCTTTCACTGTGTAGCCATTCAGCGAGTCTGACTCTCGCTCAGATGACAAGTATTGGCTTTCTCTCGTCTGGTCGCACGAAGTGTGTGAGGAATGTGTGCGAGCTTCAAACAGCCTCCTGTTGGATTCGCAGCCATTCTGTGCATTCCTTTCTCACTGCCAGCTCTACCGCTGCCAACTCTCCCGCCTTACAGAAGCTGGTATCAGGGGGAGAGAGAGAGAGAGAAAGGGCAGAGAGGCAGACAGATTGAGAGAGAAAGAGAGAGAGGAAGAGCGCTTCCGTCTGAAGCAACGTTCACACTATGAGCGACTCGCAGCAGCAAAGCGACAAGCGCTCATTCAATTCAATGGATAGTGAGCGACTTCTGGCTACCATCGTCTAAGCGTCAGCGACCCTTGTCTATCGAATGTGGGCGTGTCGAATAATACGACAAAGTTGAGAATCCTTCAACTTTATGTAAATAAAGAGGAACTTTCTTGAGCGAATGCCAATAGAGAACAGAAATGTGTCATAAAAGCGCAGTGCATTCTGGGTATTTAGGACAAGGGAGTCTGTCTCCCATTTATCTGTATTGATTTATTGTATCATATATACAATAACCAGCAATAAACTGTAAGCGCTCATACTATAAATAAAGAAGACAATCATATCTGGAACTGTTTTCATGCAGCAGCTCGTTGATGTCAGTTACGGATAAACTTGTTCATTTATTTGATGCACTTGGTATCCGCCCCCTTTCTGTTTGTGCTTGGCTTCTTCAGTTATACTTCACCGCTGGACACATATTGTTAAGAAATACAAATGATCAGCTTCATAGACACACGAAGAGCGTTTCTAAAGGTATACACGCATTAGTCCATTTTATTCAGTGTTTGTGAGATGTTTTTCAAAAGGTATTACTATAAAACGGTCCATTGGTTTACATTGTGAACTCATGCGTTTGTCCACAAACATGACCGACTGCAAGATTCTCAAGCTCTATACGAGCATCAGCAGAGCTCACGTGACCCTCTCTCAACTCCTGCAGATGCCGATTGTATTCTCGATGTTGTAGACCTACAGACCCATGTTTGCAGGAGATAAATAGCTTCAATGTCAGAGAACACACTTTTTTTCTTGATCATCTATGTAATTAAATATTTTATGTACTGATTCCGTTTATATTAAGTATTTTCTCTGAGCAATCTTTATTTTCAACGGCACGTAAACCCACCAAGTTTATTTAAGGACTCAAGTTCATTTCACTTGGCAACCAACTTTGAAACGCCTCTCGGGCAGTATTCTCAGGCATTCTGTTTGAATGGGGAAGCATCAAATTCTCCAAAATTGTTTGCCAAGCTTATGGATAAACTTCATATTTGGAATCACCCAAAAAAATTAAACAACGACTGTCTCTTAAGTTTTGTTCTAAACGTTTGAATTACTCAAAATCTGCATTTTTTTTTTAAGTTGCCCAATTGAATGCGTATACGCACTCAAAGGGAACAAGATCACGACACCAACCTTCTTTATGGCTGTTTCACATTATCATCCTTTGAATAATGTCTCGTGCGATCACGCTGCTATTCTGAAGTAATTCACAACTTGGTCTTGATGGCAAATCTCCTCCCAAAATGATACTGATCTCTTTGTTCACAAATTTGTGAGCTTTTAAGTATTTTCTGTTTCGTGTGACGTGCGTTTGACAGGATGGACTAAAACTCTTGTTCATTTCATATGAATTACAAAACCAGAGAACATTTGTTTTGAAGTGTCGTTAATTCGTTTAAACATAGCAGCTAGCTAGCTGCAACTCTCCAATGGTCACCCGCTGAAGCTAAGCAGGGCTGCACCTGGTCAGTACCTGGATGGGAGACCACACGGGAAAGCTAGGTTGCTGCCGGAAGTGGTGTTAATGAGGCCAACAGGGGGTGCTCAACCTGCGATCTGTGTGGGTCCTAACGCCCCAGTATATTGATGGGGACTGCTCAGTGGGTGTCGTCTTTCGGATGAGACGTTAAACCCGAGGTCCTGACTCTCTGTGGTCATTAAAAATCCCAGGATGTCCTTCAAAAAAAAGAGTAGGGGTTTAACCCCAGCATCCTGGCCAAGTTTGCCCACTGTCCATCATAGCCTCCTAACCATCCCAATATTATTATTGGCTTCATAACTCTGTCTCTTCTCCACCAATCAGCTGGTGTGTGGTGTGCGGTCTGGCGCAATATGGTTGCCGTCACATCATGGGATGCTGCACACTGGTGGTGGATGATGAGATTCCCACCATTGTGTAAAGCACTTTGAGTGTCTAGAAAAGTGCTATATCAATGTAAGTAATTAATTATTATAGAGATTTCAGACTTTATGTGGATATATGTCTGATGTCTGTGAAGCAAGTATTCTCTGAGATTCCAGTACATTTGCTGACTCCAGATGGTTAACAACATCTGTAGAAACTGTCGTAAAACTGCACGTTTGGTCTGAGCGTGTGCATTTTTAAATTGACACCTGTTATTTAATGTAATCAAAAAAAAAAACAAAAAAAAAAACAATTTAAATAAATTTTGATAAAATTTGATAACTTGATTCTATTTCTTTATAATAACTATTAATTTTAATGAGCTGGACTGTTTGCTAATTTATTTGCAATCCCTTATCCCTTATTAGGGTGGGCATATCCCTTATTTTCACATCCCAATGTTGACAGGTATGACTCTATATATAGGGTGATATTACAATGAGGTAATATTTAAGTAAATGAGGGCAATTTGTCAAATGTTAAATACTCAATAATAAATAAAATAATTAATAAGTTTTAAACTTGATTTTTTTTCCCAGAAGGAGATGAAAATTCTCTATTATATATATTTATATTTATTTTGATAAGATATTAAATATGATTTGCAACATCAGCTTGTAATGAGCTATCAATATTCCTTTAATTTCTTGTATATAGGAAAAAAGGTCACTGAATATGATGATGCCTGTGCATCTCATACATTTAGAAACTAAATCAAGAATCATGAATCATTCTGTTAGTGAGGTGTGTGTGTATGCGTGTGTGTGTGTGAAGGAAGCTTGAGGAAGTGTGTTGTGTTTTTGAATGGGCCCGTCGTTGTGTGTGTGTGTGCGCAGAAGAGCCCGAACAGGAAGACAGATCGCCAGTGGCCACTGTGACTTCCTTTTGGAGGCCAGGGCCAGAGAGAAGACCCATGGGAGATGGACATAATCATGGCAATCAGCATGATTAAACCTCTTTAAACCACCCAGTGAGTCTGAAAAAGAGAAACAGAAGGAAAGTTCACCAGAGACAGAATTAAGAGGGATTTTCTTTGAAGCCGTAGCGTAACCGTTGTGTGATATTTGGAGCTTGCTGTGTGTTCGGCCCCAGCAGCTACATTGAAGCGATGCAATCATGAAGTAAAGTCATGTTCTTGTAACACAGTAATTTGCTGAAAATGCATTAATGAAATAGAATCTGGCTCTGATTAGAAGATCAATTGGATTTAAATGTGCCACAACTGATATGTAAACTTTATGTAAAGACTAAATGAATGATCATTTTAAATTAATATAAATTTACAAATAATGATTACAATTTTTTTTAATGATTATGATATAATAATTAATAAAATAAAGTAATAGCAGGCGACACGGTGGTGCGGTGGGTAGCACAATCGTCTCACAGCAAAAAAGGTCGCTGGTTTGAGCCTCGGCTGGGTCAGTTGGCATTTCTGTGTGGAGTTTGCCTGTTCTCCCCGTGTTCGCATGGGTTTACTCCCGGTGCTCCGGTTTCCCCCACAAAAGTCCAAAGACATGTGGTATAGGTGACTTGGGTAAGCTAAATTGTCCATAGTGTATGAGTGTGTGTGGATGTTTCCCAGTGATGGGTTGCAGCTAGAAGGGCATCCGCTGCGTAAAACATATGCTGGATAAGTTGGTGGTTCAATCCGCTGTGGCGACCCCAGATTAATAAAGAGACTAAGCCGAAAAGAAAATGAATGAATGAATAAAGTAATAGCAGTTACACTGTATAAAAGATATGATCAGTTAGTCCTGACAGCATATGTTTTTAGTACATTGTAACTTATTAAACTAAGTTAATCATGTTCTAACTTAATTTTATAAGTTACACAAGCTGTTTTAAGTCAGTTTAACATAACAAAAGTTCAATGGACAGTGCAATGTCCAATTTTTGTATCTTTTCCAATATGAAGCTGTGCTGATTTCATTTTCTTAAATTTAAGATGATTTAAAACTGCACTATTATTATGTATTTTTTATTTGATATTTTTTTGCTGAAATTTTTTTAAACGATTTTAAAAAGATTGCAATATGCTAATCAATGAAATAAAACAATAGCATTTAATTTTAAAAATCAGAATGACTTCTGTAAAGGTTTAATGTAAATGTGCACCATGATTTATTATATTGTATTATATTATATTATATTATATTATATTATATTATATTATATTATATTATATTATATTATATTATATTATATTATATTATATTATATTATATTATTGCATTGCATTGCATTGCTTAAAAATATACATCAGATCTATGGCTGAGACTACATTGCACCTAACTTTAATCATTTACCATTGTATATTTGGAATTAAATTTCATTTTTGACCACCAAGACTGCATTTTTTTTTACTGTAACATGCAGTAAAATTGTAATAATTAAAATATTATTACTTTTTAAAATAAATGTTTTTTGTTTCAGTCTATATTACTCTCTCCCTTATAACAATAGACACGCTAAATCTTTTAAAATGTTTAAATCAGCCTTGAAAACACACTACGTTACTCTCACCTTTTTATGAGGTGTGCATTCTTGTTCTTTGTTTTACATTCCTAGATATTTGAATGTTTTATCTATTTTAAATGTTTTATTTTGAATGATTCATTTTGACTTTTATATCTGTATCTTCTTTGTGTAAAGCGCTTTGAGAATTAAGTTTTAAAGGTGCTATATAAAAATAAATTATTATCATTATTATATTAACATGTAACATATTCTTGTGATTAAAAGTTGAATTTCCAGCATCTTCAATGTACTTCTGAAATCATTGTAAAATTCGTATTTGGCAACCAAGAAACATTCTGTTATCATTTGTAATGCATTTATTATTTGCTATCAATATTGAAAACAGTTGTACTGTTAGAGCACAAACTTTTGAACAGCAGAATTTTTGCTTAACATCCATCCTCACCGCAATTAATGCCATATTTCCATGTCTCGTTGCCTGAGCTTGCCCAGCATTATGTATAGTGCTGTATTGCGTGGCTCATTCTTCACTGTAACAGCATGTATACGTTGAAAGAGGCCTAAACCACTGTGCTATTGAGGGTAAATGAGGGTTTTCTATCTGTCAGCATGATGGCTGACGTAAAGAGGGGACTAATTGTGCTGAAAAGTGTTTTAATTAGCGAGCACAGAGAATCAGCTCACTGGACAGAATGAAAGACTATGCATGCGAGTTATAGCTACCACACACACACACACACATGCATACACACACACACACACACACACACACACACACACACACACACACACACACACACACACACACACACACACACACACACACACACACACACACACACACACACACACACACACACACAAACACACACAATTAAACCTCTTGATGTGCATATAATCACTTAACCACACATAAACATGCACACACAAGCAGCAGTTCATTCAAAAAATGTAAATGATGTCATCGCATTGTGCCGGCGCATTATGATTAATGTCTGCAAGTGGATGTGTGTCCCCCAGGACAGGAAGTGTGTGTTTGTTCCATGCAACTGCTGTTTCCTGTGCTGGAGGTGTTGTGTTTTTCACCGTCCCAATCAGTTTGGACGTGGAACTGTTCCAAGCGGATCTGACACTCCATATACAGTCATGGGCAAAATTAATGACACCCTTGGTAAATATCTGCTTATTTTGTCTTTTTTATATTTTCACATTTGCAAAAATCTAATCTTCTATTGAAATAAAACAATTAAAATTGGCATCAAAGTGTTTTATGCTGTGTATCTTAGCTTCAACTTGTTATTGTGGAGTGAGCGCAGCAAAAAAAAATGAGGTCATAGCATTAGGGCTGGGCAATGTGAGCTAAAATCAAAATAACGATTAGTTGCACACTTTATTTCGATTTCGATTCATTTATTTTCATTGTAATTGTTAATTTACTTAATATTTTTCCCACTCATAGTTCGTTATGTTATCGTTTGTACTGTAAATATATACCAGACTATTAATTGTGGGACATCTTTTTTAATGAAAGCATGTTTATATTCTTTGTGACATTAAAATAATCGAAGGAAGCAAATTATTTATGGTTATTTGATGAATACTTCAAACTGAAATAAAAACAAACATTGCACAAAATGAAGACATAGGGCCCTATCACACACCCGGCGCAAGACGCGACGCAATTGTTGTTTGCTAGTTTCAGCTTGATGCAAAAGTCATTTTGACGTTTTGCACCACGCTGTTTAAATAGCAAATGGATTTGCGCTCATATGTGCGCCCATAGGCATTTTGGTCTAAAAAAGGAGGTGTGTTGAGGCGCATTGCTGGCGCGTTGCTATTTTGAGAAACTAGAATAGACTGTTTAATAGACCAGCTAAAAGGAGGTCTAAAGTCCAGCGCAGAGCGTGTCAGTTGTGCGCCTCGCTTAAACATTGCTTAATACACACAGGATGTAGAGCAATACGCAAATATCTTTACAAATAAAAAAGAATTAAAGGATTAAAATATTACAAAAATTATTACTTTCTAGCCTACATAAATATAAAAACTTCATGCCTTCTTCATCTCGGGGGGCTTTTTCAGTTTATTTATGACAATTTGCATTTGTATAATGTTATTATTAGTAAGAGTATTATTTATTAAATGCATATTTATATTTGTTTTATTAAAAACACGCTTGTCAGGTTTTAGACCATATGGGGCATAGCATGTGTATTTGGATATATCTCAGTTTTTTTGACCACACTTCGTTATTATTGTTCATTTATTCGTTTGCTGGAAAT
Source organism: Danio kyathit (assembly GCA_903798195.1). Classification (NCBI taxonomy): domain Eukaryota; kingdom Metazoa; phylum Chordata; class Actinopteri; order Cypriniformes; family Danionidae; genus Danio; species Danio kyathit. Next base: position 37,584,616 of record LR812538.1, on the reverse strand, counting down.
TATAACTGAATTTAGAAATAGTTTTGAAACAAATCTTTGCGCATAACAAACGAAATTAATTATGTATAGGCTAATGGATGTTTATGCGTACAACACGTTTACTTATCCACGAGAGTGAAAGTGAAAGTAAAGAATGAGGAGGCTCATTCTCTTAACTGTTTTCTCGCTAGTGAAGCGTTTAGTTTTTCCACTTACAAACTCCGCCATGTAAATAGCAAATGCGCTATGGTGCGACGCAACTGACTCTTAAAGGGAATGGGAGATGAAACTCTGATTGGTTTATTCTCAAAACACACCTATAACTCATTAAGAGAGTAAGCTCAACCCTGTTAGACCATGCGCCGTGGCACAAAGCGGAATTTTCCGTCCTTAAAATAGCAAAAGTGGATTTGGACACGCCCTTAATGCTTTTGTGCCCTGCGCTTTAGACTTTGCAACTAGATCGTTAAAATAGGGCTCATACTGTTGAAAAAAATTTATTACATTTCAGTGTTAATGCAAAAAGCAAGTTTCCTTAAAACAAAAAATATATATTTTTATATGTAAGAGAGAATCAACGGCTTGCCATGCATTAAAGGATTGTAATGTACGATGTTTAGGCAAAGGACCACACGACGCATTGATTATCCCACTTATTCCATGGTTATTTGCCAAGGTAGGCCTAAGTTTAATATAGTATGTCTCTTTCGAGTCAAATTATTGGGCTAGGCAAACTGATCTCATGGAATTGATCTAACAAAAAGACCACGATCGCTGCTTTAAGTAGAATAACGTTACGATTATTAAAAACACATTAATCTATACAAGTATTTAACGTTACAGATGGAACAAACATTCACAAAGCTGTATTTTATGACAAGCCAATTCAAGGGCACATAAGATGCATTTTGAAGAGAAAGCAGCCAAAGCCTATTTCAGAAATCTTTGCTGTTAAATATGTAGGGAAATTTAGCAAAATAAAAAAACATATCAGGACAGGTAAGAGAACATTCTGCTTTATTTATCTTCTTTAAAACAAAACCAAGTTGAATTTTCAACATCAAAAGTCGACAGAGTAGAGATCAACATCCCATTATGCAATTCACATGAAAAAAATAGCAAAGAAAATAAAAACAACATATACCTACTGTGCATATGCACAACTATCCATATAGACACAAATATGCACATACAAAATGCAGTAAAATAAATAAGCTAAACAGATTTATTTTCACACTATTACTTGCTCATATTTACCAAGGGTGCCAATAATATTTACCGTGACTGACTCTCAGGGAAAATGGGGAGGGAAAAACATGACCACATTGAGAACGCATATTTGTGCTTATTCCTAGATCTTCAAAAAAAAAAGTAAAAAGGCATGCAAAAGCCTCTCACTTGTGAAATATGCGTCTCTAATTTGATCTCTGATAAGCAGGATGCAGGGAGCTGTTGTTCCTGTCATGTGCATGAGGGATTTTCAGGCCTTCGGGGCAAATATGGATTCATATGAGACTCATGTGACTTTGACTGTGTCTGCGTCTTTAACTGTGTCTAATCACTCTCTTTCTTTCAGCCTGTCTCTCTTTTTCTCTCTCTCTTTTGCCGGTTTTCTTCACAATAAACAGAGCAGAGACAATAATGCTTGCAGGCTACAATTATACCACAGAAGCTAGGATGTGTGTGCATGGTCTTAATATTCGCATTTACTGTGAAATATGTAATGATAATATTGTGTGTCATGAAGTCATGGGATAAACCTCTCTCTCTCTCTCTCTCTCTCTCTTTCTCTCTCTTTTATAGAAAACTGGGTGAAATTATTTGTTTTGTAATTATTCTAGATTTTTATTTGAAATTTGTTCATCCAAAGACTGATGTCTTCTTTCATCACTTTCTCTTAAAATTAAAGTCAAACATGGTAAAATAAATAATATTTTATGTACAGTTAAAGGCACAATGATTAACCCTCCAGTGAAATTTTTATTATTTTTCATTAAAGATTGATCTTTAAGAAGATTTTTTTTAAATAACTAATTTATTTTGTGTTTGCCATGATGAAAGTACATAATATTTTTTGTAATATTTTATTTTACAAGATACTAGTACTCAGCTTTAAGGGGAATTTAAAGGCTCAACTAATTAGGTTAACTAACTAGGCAAGTTAAGTTAATTAGGCAAATCATTGGACAACAGTGAATGATTCTTTAGAGAGTGGAATTTTGTTTTAACAGGACTATTAATATCAACTATAAAAATAATCTTAACAAATTTAAAATCTGCTTTTATTCTAGCCAAAATAAAAGAAATAAGACTTAAACATGTTAAACATCACTTGAGAAATATTTGAAAAGTAATTCAAATTTCACAGGAGGGACAATATTTTGCATTTAACTGTATATTCCAACCCTAAACTAAAGGAAAAAAAAACATAATTTAGATTCACAACAAATTATTACAAAAACTGAGAGAAAAGAGTGTTATTTTATTCGCAGACCAGTGATTGTATATTCTCTTTAATCCAGACACTAGGTCTAATAGTACAAAAGACAGACAAAACAATACAAACCACACAATATACATTAAAAAAGACAGTTATTCATCAAAGGTGACTGAAACTCACCTCAGTAAGCATAGGGTTTATCAACAATATTAAAATGCTATTCTGAGAATTTCCTAATCGACAGATAAACTTATAGATCACATTTCTCACCAAAGCAAAAAAAATGATTAAACTCTTACCTTACAGAATAATTGACGTGTACTCTGTTTTTAAAAAAACTAAAATCCTCATACAATCATTGTATGCAACCTGCAGCTTATGGAGATTCTCTTTTTTACGATTATACCACAGAGAAGCTGTGTATAATCAACTGCAATGAGTTCTAAAGAGGTTTACCTTTACCTGCTCTGAACACAAATAAAACTTTCTCACCAGCATATTTGCTTGAGCATATAACTTTCGACCTTCCATGTACATACACTGTAAAAACCAAAAAGTTAAGGTAACTAAAACCATTTAAGTTCAAAAACAAATCCTAATAAGTACTGTGAACTTAATACATTTGAGAAAACGTAGCAATTTAAGCACAGTAAAACCCATTAAATGAAGACAGCTCAAACCAACTGAGTACTGTAAAACCCAATAAGTTAAGGCAACTCAAATCCGAGTGCTACAAACCATTTGAGTTAAAAAACGTATCTATATGAGCACTGTAAACTTACTCCATTTAAGTTGAAGTAATGAGGTATTTAACTAACTCATTACTTTTAACACTGAGTTCAAAAATCTTTTCAAATCAGTTGAATTAACTTTCAGTAAATTTTGAGTTAGCTACACTCATTTCATTTGATAAAGTTTACTGTTGAGTTATACAGTGTATCATTATCATCACTCATACAGTATCTTCAGAAATGACGTGCCCTAAATACTTAACAATTTTACTAACATTTAAAACTTGCCTTGACAAATAAAAATCGGAAAAGTCATATCTCTACGTGTCTTTGGTTCTACATGTCATGTAAATACTCTTTTTTTTAAAAATTATATTGCACATAATATCTCTGCCCATAATCTGCACAAATATTCAGCAGCGGCTGAGATCCAGCACTACTTGGGGAAAAGATAACCAAATCATCAGCATACATTTAATGATTATTATAGCATCACCAAGCACACAGCCAGTCCTGATTCGTTTTAACAAGTTCATTTTATTGAATCAAAAACACTGAGGCAAAAGAAGTGGCATTTGATAATACAGTGACTCTGGAAAAGTTTGTTTTTGGGAATCACATACAGTTCAAACAGGCAAATCTATTCAAGGATAAAATAGTAAGCCAGTCCTAATAATTCTGACTTAAATATATAAATTTGTAAATATTTGTGTATGAATTCATTCCATTTATCAGAGCGACATCATATTGCAATATTCAAATCTTAGTGATGCAATAAATACTTGTAAAACAATGTCACATAAGGTTGTGAATAATCAAATTGAAAAGAAAATTCGATTGCCTCTAACATCCTATACCTAAAAGAATACTTTTCTACACTGTAAGACCCAATAAGGTAAAGTAACTCAAACCATTTGAGGAAACCGACTGCAACAAACGGTTGCAAAAAACTAATCCTAATGAGTACTGTGAACTTAATCCATTTGAGTAAAAGAAACAATTTGAGCACAGTAAAACCCAATAAAAGATAACTCAAACCAATTGAGTACTGTAAAAACCAATAAGTTAAGGCAACTCAAACCGTTTGAGGAAACAGATTGCTAAACTAATCTATATGAGTACTGTGAACTTACTCCATTTAAGTTGAACTAATGAGGCATTTAATTAACTCATTACCTTCAACACTGAGTTCAAAACTCTTTTCAAATGAGTGGAATTAACTTTCAGTACATTTTGAGTTAACTACACTCATTTCATTTGCTAAAGTTGACTGTTGGGTTTTACAGTGTACTTAAAAAAAAAAAGCACTATTTGCTTTCTTTTTAGATCTTCCAGCTGAAACCATCCTTAATGTCATCAAAAATACATTTAGTCTGTTTCCTCTCACTTAGCTTGCCTTTATGTTTAAGCATGTGCACCCGCATCCACATTTTTTTGCATAATTCAATTCAAGCAGGAAGTTTCTCCTTCCAAAAACCCTTAAACAATGTTGTCATTTCCTCTGGCACTCAATGTAATTGAATAAGAGAAGCTATGAGGCTCTGTAGCTGATGACAAGGGAGAGGACGGAAATGTGTTCCTTTGGAAAGACCCGCACAACACACACTGCTATCTTTACGGGGATTTCCCATAGATGTAATGGATTTTATACTGTAGAAAATGTATTCTACCCCAAACATACCCCTAAACACAACCCTCACAGGAAATATTTAGCATTTTCTAAATATTTAATTCTGTCTTTTTTCTACATTGTCAAAATTTACTATTTTTGCTATACTTGTGGGGGTCATTTGGTCCTCACATTGTCCTCACTCCATTTAATCTCAAATCATCATCATGCGACAACAAGCATCTAAACGCACTGATAATTAGGCTTCTAATTCAATTAGTCAAGATGAGGTTGTGGTAATTACAGCTTTAAAGCAGATGAATGAAGGAGAGCTTCTCAAGAATAAAGCTGCTAAGTGAAGTGTTTCAATGACTTAATCTGTAGGAAACCAGTAAGTGTGTGTGTCTGTGTGTATATGGAGTGTTTTGTGAAGGACAGCAGTATTCAGAGCCAGCAAAGTACTATAGCTAAATACTTATTAGTTGATTTCTTTCATCAAACAGTATAATATATATTAGAAGTATATATTAACAGAAGTATATATTAGTTGATTTGTTTTCATCAAACAGTAAAACTAATTGGTAACACTTTACAATAAGGTTGCATTAGTTAATTATAGATAATACATTTACTAAGAACAATGAACAATACATTTATTACAGTATTTGTTCATGTTTGTTAATGTTGGCTAATGAAAATGCAGTTGTTCATTGTTAGATCATGTTAACTCACGGTGCATTAACTAATGTCAACAAGCAACCGTCAAACCAACCGTCAAACATTCATCCCACAGCAGTCTTCCAGGAGTTGCGGGCTTCTTTAGTGGCCAGAGAAACTGTGCAGCGTAAGTACGATATGCCTTGTGATGAATTCATACAGTATACTGTATTAAGTCTTGTGACATTAACAACTCGTTTGTACTAAACTCTTTGAAAGACAGCTAATTTAACTCTGTAAAGTTGGTTTTAGGTTTTATATTTGCCGGACATTCGCGCACACAATTTTAGGCATCATCTGTGAATTACAGTGCATCCGGAAAGTATTCATAGCGCTTTTACTTATTCCACATTTTTTTATGTTACAGCCTTATTCCAAAATGGATTAAATTCATATTTCTTCAAAATTCTACACACAATACCCCATAATGACAATGTGAAAAAAGAATTTTTGAAATTGTTGCAAATGTATAAAAAATCTGTCTTTGCTCAATACTTTGTTGATGCACCTTTGGCAGCAATTACAGCCTCAAGTCTTTTTGAATATGATGCCACAAGCTTGGCACACCTGTCTTTGGGAATTTTGTCTCATTCCTCTTTGCAGTACACCTCTCAAGCTCTATCAGGTTGGATGGTAAGCGACGGTGTACAGCCATTTACAGATCTCTCCAGAGATGTTCTATAGGATTTAGGTCTGGGCTCTGGCTGGGCCACTCAAGGACATTCACCGAGCTGTTGTGAAGCCACTCCATTGATATTTTGGCGGTGTGTTTGGGTCATTGTCCTGCTGGAAGATGAACTGTCACCCCAGTCTGAGGTCAAGAGCACTCTGAAGCAGGTTTTCATTCATTATGTCTCTGTACATTGCCACATTCATCTTTCCCTTTATCCTGACGGTAACACTTTATTTTGATGGTCCATTTGAGTATTAGTAGACTGTCTACTTAATATCTGTTGACACTGACATTTAACAGTCCTTCAACAGACATTTAACTGACTATAAGAAACTTTGCAATTACATGTCAACTTACACTAACCCTAACCCCAACCCCAACCCTAACCCCAACCTAACAGTCTACTTATAAATCTAATGATAATTAGTTGCAATGTAACCTAAATTCAACAAACTGACCGTCAAAATAAAGTGTGACCATCCTGACTAGTCTTCCAGTTCCTGCTGCTCAAAAACATCCCCACAGCATGATGCTGCCACCACCATGCTTCACTGTAGGGATATTAGCCTGGTGATGAGCGGTGCCTGGTTTTCTCCAAATGTAATGCCTGGCATTCACTGCAAAGAGTTCCATTTTAGTCTCATCAGACCAGAGAATTTTATTTCTTATGGTCTGAGAGTCCTTCAGATGCCTTTTAGCAAATTCCAGGCGGGGAGTGGCTTCAGTCTGGCCACTTTACCATACAGGCCTGATTGGTGGATTGCTGCACAGACAGTTGTCCTTTTGTAAGGTTCTCCTCTCTCCAAAGAAGAACGCTGGAGCTCAGACAGAGTGACCATCGGGTTATTGATCACCTCCCTGACTAAGACCCTTGTCCCTGATCACTCAGCTTAGATGGCCGGCTAGCTCTAGGAAGAGTCCTGGTGGTTCCAAACATCTTCCACTTATGGATGATGGAGGACAATGTGCTCATTGGAACTTTCAGGGCAGCAGAAATTTTTCTGTAACCTTCCCCAGCCTTGTGCCTCAAGACAATCCTGTTTTAGAGGTTTACAGACAATTCCTTTGTCTTCATGCTTGGTTTGTGCTTTGACATGCACTGTCAACCCTGGGACCTTATATAGACAGGTGTATGCCTTTTCAAATCATGTCCAATCAACTGAATTTACCACAGGTGAACTCCAATTAAGCTGCTGAAACATCTCAAGAATGATCAGTGAAAACAGAATGTACCTGAGCTCAATTTAGAGCTTCACGGCAAAGGCATGTACATGTGATTTTTCAGGTTTTTTGTTTTTAATAAATTTGCAACAATTTCAAAAAATCTTTTGTTCACATTGTCATTATGGGGTGTTGTGTGTAGAATTTTGAGGAAATAAATTAATTTAATTCATTTTGGAATAAGGCTGTAACATAAAAATATGTGGAAAAAGTGAAGCACTATGAATACTTTCCAGGTGCATTGTACATCGACAGAATGTTTGACGGTTGGTTATCCGGTGTCCTCTGTTCCTCTTCCTGTTCCAATGCAGCAGCTGCTTCACGTAAAAGCTGACTAACAGTTTTTGCCATTTTACTTCTGTTATATATACATTAGTAACTCACGCTGTCCCATTCATCAAAACCGTGCTTCTGCCTATTGGCTCTGAAAACACTCAACGTCACTTGAATATGCCCCTCCCACTGATTAGCATAGGCTTTGCATACAGGTTGACGTTGGAAATGAAAATGAAAACTAAAATAAAACTGTCAAGAAAAGGAAAACTTAAATTTACATTTTAATTTGAATTGTGTCACTATTATATCATGAACGTTAATAACAAGCTTTGTAAAAATTGAGTTTGCATTTTATTTTTCAGTTTGGCTTTCATTTAATATTGGCGATGTTGACGCGGAAATGCAGTAAAAATGAAATGCTAAATCAGCAACTTCATTTTATTTATCGATTTGACAGGGACTATGTGTTGTCACTGTGAAAATGAAATTTAAATCATTTCATTTCATTTTCAATTTTGGCAGATGTTTAGCGAACAGTGTTTTATAATGTTAATCTGGTTTTCATTTTAATTTCAAATGTTTATTTGATTTATTTAAAATTGGCAGGAAATATCTTCCATATAAAATAGGTCACACTTTACAATAAGGTTAGTTAATGCATTTACTGACATGAACAAACATTGAACAATAAATCAATTAAGGTATTTATTTATCTTTATTAACATTAGTTAATGGAAAGACAAAGTTGTTATGTCTAAATTAAATTCTAACTAAACGAAGTAATGAAACCTTATTGTAAAGTGTAACCAATAAATGAAATAAATCATTCAAACACTAGTATTTGTATCATTGAAACCTTAAAATGACTCCTTGTGCTATGTGTTAGCAGTACTCGTGCAAAAAAAATAAAGAAAATCTGTTTTTCCTCCTCACCGTTCACACACTCTGGCATATGTCAATGTAAAACTGTGTATTTGTGATGTCAACCCTAGCTGTATTTCTTTAGTGACTGGTTTTGGCACAAAGGATCTGTCTCGTGATGCTGGTGTTGTGGGAGGTCAGAGGTCAGAGACCCGAACAACCGGTCAGCGATGCTGCTTTTGGTTTGCGCCACCCAGACTGTCCTGACCGGTGAGAGGCGGAAACGTCCAGCTGGTATGTGTTAGTGTGAGGAGAGCGTCTTAAACCAATCACGGCTTTCTCATGGGAAACAGAGGAGCTCCAGTCCCAGTGCAATAGTGTAGCACCCTCTCCTTACCCTGCTCCACATCTCCTGGGTTAATGCCGGGGTCACAGGTCAGGGGTCGACCCTAAGAACAATGCTTTGGATTGTTGATATGAGCACTTAGAGAGGATCTTGGGTAATTGAGGTGTGGACATGGTTTTGATGTGTTACTTACAACTTTTTGTCACTGGCTTGGGTTCAGTTTCGGTCAGTCCAGTTTGTGAATCCACTCCTGAAAAGTTAATGTTGATGTTTTCTGTGGATATGGTTATTTGGAATGTGTCCTCCTCAGAATATGTAATATAAACTGAAAGCAAGACTGAAACTTTTGGTTAAAAAACATTTTTTAAAGTGAAATTTAATTATCATTATAATATAAACTAAAACTAAAGCAAAAACAACTCATTTAAATAATAATTAGCAAAAAAAGAAATAAAAGTTTTCAGAATTAGTAAGCATGGAAAATCTGACCTGCGGCTCAAATAATTTCTGCTGCTTGTTCAAACTACTTATTAAAAATGAGCTGATTTTTTTGGGCGGGGGGACAAATTAATTATTTTATATTCAATCCACTTAAATTAGTTTGATTGTAAAATCAAATAAAATAATATAATCAATTTGCTTTGGGACAACATGAAGGAATTTCAATCATTTTTACTTTTATACTTTTATAAGTTGCATTTATATACACAGTAAAACTAATCTGAAAGTTTTACGGTAAAAAAACAGCAGCTGTGGTTGCCAGAATTTTACTGTTAAAAATACAGAAACCATAAAGACTTTTTGGTAAAGAAATTGTGGTAAACTACTGTATTTCTTTTCAATGTATAACATTTTTGCTGCCTTCAATTTTTTAGTTGAATCAAATAAATTTTTCTGATCATCTCAACTTCCATCAATCAAACTCACTAAAAATAGTGTGTTAAACTTTGTATAACTTAAAATTTAGCAACATAAAGATATTTGTTGTCTTCACTTTTTAGCTCAATTTTTTTACAGTGCAATTTATAGTGTTAACAAACATGGTTTATTAAATTAGATTGATTAATGTAAAAGTTCTAATGTATATCACTGATGACAAAAAATGGAACCATAATGTAAAAAAACTAAAAACATAAGAAGTAAAGTTGATGCCGGGACTTTGGAGAAAGTCAATTTGTGATTATTTACTATATAAACAGTATTGAGGAAAGTAACTATTAACCAGGTAACTGATTTTTATCACAGCAATTTTTACAGTGTAGTTATGGGTCCAATGCATTTAAAAATACAACAGAAAGCATAAAGAGCTTTTGAAATGATGGTAAACTACTGTATTTCATTAATTATACAGTGTTAATAAACAATATTTATCAAGATTACATTAATTAATGGAAAAACTCATGTATATCACTGATAAGACAAAATGGAACCATAGTAATGTTAAAAATAAGTTAGGTTTCATGCAGGGACTTCTGGGAAAGTCAATTTATGGTTATTGACTATATATATACAGTATTAAGTTAGTATTAATCAGGTAACCAATTGTTTTCTATAGTGTTATTAAAATTTTTACCACTAAATCATAGCAAATATTACATTGTACTTACAGGTCCAATACAGCTGAAAATAGAGACAATAATGAATTTACTGTATTTCTTTAATTGTTACAGTATTAGCAAACATTATTTACTAACATTAGATTGATTAACGTAAAAGGTCTAATGTACAAAAAATGGAACCATAGTAATGTAAAAAAACATAAAAACGGAAGTGTCATGCAGGAACTTCTGGGAAACTCAATTGACAGTTATTCACTATATATATACTATTAAGGAAAGTTGCTATTAACCAGGTAACCAATTTTTACTATAGCACTGTTACAATTAAAATCACTTCAATTTTGACAGTGTAGTTATAGGCCCAATGCAGTTAAAATACAATAGAAACCATAAAAATCTTTTGAAATTATGGTAAACTACTGTATTTCATTAATTTGTGCAGTGTTAACACACATTATTTATTAAAATTAGTTTGATTCATGTAATAGCTCTAATGCATATCAGTGATGAGACTAAACGGAACCATAGTAATGTGCAAAGAAACTGTGAAGTGTCATGCAGGGGTCAATTTACGGGTGCAAACGTCAATTTACGGTTATTCACTATAGTATTAAGGAAAGTTACTATTAACCAGGTAACCGGTTTTTACTATAGAATTTTTACCATTAAACTCACATCAATTGTTACAGTGTTGTTATGGGTCCAATACAGTTAAAAATACAATAGAAACCATAAAAATCTTTTGAAATGATGGTAAACTACTGTATTTCATTAATTTAATAGAAGCCATAAAGATTTTTGGTATAAAAAAAATTACGGTAAACTACTGTATTTGATTAATTTGTACAGTGTTAACAAACATTATTTATCAACATTAGATCGATTAACGTAAAAACTCTAATGTATATCACTGATGAGACAAAATGGAACCATAGTAATGTTAAAAAAATAAATAAATTAAAGGTGAAGTGTCATGCAGGGACTTCTGGGAAAGTCAATTTACGGTTATTCACTATATATACAGTATTAAGTTACTATTAACCAGGTAACTAATTGTTTTCTATAGCATTATTACAATTTTTACCATTAAAATCACTAAAATCCAATTTTTACAGTGTAGTTATGAGTACAATATTTTAATTTAGTTAATGTGAACCACAAACTTTGCTTTGGTCTACAATGAAAGTGTTCCTTTAACTCTAAATACTTAAACTAAAACTGAATCTATATGTATAACTCAATAGAAATGTATTCACAAACAAAAAACTAAACACTAAACTGAAATGTGGCAAATCTCAATTTAAAATAAAAAGTCATTTAAAAATACAAGCCTATGATAACCTTTTCTTTCTCAGCTGTTGTAATGCTTTGTCAGTTGTTTGTGTGGGTTACCTTTGTTTATTGCTGTTACCGGGAGTGTTTGTGTGTGTTTGCGGTGTTGAGAGCTCCAGCTCCTCCTCCTGCAGGGTTGATTGATGAGTTTGAACTGCTCCGTCTCTCGGGGAAAAGCAGCACAGCTTTGATTTCCGTCCCTGTTGGTCTGGGATTCGTCCTGCTTTCTGTCCTCCTCTGCCCTGCTTTCTCTTTCTCTGCCCTTGCTCTCTGCTGGACTTGTCCTTTGTGCATTCACCGGTTAAAAAGGCTGAATGACACATCTAAAGGGATCTCTCACTCAAAACTTCGTCATTTTTTATTCATTCCACAGTTCTGCGCAACACAATAAGGAGATTTTTTTTTTAACATTTGTTCTTGTTTCTTTTTTTTTTTTTAAATTCATTTTGGCAAAATAACGTCATAACTTTAAAGCCTTCAGACTTGTTTCAAAGTCCACAGTCTCTACGAATCTGATTTCTATGTATATCCGATTGGAATTGGCAAGTACACATGAAAATATAATAATAAAACATAATCATTTCAAGCCATGCAGAATGAAATATTTTTGCTGCTTTAAAATGAGCTGAAACAAAACAATTATTGAGTTTTTTTAATTTATTTTATGTTCAATCAACTTAAAATTGTAAAAACTATTCAGTTACTTAACCAATTTGTGTTGGGACGACATGAAGGGATTGTGTGGAACCCAGCATTTATTTGTGGTTTACAATCTGGAAATTTCTGTTTGGCTTCTCTGATCAGATGTTGTTTAGCTTTCTTATGCTACATTAACTCATCTGAGATTGTAGAAAACATGCTAATAGTAGTTACAGAAACAAGTTATCTTGTTGCAAAGTGCAAGTCGAGTACAAAATAACTAAACTGTGGTTCGGCCTTGAATGTTGAGAAGAGCAGAGATGGCTCCTTGAAGAAAGCCTCTGCCTCTTAAGCTGTATCTTTCTACATTTTTTCTACATTTATATGGTTTATAATGGTAAGCCAGGGTCATCAGAAGTCTTATGATAGCCATTTTTGTTTGTTTGTTTATTGTTGTGCATGTTTGTTACTGCAGCTGAGTTGTTTTAATGAAAATATTGGTAAAATATATGGACAAACCAAAACGCTGGGTTAAAGAAAATAATTATAAAATGCATAGCTCCAGTTATGGCTGCATGATATTGGAAAAATTTAACATTGCAATATTTTATTTTTTTTTTAATTCAATTTCACCAGATTATTTAATACCTCTATTTAAAAAAGAATTTATAATGTTAGATCAATTGGGATGATTATGCAGTGAGAGTGCATCTCCCTAAAATCTAATAGACAATCTTTACAATTTTTGGGGTCCCCTGACACATTTTCATTGTTATCTATTTGCAGTGCATTTCTGTATTTGCATGTGTTCTGAGTATTTTCATGTATAACAATCCATAAATACAGTACACTGTAAGCGCATGAAATTAGTCATAATATTTTTTAATATTACATAATAATCTGTAATATTTCTAATATGTGAATGTGTAAACACATAGAAAGACTTTTATTTGCTGGAATCAGTTTTATTTGCGTTTGTTGACAAGCCTTTTGCGCATATTATATACACTCTCGGAAATAAAGGTACGCAAGCTGTCACTGGGGTGGTACCTTTTCAAAAGGTACAGATTTGTACTTAAAGGGTCCATATTGGTACCTCAAATGTATTTATTAGTGCCTAAAATTTTAAGAGGAACACCTTTGTACTTTTTAAGTACCAATATGTACCTTTGAGGTATTAATATGGACCTTTTAGGTACAAACCTGTACCTTTTGAAAAGGTACAGGAGAGTGAGAGTGTATATGTTCTCACTGTCTTCTGAGTTTGTTCTCAGAGTTGATACAGACACGAGACTTAGTGTTCTTGGAATTGAGAAATGTTTTGTTTTGTTTTGCTTTCCTTTTCTTTTGTTGATCCTTGTTACATAACAGTTTTTTTTAAGTATAGATTACTTGTAGACTAGCTAATCTATCGTTAAGATTAGCAAACTCTGAATCTGGCTTTAGGATTAGCATTGTAAATATGTAGAATAAGTTGACACTTACAAAGTTACTTAGTTAAATATCTGACAGTCTGAGTGATTATCAAAATGTTTTGATATTGGCCATATATTGGTTATCTGATATCACTTTAAAAAAAATCTGTTTATGTGCTATCATGTGGTTTTAAATCCAGGAATGTATCCATAGTTAAAAATAAAATAAAAATCTATTCATTTTGTGTCCATTTTAATGCTTGATTTTTTAATTTTATTTTCTTTTGTTCAAATCATGCAGGTTTATTGAGTAATGTTGATAATGACATCCTTTCAGGTTCACTCAGGTTTGAAAAATGTCCCTCTTTCATTCTCCACTTCCGCAGTAACTCATGCTCTTGTCCTAGGGCTCCTCAGAAAGCAGTTTAAAGGAACTGAGAAGCTCAGTTCATCATCATTGAGACTCATTTGGGTAGACTAATGATGCACTTCCCTTGTTTATGTGTGCTGGTGTTTCGGTCCTTTGCCTGGGAATTTCTAACTGATCCTGAGGATTTCTGAAAGTGACGCTCGTGTTTTTTTCTGCAGACGACCTGCAAAACCCTTGTTAGGATTAGATGTGTCTGCGACTGACAGAGGTGTTCGGCATACGACACGGAATGTCTTTTAAGCTTTGACCAATTTATGTGTAGTCAAGCTCTTCATTATCAACAGATGTGTGTGTGTGTGTGTGTGTGTGTGTGTGTGTGTGTGTGTGTGTGTGTGTGTGTGTGTGTGTGTGTGTGTGTGTGTGTGTGTGTGTGTGTGTGTGTGTGTGTGTGTGTGTGTGTGTGTGTGTGTGTGTATGTGTATGTGTATGTGTGTGTGTCTGATGGACTAATTCTTTTGGTTGAGAAAGACCAGACTCCTGGCCTGTTCTCAGAGTTCACATGTGTACTCACACATGTTGAAAGGTGAACACACACATTGAATGGTCCACAGTGAAAGACAGATTTAATTCATTAAAAGAAAGTTCCAGGTTCAGTAGAAACTTAGCTTTATTGATTTTCACAGAAATTCATTTTGCTGTGACCCTCAAACAAGTACAAATCTTGTTCACAGTAATGTATTACACGATCTATGCAGAAAAGCATAACCATCAGCCTGCTAAGTCGTGACATATGGAATACTGTTTCCGGGTCAAAGTCGCTACTCATTTGAATTGAGAAAATATTTGTTTATGACCACTTTTACTCATATCACACCTTAAAGTGAATTTGATATAAAATCATAGTGTACAGAACAGCCTCTGGACTTGCTGCATTACAGACACCAATATTTTAACAATTTATAAAAGATTTCTCACTTTCTGGCCATCGGATATTAGGCATGGATGGATATATGTATATATTTACGATCGTGATTTTCAAAAGTATTACATCACTTTATAAACGTTTATTATTACCATTGTCGAGTCTCCCCATACAGAGTGATGGAGCTCTTGTACCTGGATGCCGCTTTACATGACGTCACAATTAACAAGCGGATAGAATAACTGTTAAAGTCTGTATGAAATCAAAACATACAGTGTTTATTCTGCTAGCTCACATTGTTATTCTTGAGGTGAACAATTAACATGTGCAAGTTAATCCACTGAAGAAAATATGTTTGATTTAGTAACCTGCAATCATTTCGGACTACTTGCTTCCACTTTTGGAGTGATGGTCCTTCTCTGTTGATGTCAGTTTGGTGGCTTCAGTCACAATATTCTTAACCAATTCTCCCCTAAACTCACTATGGCTCTAATTAAAATTCAGTTTCAGTTGGAAGTACATCAACATGCTGAAATCAAATTTTCATCAACTTACGGTTCATGTGACTCACTTGAGTAGTATGACCTACTTGAGTAGTATGCGGATTCAGGTGGCATTGGAGCAGTTTACTGTTGACACATTTCCTAGAATATTAAGCTTAATTAAGAATGATTAAAATCATTTTTAGTATAAAACCATCGCCAAAGTATATCTTCCAGTCATGTTAGCATGATCAGCCATATCACCCTGCAGCCCAAGAGCGGTTACTTACTGAAGCTAAGCAGCGTCAGTACCTGGATGGGAGACCACATGGGAAAAGTAGGTTGCTGTTTGAAGTGGTGTTAGTGAGGCCAGCAGGGGGTGCTTAACCTGTGGTCTGTGTGAGTCCTAATGCTCCAGTATAGTGAAGGGGACACTACACTGTCAGTGGGCGCCGTCTTTCAGTTGTTAAACCGAGGTCCTGCCTCTCTGTGGTTATTAAAAATCCCATTGCACTTCTCGTAAAGATTAGGGGTGTAACTATGGTGTCCTGGCCAAATTCCCTCAATCGGCCCTTGCTCATCATCCCCATCCACTGAATTGGCTGTATCATATGTAGCTGGTGTGTGGTGAGTGCACTGGCGCTGTTGTCCTATGGCTGCCGTCACATCATCCAAGATGCTGCACACTGGTGGTGGAGTGGAGAGCTGCCACATCCCCCCCCCCCACCCCCACACACACACATGATTGTGAAGCAATTTGGGTTATGGCCATACATGATAAATGCGTTATATAAATACACATTACTTACTTGCTATCATATTTTTGAATTCAGTGTACTTAAAAGTTCACACAGGAATCTCAGGATTTTCTTTTTATCTTATAAATTTTTTAAATTTATTTTTAAACACTATATATTTGGAGAAAATTTAGTGAAATAATGTAATAATAATGGTTTCGAATCATACGAAATAAAAATCAAACTATTTCCAATCAAACGAATTAATAAGTAGACAACACTTTTTTTAAACTGTAATTCAAATGGTCTCTTATTTCCCCCCATAACTGTATATGATTTAAAAGTGTATATATTCAATTGCAAAGCAAATGAAATTAGATACATTGCATAAATACCTGAAGATTAATGTTTATAATATTAGGTTTTCAAGGTACATGTGTATTCTGTACAGGTTTTTTATACATTTTTTTTTGTTTTTTTTTTATTATTTATTTATGTATTTATTTATTTATTTATTTATTTATTTATCATTATTATTATTATTATTACTATTATTATTATTATTATTATTATTATTTCTTTTTTCTCTTTTGGATAAATGTAATTTCATCTTGTTTAGAGGGTATAGGTGGGAATAATATTTGTTTAACTTTCTCTGTAAAATTACATTGTTATATCTGTAAAAGTTTAATAAACAGATAAGAAAAACATATTTAGAAGTTGCTAAAAATGGATATAGGGAAAGAAAGTTCAGATTTTTGAGGCTACATATTTGCAACAAATCCAGATCTGTGACACATGAACAAAACAATCTGATTTGATTGTGCCAGACAAGAGTAATTTTGAGACAGTAAATTTGAAAAGTACAAAATGTATATCATGTACACACTGCAGATATATAATTATACTCCATAATAATAATAAAAAATGATCGTTTAGCAAAAACAAGCTACTTTTTTATTTCGTTGAACAGTATTTGTAGTGTGTTATTAGGGGAAATAACAATATCCATCTGGAAGGACAACTGACCTCTCTTCTATCCATTAAGCATCCTTCCTTTTGTTTACACGCATCTATTTCTCAAGCATTTCTCCATCCATCAGAAAAAAAATCAGCATTTCCCTGAACACATGGTTGTGTCAGTGCCATGATAATAAATCAGCATGTGAATGTGTGTTGGCTGGCTTTTCCGGTGCGCAAATATTTCTGTGTGTGTGTGTGTGTGTGTGTGTGTGTGTGTGGGGCTAAACATTACCTGTGTTACACTGCATATCCTGTATCTTTTACACCTCCTGACAGCCAAGCCAGCAGGAGTCGTGACCTCTGGCTTTATCTTCAGCTTTCATCTACTTCTTATTCATTCACGGTGTCTCCCTGCCAGGACATTTCTCTCTCTTTCCCTCTGTCTTTCCTTCAGTGGTTCACCAGGCAATGTCAACAACACCCAGGAGCCGTAGGGTAAAGGGTCATGGGTCGGGACCCCCAAGTCAAGGCGATGCAGGAGTGACCGCTGACTTTTTCCTTCTTTCTTTTTTTTTGCCCAACTGCTGACAGCGTCGGATGACTGTTGTTTGAAATCTGACAACAATTAAAACGCCCTTAACAAGCCATCTGATTTCCCATGAGCCTCACATCAATACCAACGTCTCCATATTTATTCATTTATTCAATTATGCATTCACCTATTGACTCATTTTGGGTGCAAATGTTTCCGATTGTTTATGCATGTGTGTGTGAATAAGTGTGTGCCCCCCACCCCTTCATGCATGAATAAGTATGGATGTGTGTGGTGTCAGCAGGTTGGAATATATTAGAAAGATTGAGTGTTAACAGCTTATTCCCATAACAACTGTTCATCAATAAGACAACATGAGGACGATTGTCTGGATGCATTACTACTTTAACTTGAGCTTCTTGACTGGGGGGAAAAAAACGCATGATTTCCCAAAGTCAGCAGTAAAATCAGTCAATAAAATATGGACTAAACCATTCATTGGTTACTTTTATATACCACTGGCTCATAGATTTAATTAAAAATGTAACCCAGCAGTTGGGTTTGTCTTTATTTTAGCCAGATTTTTGCACAAATGTTGCCTAAATTATCATTAAACGATCACACTTTACAATAAGGTTTCATTAGTTAATGTATTCACTTAAATGAACTAATAATAAACAATACTTGTACAGCTTTTATTAATCATAATTCAACATGTACTAATGCATTATTAAAATCCAAATGGGTGCTTGTTAACTTTAGTTAATGCACCATGAGTTAACATCGACTAATGATGAACAATTATGTTTTCATTAACTATCGTTAACTAACATGAACAAATATTGTAACAAATATATTGTTCATTGTTCGTTTATGATAGTAAATCTTTAACTAACAATAACTTGGATTAAAGATAAAAAATAAAACATTAAAAACAATATACCCTAGAGGAAAGACAACCACCATGTTGCAACACCATGTTTTAGTTCAGTGAAACACAGAAATTTGCTCACATGGTTGTTTAAGGTACAATTCTCGCTATTAATAAACCATTTAACTAGGCATCAGTAAGCTCCTACTTTTCTGTCCCTGTTCTGTTTTATGTCCCATATTTTCAATCTTTCTATAAAGGATGGCAATAAACATCAAGGAGCCGATCCTCCCTATACGCAACCCATACCGCCGAACCACCAGGGCACACCCTTTGCTCGTAATTGTGAATCTGTTCTATGCTTTCATTTTATTTGGACACGAAAACACTTTGATAGTGGGATTCCCTTCATTTCTATTACAGGTGTCATCGCCCCTCCTATGCAATCCTTAAAACAGTCAGTTCATGTAGCGGTGCTTGACAGTCCGACGCGCTCCATAGTGATAAGCAGACGCTGTTTCCCAAACGGATTCTGTACATGCCATTTGAAGTGACATATTTTTGAAGCGATATATTAAACATATTTTAACACAACATATTTTGTCTTAAGTTAGGAAAGCAATCAAATGCTTTCATTATAGATTTTTAAAGTGACACCTGTTATTTAGTGTAATCAAACGAAAAATCTAAATGACAGATTCAATCATCGCTCTTTAATCAGAATGTTTAAATTATAGTAAAGAAAGGGTTAATGAGATTTAATAACCTGATTCCATTTCTTTATAATAGCTATTCATTTTAATAGGCTAAGCTTTAATTTATTTGCAGCTTTTGCTAATGTATATGGATGCTTTTCTATCCTTTGTAAATAATAATAATTAATAATAAACAATTTATAAAAACATATTACTGACCGAATCAACTGTGCATTTACAATGAAACAACTCCAGATGATCCGATTTAGTAAATAGGATTTTTTTGGTGGGTAGGTGGAGGTAATCTCAATTTTGACAGGAATGCCTGTAGTCATTTCTTTCTTTCTTTCTTTCTTTCTTTCTTTCTTTCTTTCTTTCTTTCTTTCTTTCTTTCTTTCTTTCTTTCTTTCTTTCTTTCTTTCTTTCTTTCTTTCTTCTTTCTTTCTTTCTTTTTTTTTTTTTTTTTCATAAAATGGATGTTTATGGCTACCGGTTTCCAACATCCTTCAAAATATCATAAATAGATAAATGTTCAAAACCACTTCACGGTGAATACATGGTGAATAATTCTTAATTTCTGTGTGAACTATACATTTAAAGGGATAGTTCACCCAAAATTGAAAATTCTGTCATCATTTAATCACCCTTTACATGTTCCAAACCTGTTTAAGGTTCTTTCTTCTGCTGAACACAAAAGAAGATATTTTGAAGAAAGCTGGAAACCTGTGACCATTGACTACCTAGTATTTGTTTTCCCTAAGTCAATGGTTCCTGGGTTTTAGCTTTGTATTTAACAGAAAGAAAGAAACTCATAAAGGTTGTTTTTGTCATAATGAGTAAATCTCCATTTTTGTGTGAACTATCCCTTCAAGAACTGAAAGCTTTCATTATATGTGAGCCAGACGCTGCCGTTTAATCAGATGCTGCTACTTGAACTCATGGTGGTGATTGTGTCAGATAGTTGTGCATTCATTTAAATTCTTAAATCTCATGTAGAGAGTATATTTTCCAGCTCTTCAGTTTTCTTAGACGACACGGTCGGAATAGCATGTCTGTTTTTACTTTTTATTCAGTGTGACCCTGTTTGCCTCTGCCCACTGACTTCTGTTCCATTCTGTCAGCAGCCTGGATCATGTAATGGTGAATAAGTACAAGGCTGATAACAGTCCTGTCTGTCTGTAAGAGTTGAATTAGAGAAGTGCTCATTTGCTCAAGCTTCTAATTATCCAGTCGCACCAAACCAAAGCAAACCACACCGAGGCGAGAGTGGAGTTTGAGGAGACCTTTTCAAGCCGGGCCAGTGCGGCTGTGACTCACTGTGTGTGTGTGTATGTGTGTGTGTGTGTGTGCATATGTGTAGGGTCTTTTAATGTAAATAATGTTTTTCATTAGGGAAACATTACTGCACCAGCATGTGATAAAGTTTCTACTTCGACCAGGAGGGTACTTGAAAATATTGTAGTTTCCAAAAGTAGTTTTTTTATTGTCTTTTAAATTATTGATAACCAGAAAATACTGTAGGTGTGCTTATATTTTACAATAATTTTTAAATTATACAGATTTTTTTTTCATTGTACGGATTTATTAATTCATTAATTCACTAATTTATTCATTAATTAAGATTGATTATTATTATTATTATTATTATTATTATTATTATTATTATTATTATTATTATCAACAACAACAATAACAAAAACAACAACAACAATAACAATAATAATCATGAACTAATATAATACAAAAACTGTTTAAAATAGTAACATTATACTTAATCAATAACTTTTGTCATTGTTTTTAATTGACACATTGAACTAATCGTAATCATCATATTTATGTAATACATTAACTAGGAATTATGCAAACATTTAATCCATTTTTAATTTACATTTATTCACTATTTTTGTTTAATAATAATTTAGTAATAAAATAAATAAGTGGTATTTTATAATTTATTTGAATAATGTAAAATAAGAATGTTTATTTATATTACAAATTATACTAATTTAATGATGCTAATATAAATAATACACAGCTTGTTTGTTTATTTATTAATATTTATATTAATTATATTTATTTATAAATTTCTTATTTATTAAATACTACTTCAACTACTACTAATAATAATATTAGCAATAATTTATCTACATTTATAAAATTTATTTAAAATGTTTTTGAGTGATGTAAAATCAATATGTATATTTACATTATGCATATTGTAATATTTAATGTGTTTAATACTAATTATAATAATTAGTTTTTTTGATTTATGTAAGCTTTTATTATTGCTGTTATTATTATTATTATTATTATTATTATTATTATTCGATTTATTTATAATTTATTATTATTGTTGTTATTATTATTAGTAGTAGTAGTGGTAATAGTAATTAATACAATGATCAAAAATGAACATAAAAATACATTAGTGTATATTTGTTTGCTCACTGAATTTTACGTTATTGTCTTTAAAATGCCACATTAAAAATTAAACCCATCTTTATTGGTGATTTTATATTTTGGGTAGCCAGCTTTCAAATATTTTCATATTTGAGGGTTCTTGGCATTAAAAAAACTCCAGTCAATATGGATATTAAAACATTTTCCCCCCCATAAGCCATGCAATATAATACAGTACATAAATAGAATGGACTAATTGTACATAATACAGCACCAGGATTATGCATAAATCAGATCGATTGGAGTGTTATGGTTGATGCACATGCTCAACGGACTGTAAGAGATTTCCTCTGTAGATTTTAAAAGCACATGCAGGAAACAGGTGTTGCACATATTAAAGAGCTCCTGGAGTGATATTGATGATAAGATGCCATGTTAAGATACTGATTGATTACTAACAGAAGATCTATGACACACACTTTACTCCAGATCAATGCACTTATCGAGTGTTAGTAAACACGTCTGTCCATCTATTGATCTCTATTAAAATCAACACCATGTCCGACAAGACTCTTTGTTCAAACAGTCACATACACACGCACGCACATTTTGTCTCTCACATACACATACAAGCATAAAGTGTTTTATTTTTTGGCACAGTACTGCTTAAAAAAGCTTAAAGTTTTATAAGATTATTGATAAAAAAAAAATTGGTAACACTTCAGTTTTAGTAACAATTCACACTATTAACTACTGGCTTATTTTCTGTCTATTTAGGTATTAACTGTTTTTTTGTACTTATAATCTTGTTCGGCATCCCTAATCCTACCCAACACCTAAACCTAACTACTACTTTACTAACTATTGATAAGTAGATAATTGGTGGTTTATTTAGCTAATAGTCTTAGTTACCTGTTTGTTAATGATTTGGTAACATTTAATTATACATAAAAAATGACAATAAATTTAAGTGACATTAAAAATAAATAAGTATATCATCATTTTAATAATGTAAAATAATAAATGCACATTATACACATTTGTTTTCTTATTAAATACTACTACTACTGCTTATACTACTAATAATAACTATAGAATAATAACAGCAATAAGTTAAATACGGTTATCAATTGAATTTAAAATATTTTTTTTATGTTTATGAGTGATATAGGACAACTATGTATATTAATATTATACATGTAATATAGTATTTTTAGTTTAATACTAAATATATTATACAGTTTGTTTGATTTATGTAATCATTATTTTTATTATTGCTAATATTATTTACAAAAATAAATAAATAAATAAATAAATAAATAAATAAATAAATAAATAAATAAATAAATAAATAAGCATTTAAAAAGGACTAAAAAGTATTAAACAATGTCATCGTCACCAAGGGTGCATTTATGCATTTATGTTGTTTTAAAACTTTGTTGTTAACTCAACCAGGACTTCCTGGCACAATTATTTCATTTTTGTTATTCAATTTGTTCTTAAAGGGCACCTATTTTACCCCTCTTTCAAAATTTAATATAAGCCTTTTATGTCTCTAGAATGTGTCTGTAATGTTTCAGCTCAAAATACCCATTAGATCTCCCCGCCCACCATTCCCACAAGCATGTCAGAGCCACAGAGATCTCTCAGTATTTTTCTGATGCATGTAGCCTTCACATAGATAAACAGCACAGTGACAGACAAGAATTAAGCAGGACTCCCTTACTGCAGTAAAAACTTTCCCAATTGTTATTTGATATATTTGTTGTGGAGTTAATTCAAGCCTTTCTGCAATGATGAGTCACACACAATGTCGTTATAAAGTTTGCACATGCACGTACACACACACGCGCACATACACACATGGCAAATTTGCAAATGTGACAGGATACAAGTTAATATCCACTGCTGTATGGACATCCATTATGTTAGTGTACAAAATAAACCTGATTTAGGTCCACAAACCCAGATTGAAGCATCTTCTTTTATAAGTGTACTGACATTATGCGACTGTGGTGCTGAATTAGAGAACGATTTTACTGTCTTTATTACAAACATGCACTGTTTAAAAAACATTTTAAACTTGTAGGAGCAGATGATCATAGAGAGCTGAACGCATCTTTTAATCCCAGTTGCTTTGTGCACGTCCTGTCTTGTTGATATGATTATACGTGTTACTACGGAAACATATTTATACGCCTCTGTCAATCAATTCGGTGGCCGGAGAAAGTGCACTCCTATGTCATGTTGTGGTGGGCCTCAAAATGGGAGGGATTTGGATCCTATTTTAATCTTCAGGAAATTTTAAAAAAGAGACTTATTGTGTTTCTATCACTCCAATATGACAGTGGCCACACTATACCTACATGTACACACAGTTCTGTCCAAACAGCTTTCAAAAGATGATTTTCGTCATAGGTGCCCTTTAAAGAAAAATGACTAAATGTCATAGATTGGCTGAATGGATTCAAAATGGGTAAAACTCAGCTGTTTAACTCTAGGGGACTTGTAAACATTTTTTTGGTGTCTTAAATGTTAAAACACTGTATGGTAAATTCCCAGAGATTTAAGGTGTTTCAATGCAAATAGTGAGCAAACTGTTATATTGTGCCTATTTGCACTGGTTTTCAATGCTGTCAGAAAAAATTTAGGTTTATTAAAATATCTAAATATCCTTTCATTTTTTATTCTAAATCAACATTTCTAATCTTCGTTTTTGAGGCCCCAATCCACCATACAATATAATTAATGTCCAGTAATTCCAGCTATGCACATCCACACGGTCACTTCCTCAAGCAGGAACTTCAATGCAATGACATCACAGCTGTTTGCTGGCCTTTCTGATCTTGAACTCTCCCTCTCTCTCTTTCTCACACACACACATACAAAACAGAGTGAAGGCAGCAGCACAGCACAATACCATGAGTTCACAACGAATGAAATTTCAGCATTCAGATGCACCGATCACTAGCAATCTCACATGCTGCTGTAACCGCCACGTCTGATTAGGGCTGGGTTTCCATTCAGACCCTGCATTTATAAAGATTCTCTTAGAGATCCTAAAACATATAAACTAAGAGTATTAGCTTAACAGTTATTCAAAATCAATTCGAGAGCAAAACTGAGCAAGGAAAAGACCAACACTTATTTTGAGGAGGCGGGGCTGACACCATTGTTGTGTATAACAGTCTTTTTAACACTATGGAGCCATTTACACGACAATGTTTTAAACCAAAAACTAATAAGACAGCAGCGTTTTTGGGACTGAAAATGTCTAAATCTAAATCCAAATGGAAGATACTGAAAACACAAACAGGGATTTAGAGTGCGACCAATTTGGTTGCATGTCTAATTTTTCAATGGTGCTACTAAAAAAAAAAGAGGTCGCACCAATGCTTGTGTTATGATCACCAGCGATCTAGCAGTTGCAGATAGTTGGAGATCAACAATTCTGCCACTGAAATGAACTACAAATCCCATCATGCACCTCACACACACCAGTTCCAGATTACCGATTATTGCACACACACTCATAGACTGATTAAAATAAAAAAAGAACTTGTAAAACTGAGGTGTTACATGCATAAATGTTGTGCTGATGCACCTAAAAAAATACCAGTACAAACAGTTACTCTAGATTCCTGATTGATGTTGTCATGTCTGTGTACAATAAACACCCAAAAACAAGAATCTTTGGAAATGGTGACATTCACGTGTGTGTACATGGTTTGTGTTTAGGGGAGTGTAGATTAGGTAAGAGCAAAGAAACACGCAACAATGGCGGAGTATGTGGTAGTGTTGTTGTTACTCAAGTGCTTGCTAATGCTTCATCCGCAAATTGAGGATTTACTTTACATTACAACCAAAAGTGGAGACGCGTCATATACACACACAGCAGATTTAACATATACACCTCTGCCAAACCACCACAAACATGTTGTCAATTCCGTACTGATACTGTTTACAAATGGCCCGTTTCCACTGAGTGGTACGGTTCAGTTCGGTTCTGTTCAGTGCGCTTTTATGGCCGTTTTCACTGTCAAAAGGTGAAACCGTACCGTACCAGTTTTTGGGTACCCTTTGCAAAGGGTACCTATTACAATAAAAGGGTACCAAAAGGCGGAGCTAGATGCTCAATTGACACTATTGGTTTACAGAGATATGTCACTCACTCGTGCAACAAGCAAGAATGAATACAAAGGAACCACCATGTTTTAAATACACAGCCGAGACATTACACCATAATAATATATACATATAATAACGAGCCAAGGTCAACCCGAGCTTAAACAAACCTTGTCGTCATCTTGATGAACAGCCACAATGCCAAGAAAAAGAGCAGAATCTACCCTGTGCCCCGTAGTTTTTTACAAGGGCGTCTAAAGTGCGATCGGTTTCGCTTTCTCACTTGTGCTCGTTGCGCATCTGTTTCTGAAATTTTAAATCAAATATATCTGAAATCTGAAACATATTAATAATGTGCGCATGATTATTGAAGTGCTTCTGACATCCGATCCTGTCAGAAACGAACAAACGCGAAACTGACACGCGAAAAAACAAAGGAGAAGCCTGACAAAACAAAGGAGCAAATGATTCTTTCAGCAACCTAAACCATGAACAAACTGCCATGTTTAGACTATTATCATCACCTTTTAGACTATTATGAACTTGGAATGACGGAATTACTCTCTAAGAGAGGCTACATGTGCTGGTGAAGATTAAAGACACATATGAGAGGTTTCCACTGACTGTGGACTATGTTGCGTGTTGTTTTTGAACCCAAATAAGGACTAAATGTATGCTGTGTGTATTTTTTCTGTAATTGGTAACATATTGGAGACTGTAAGGGTCTGTATGTGTTCATATCTGTTGCATTTATTTATTCATTTTACGTAATTGCAGACGTTACAGTAGACTATTACGCATTAATATAATTGATCTGCCGTTATAATCAAATCATGTTCATAAAAAGGTTAGTAATGAACATTTATACACAAGTATTTATGTGTTTAAAGCATCTGTTTTGTGAGAAGTGACAATGACCTGTACAGCTTTACTTTGACATTTTCTCGAGCGAGAATGACGTTGGCTGAAACTTTCTGGCATACACCACACCCACCAAAAGAGTAGTACCCTTTTAGCAGTGGAAACGCAAGCCTGATAAAGGTGACCCATACTGACCCGTACCACTCAATGGAAATGGGCCATAAGGTGACGGGCCATAAGGCTAAATACTTGCATAGCATGCATAATGCATGTGTAAATGTGGATCATTTTTTGAAAATAATTGTAGTCCAAATGTGAAGTAAAGTTTTATAAACTAATTTCAAGAGGATCACGTGCTTTGATTGATTGTGGCTAGTCTCACATCAATAACCATCAATAAACCAATCAGATGAATCCAAGTCTACAATAAATAGCCCACTGTCTTACCTCCCTTATCTTCGGTTTTGAAGAATCCCCGTCCACCCCATCTTCCTCTTTTCCTCCTTTACCAGGGGGAGCTCTCGAGACCTACCTGATCTCGGACCCCCTTTATTATAAATGACCAGGCGTTCTTACCTGGGACAACATGCCAAACTTGCAATTAGTATCAAGCAATAGCAAAGTGTGAACTTTTGAAACTTCATTCAAATGCATGGGGAAAACATTTACATGTTTGGCTACATTGTTGTCATATAAACGCCTCTGATTGGTTGTTCAAGAAGACAAAAAAACAGTGTGTTTGCACTTTGAAATTAATTTTACCCTGCACACACACACTTTTTTTTTTACAATTATTAATTAAAAATTGTGATCAACACAAGCAACATCAAACATACATGTGCACGTGTGGAAGTTGCTGGTGTGTTTCGTGTCTTCAGCTCAGTAACCTGTGACTCCTCTCGTCCTGCAGAAGGAAGTCGTCCCCACAGGCACAGGAAGTGGCCTGGTGGGTCACAGGAGGTCAATCGGGTCAGGCTGTGCTGATAGATGCGTGATGGCTGCTTATTAGACGCTGTAATGATTACTAAATCTGGCTTGTCTCCCTGGCGCCTTGCACTAGGAAGACTTCACTTGACTTAACATGCCACAATCTTAACATGCCAGAGTCACTGACAACCAAACACATATGCTCTGCTTCTGAGTTTAGTTTAGCGTCGAAGCTCATATACTGTATATCATTTTGTTAACATTATATACTGTATTTCTGTTATAAGTCAGTAATCGTTAATAGCAGTTCTTTTTAATTAAATATTTAAGAAATGTTATAATATCATAGGAGCTGCCTCAGATACACAGAATATAAAGTGTACAGAGTGCCTAGCATAAGTGAATACAACCCTTACAGACTCTCTTGTAAATGAATACTTACTAAGGGATGCTATTCAATAAGATATTTGTGTACATCCATTAGAGTAGTCAGAACTAAAGCCCAAACTGGTACTAATCTTATAAAATAATTTAAGGTTTGGGTGCTAAAATAAGTACACCCCAATGAATATGCTAGGGAAAATATTATTAAAGTGGAAAAATCAAGAGATCCATGAGAAATATTAAATGTAATCAAAACGTGTTTTTTTTGTTGCAACACCTCATTTGAATTTAAATGTATTATCATTCAGTTCCTAAAGATCCATCCATCCATCCATCCGTCCGTCCATCCATCCATAATTTCGTTTGTCTCTCCATGCATCCATCCATCCATCCATCCATCCATCCATCCATCCATCCATCCATCCATCCATCCATCCATCCATCCATCCATAATTCTGTTTGTCTCTCCATCCATCCATCCATCCATCCACAATTCTGTTTGTCTCTCCATCCATCCATTCGTCCATCCAACCAACCATCCATCTATAATTCTGTTTGTCTCTCCATCCATCCAACCATCCATCTATCAATCTATAATTCCATTTGTCTCTCCATCCATCCATCCATCCATCCATCCATCCATCCATCCATCCATCCATCCATAATTCTGTTTGTCTCTCCATCAATCCATCCATCCATCCATCCATCCATCCATCCATCCATCCATCCATCCATCCATCCATCCATTTATCCATCTATCCATCCATAATTCCGTTTGTCCATCATCCATCCATCCATCCATCCATCCATCCATCCATCCATCCATCCATCCATCCATCCATCCATCCATCCATCCATCCATAACTCTGTTTGTCTCTCCATCCATCCATCCATCCGTCCATCCATCCATCCATCCATCCATCCATCCATCCATCCATCCATCCATCCATCCATCCATCCATAATTCCGTTTGTCTATCCATCCATCCATCCATCCATCCATCCATCTATCCATCCATAATTCTGTTTGTCTATCCATCCATCCATCCATCCATCCATCCATCCATAATTCCGTTTGTTTCTCCATCCATCCATAATTCCATTTGTATCTCCATCCATCCATCCATCCATCCATCCATCCATCCATCCATCCATCCATCCATCCATCCATCCATCCATCCATCCATCCATCCATCCATCCATCCATCCATAAGTTTGTTTGTCTCTTCATCCATCCATCCATCCATCCATCCATCCATAATTTTGTTTGTCTCTCCATCCATTCAACCATCCATCCATACATGCATCCACAATTTTGTTTGTCCATCCATCCATCCATCCATCCATAATTCCATTTGTCACTCCATCCATCCATCCATCCATCCATCCATCCATCCATCCATCCATCCATCCATCCATCCATCCATCCATCCATCCATCCATCCATCCATCCATCCATCCATAATTTCGTTTGTCTCTCCATCCAACCATCCATCCATACATGCATCCACAATTTTGTTTGTCCATCTATCCATCCATCCATCCATCCATAATTTCGTTTGTCTCCATCCGTCTATTCATCCATTCATCCATAAGTTCGTTTGTCTCTCCATCCATCTATCCATCCATCCATCCATCCATCCTTTCACCCATTCATCCATCTATCCATCCATCCCTCCATCCATAATTTGTTTGTCTCTTCATCCATCCATAATTCCGTTTGTCTCCATCCATCCATCCATCCATCCATCCATCCATCCACCCATCCAATTCAATCCATCCATCCATCCATCCATCCAGTTCAATCCAATTCAATCCAAGTCATTTATGCTGTGTACTGTTTTTGCCGAATAAATTACTTGGAATATAATGAAAATGTTAGATATACCATTATTATTATACTTTTATAGCATTTTAGCATTCTTTGAACCTCAACAGTCCTTACTCGCTTTAAGAACTGAAAATGTCATGTTCCACAGTAGAAAGCAAGTCATTTTTGAAGTTTCGGAAGGAACATGAGTGTGAATAAACAATGACAAAATTTCCATTTCTGCCTCAACTCTTCCTTTAAAGACGCAAAACTGAATTGCGAAGCGAGCGAACAGAAGGAAGGCATTAAACGGCAGCCCTCCAACCAAAGGTCTTGCTGTTCCTGCATTTGAACCTGTGCTCACTAAAATAACTTACCATAAAATACATTTCAGCGACAGCTTAAGCAATAGCATAACTGTCCGTTCGCAGCACACTAGTGATCTGTTGTAAAGCAGACCGACTCTCGGCTCTACCACACAAACTGTCTTACACCTGCAAATCATTTCACTCCAACTTGTTTATTTAACTTTTTTTGAGTGCTACCAGTGTTTCCTCTGAACACAACTCTCCCTAGAGGAGACTCATGGCAATTAATGTGAACCACAAACACAAAGCCAACAAATTAGACCAGGACACACACACACACACACACACACACACACTCTCTTCCAGCATTTCAGGAGGGGAAAAAAAGGTGCATAATGGAAGAACGATTTGGTGAAAAGGAAATGTGCAGTTATTCATTGTTTGATGTTGGAGCATTTCCGCCGCTGACAATCTGGTCTTTGTTACGATTTAGCAATTCATCACAAATCGACTTCAAGAAATCAAGTCAATTATTCCGCAACTGGAAAAACAATTGTGTGTTTAGGGATCTGCTCAGTTTTCCCTCTGGTGCCGATTAATTCTTTGGTAGAGCGGACGCGCACAGGCCTTCGCTTTACCGCAGCGTTTCTTCAGAGCTAAAATGATTAAACTCTCTAATTTCAGATAAAAGAGCTCATTAGTTTGGGTAAAAACCATACGCACAGGATCACACAATTATTGGCACTCTGCCCTGGTTTAACCTAACCTGGTTTTAGTTAATAGAGTGTAGTAATAGGGCCGTCCCTTTGAACAAATGAGACAAACTCCTCTGGTAATGAGCTTATCACAGCAATATCATTATGTAATGCGATTTGCATACAAGCACAGGTCCAAATGGGAACAGAAATACTATAGGGAAATTAGGCACCGTTCAACATTGTGTGTGTGTGTGTGTTTTCACAGCCCTGACTAGGGAACTTACAGTATAATGTTTGGTATTTTCAGTAGTTCACACAAACGTATTCTTTTAAACAATTTTTTCATTAAATCAAGTCAAAAAATTTATCATTTGGTCTATGATGTCATGATTTAACACATTATATGATTATAAAAGCCACATGTTGACAAAAACATACTGAACTGATAATTGGTTATCTTAAAAAAAATACAGTCTTGTTTATCACCAGTCAGCTCTATGAAATGTAATGGCAGGTGTGGTTAATGTATTTACCTTCATAGTATTATTGCTTTCATTTTAGTTTTTCGAATTGACAACCCAGGCAACGCAGTGGCGCAGGTAGTGCTGTTGCCTCACAGCAAGAAGGTCGCTGGTTCGAGCCTCGGCTGGGTAAGTTGGCGTTTCTGTGTGGAGTTTGCATGTTCTCCCTGCGTTCGCGTGGGTTTCCTCTGGGTGCTCCTGTTTCCCTCACAGTCCAAAGACATGCGGTACAGGTGAATTGGGTAGGCTAAATTGTCCGTAGTGTATGAGTGTGAATGAGTGTGTATGGATGTTTCCCAGAGATGGGTTGCAGCTGGAAGGGCATCCGCTGTGTAAAACATGTGCTGGATAAGTTGGTGGTTCATTGCGCTGTGGCGACCCCGGATTAATAAAGGGACTAAGCCGAAAAGAAAATGAATGAATGAATGAATGAATTGTCAACCCTATTGTATTGTTTATATTAACATTTTAAAACACTCACAATCCGATTACAGATATAACAGATTACATGATACAAATTATTCACCTAAAAGTATAATTTCTCCCTAATTCTTCTTGTATCTCGCCTTTTAACTGCTCTAAGACAGTTCAGAATGTGTTATTGTAAAGATTTAAGTAGCAATTTGGAGTTAAAATAAAAAAAACTAAGCAATTTAGCTTAAAAGTCATCTTATTAATAATATATATTATAATACTATCTTATATTTTGGTTTAAATAATACATGTAAATGTTAATAATAAAATAATGATAATAATAACAAGGTTATGATCAACAGTGAAAACTTAAAATCATTAAAGTTGCTGTAAGTTTTTGACTCTTCTAAAGCATTAAAATACTATAATCACTTTGCAGATATTTAAGAAACATGCCAAGTGGACATTCTTGTTTATCTAAAAAAACAATGCTGAAGTGAGTTGCCGGAACGCTGTCTTTTGTTTTGGTTATTTTAACCTGCGCAATGCCAGTTTAGCCAATTATATTTCAGCACCCTGGGTTGCCCTGTTGAAAAACTGCATATTTCATTCATTCAGTCATTCAGAAAGGCTCTCAAAGCATGCACCTGTGACCTGTGACAGTTCTAAAATTCAATTTCTAACAGTTTATTTTATTTTCAAGATCTGAGGTGAACTATCTGCTGCTGCTTTCAGTAGTATGGCAATAAATGTGATGTAAAATGGTATTCAAACTCACATTATTAGCATTTAGCACTGAATACAGCACATGAGGTGTACCTGAGTTGATCATTGTTACTTTTCTGTTGTTGTTAAGCTGCAAGAAATAGAAGCCATTTCTAATAAATCAATTTGGGGTGTTGGTGAAACAAAAACTCCTTTTAATATGGAAAATATTCCTTCTATCAGGTGCCGTTGCTTTTATATAGAACACAATTTAAATCAGCCTAGGCTTGACAGTCAGACTCGCTTCTGTGGGTCATCAATCTGGCAACCTGCGACTGTGTTTGTTTTGATCTAGGAATGCAAGACCTAGTTCAACTACTGGGTGTCAAACTTACTTACTGCACCTTTAATTGATCCAGAAGATAGATAGATAGATAGATAGATAGATAGATAGATAGATAGATAGATAGATAGATAGATAGATAGATAGATAGATAGATAGATTGATTGGTTGATCGGTTGATCGGTTGGTTGCTTCATTCATGTACTTAAATTTAAATCAGTTTTACTTGTATAACATTTTTCACAACAATTATAGTTCCAAAGCAACTTCACAAAAGCTGCACATCCTTATAATACAGTCAAAATCAGAAAATTTAAGGAGTTGTCTATAGGGTGGACAGTATATAAACATAGTTAACCTGCAGTTATGCAGTATATAATATATAGTGTCCAGTATATATAGTGTCCTTCCAAAAAAACAACAACATTAGTTTTTCACAACTTCGCCTTTGAAAATTTTGGCTGGACAAGTAAATATCTAAACCACTGGCCCAACCATTAAAGGACAAATAAAGTGCTTTGAAAAGTGCCTTTTTATATAATGTTTGACGTAATCTCAAACTAAACAAAAAGAAAAGGTGGGACATAGTGTAGCTCCTCCCCTTTAAAAAAACAGCCAATAGTGTTTTTTTTATCATCACTCTGCCTGTGAGAGTGGTTGAGCTCAAACGCATCAAATGTGAACCGCCTTGAAAGGAGCGGGACATGTCAGATACTAGAGAGCATTTGATTGGTTATATTTGAATGAGAAACTGAAGTATGAGATGACATTAATAAAACTGTTGATCCATTTAGGCGGAAGTGACAAACTACAAGCTTTACATGTTTATATCAGTTTTATATCTTCTAAACACAAAGTTTGTCACTGTTTTGGTGAGCACTAGCTTATAGATATCCTAAAAATTAACAATTTTGATACTAATATCTAAAAAACATCTTTTTAATTTCATGGGACCTTTAAAAAGAAGTGTTTTTTTAGGGTGTTGAACCATGGTAGTATTTTATTTATACATTTTATGTGATTTGCCCATTAAAGCAACTTCTGACTACTCGAAACAGAGCTAAGAAAGCCAAAAAATTTACTTTTTTTTTTATAGATTTATAGTCAAACATGTTGAAAAGCAACCATTTTCTCTTTAGTGACTAATCAAAAACGCATGAGGGGTTTTTAATTAGTCACTATAGAGAAAATGGTCTGATTCAATGAACCCATTTGCAATTGTTTGAATCCAGAATATCTCAAAAGAGTCATTTGATGGTGGAGTTTATGCCTGCAGGATGTGATTATCAGACTGAATGATGTCCAGTTTGAGACCAGCAGACCCTTCAGATCACTTCACACAGCGTCACACAAGCGTCTCCTTCCATCCGCACTACTCACACAGAGACAGGCCTCTCTTTCTAAACCCCGATTAGCAGAATTCCCATCGGGATGTGGGATCGAGGACAGGAACGGGATCAAGGAGACAAGAGATGATCCCATTTTTCCCCCAAATCCTGCCTCTCAGAGGAAATGAGGCGCAGCGCCACCTCTCACCTCCAGGGTTTTGATGTGGCGCCCTGTTTGGACACTGTGGGCATTTATTTATTTTATAACTGATCCCGGTTCAGCTCCAGCTGGAGGGAATAAAGCAGATGGAATGTTTTGGAGTGTAAACAGGCTGGAGCTCTTATAGACCGGAGGGCAGTGTCTATAGCTCGACCCGTCCCGACTGCTGATCTGTGCTGAAAGGGGTCAGTTTGGGAAGTGACCTCGCTCTTTTTCAAGCCACAAATAATGAGACGTGAAGCTCGTCAGTGGTGGTTTATCAAGAGATCAAAAGATCTGCCCGTACAGCGTCAGAATGTGCTGAATTCGATGTCTTTTCTGCATGTTGAATGAATGTTTGTACAGCAGGAGTTGATACCTGGAGGGAGCAGTTTTCACATCACTCATGCTCCGCTGTGCTGTTTATTTATCTAGACGGTGTGTGTTATAAACACTGAGAATTTATGAGCACTTCCACTCTGGGCTTGTGTATCTGTTTGGTTTGGAGCTTTTAGGCTTGTTCTGACAAAAAAGGGCCTTTAAAGTTGAGTCCAAAATATGAGTCATATTATTATTTTTTCTTCTGTTCAAACTACACAAGATACGAAAAAAGGTTTGATTGTTAGAACTGAGAGATAGGAAGTCCTACCCTTTTTATTTCAATACAATTCACAATAAATGTTTTTTTAATCAAAACAACATTTGCAGGGAAACTTTGTCTAAAAATGTGGCAAATAAAAAAAAAGCAGAAGCAGAGAGAAAATATTTTATTTGATATTATTATAACTTTATCTGACTTGATTGATTTATTTTGTGATTATGACCTTAAAGTACTTGGTAACACTTTATTTTGACGATCCGTTTGAGTATTAGTAGACTGTCTGCTTAATATCTGTTGATACTGCTCCTTCAACAGACATTTAACTGACTATAAGAAACTTTGCATGTACATGTCAACTTACACTAACACTAAACCTAACCCCAACCTAACAGTCTACTTATAATCTATTAAGAATTAGTTGGCATGTAGATGCAATGCAACTTAATTTAACAAATGGACCAAAAGAAAGTGTGACCAAATACTTTTTTGGTATCTCAACAGTTGGACATATTGCTGTACTATATACTACAGTATTTATACATATAGTATATTTATTTATTTATTTATTTTTATTTTATTTATGTATTGTTTTAGCTAGTTTAACAAAATAAAATCTAAAACATCAACCTCTCTCTCTAAAAAAAAAAAAAAACAAATTGTACATTTCTGAAGTGTGCTTTACACAGGTGAGTGGGCTTGACAAACCACCTGTAGAAACAGTCTTCTCTCTCTTAAAAAAAACTTCCCTCCTAAATCTAGCACTTAATTCTTTGAGCACAAACAGTTCCTTTGTATAATTAGCACTTCTTGTGTGTATTGCCTCTACTTGTTGAATCGCTGAATATCTCCTTATTTGTAAGTCGCTTTGGACAAAAGTGCCTGCTAAATGTCTAAATGTAAAATACATCACAATTTGTTACTTTTTTGTTATTTTCATCAAACATAATCATATATTTCAGAAATACCATTCTGTTTTTTAACGTCTGTCATTAAATTTTTTTTCAGTAAAATATGTTTACTCAAAGTAATACTAGCAACAGCATCTACTACAGCAAGCAGTACCGAGCGACCAAACATTACTGTTATTAACATTTTTTTTCTCTTGCTCTTTCTGCAGGTTACATCAATTCACCAGTAGATGGCATCAAGTGAGTAGAGAAGTCATTCAAGGAAACAAAAAACAAACATCTTAGTGGGTAAGTCAGAAAATCAATCACTAAATCGATTCATTCAGAAACAGATGTTCTTTTTTTAGCAAAAAAAGGAAATTTTGTTTGAGTCATTGAATCATGCATATGACAGATTTTGTTTTAAAGTGATTGGCTTACTTTATCGCTGGATTCACACTAAATGTTAATTTAAGTATTTCTGTGAGTAGTTTACATATAAAGTCAATGCAAACATACAAATATAGATGACTTTCTTCCAGGGAAGAAATAATTCAGAATGCATTGTCCAGAATTGGCCTCTTCACATCTGCACAAGTTCAAACAAATCCATTTGAGCGGAAGATTCACATGAGGTGAAAAAACATCCCAGTATTTAGTGTGAACCCAGCAAAAGAAACGGTTTTGTTTGAAGCTTTCGGTGGAGCAAAATAGACAATGCAACTGGCAATATCACATAGAGGGGTAGGTTTTGAGCGAAGAGTCAGTGTGCTCGAAACGTCACACACTATGGGCTCTATTTTAACGATCTAGACGCAACTCTAAAGCGCATGGTACAAAAACATTAAGGGTGTGCCCAAATCCACTTTTGCTATTTTAAGGACGGACAAATACGATTTGCGCCCTGGCACATGGTCTAACAAGGTTGTGCTTATTTTCTTAATGAGTTCTGGGTGTGTTTTGAGCATAATGTACATTAAACCAATCAGAGTCTCATCTCTCATTCCTGTTAAGAGTCAGTTGTGTCACGCCATGGCGCATTTGCTAGTTACATGGCGAACTTTGTAAGTGGAAAAACTGAACGCTTCACTAGTGAGAAAACAGTTAAACAGACCATCTGCAGTGCGAGGATAAAAAATGAGCCTCCTCCATTTGGCCTCTTTACTTTCTCTTTCTCTTTACTTTTACTCTTTACTCCTTTACTTTCATGTTGTGCGCACTCCACTGAAAACATCCATGAGACTACATATTTGATTTAGTTTAAGCGCAAATATTTGTTTCAAAACTATTTCTAAATTCAGTTCTAATTTCCAGCAATCGAATAAATAAACAATAATAAGGAAGTGTGCTCAAAAAGCTGAGTTATATCTAAACACACGTCCTATTCTTATGCCCCATATGGTGATGCATACGTCTCCAAAACCTGACAGCTGGACAAATCTAAACCTGTTTTTATTAAAACAAATATAAATATGCATATAATAAATAAATAAATAAATAATAATAATAATAATAACATTATACAAATGAAAATTGTCATGAATGAACTGAAAAAAGGCATGGAGGTATGAAGAAGGGATGCAGGCAGTGGTTTTTATATTTATGTAGAAAATAATATTTTTTGTAACATTTTAATCTTTCAATTTATGTAAAGATATTTGCGTATTGCTGTACATCCTGTGTGTATTAGGCAATGTGTAAGCGTTTGGACAAGCATAGGCGCATAACTAACGTGCTCTGCGCTGGACTTTAGACCTGCTTTTAGTTGGTCAATGGCGCAGTCTATTTCAGTTGCTCAAAATAGCAACGCGCCAACAATGCACCTTAACACACCTCTATTTTAGACCAGCACACCTATGAGTCCACAAAGTGGCACAACTAGATTTGCTATTGAAACAACTTGGCGCAAAACGTGAAAATTAGGGTTGTGCTGGTCTGAAAAAAGCAACAAATCGCACCTAACACGTCTTGAGCCTTATTGCACCGGGTGTATGATAGTGCCCTATGTGATACCCTTTTAAATATTTTTATTTTTAATTTTTTTGAAGATTTAATGTTGGTGCCTTCATATTTACTTTTTTTGTACTTTTCATTTTTGGTTGAGCACCTATTTGAGACCGATTTGTTTGCTTTTGTGCAATTGTTTTTTTCACTTATTTAAGTTAAATTCACATTCATCAACAGTTGTTGTCATTACTTATTGTTTACAATTTAATACATTTTACACACTGAATAAAATGATTTAAACATGATTCCTAATATATATATATATATATTCCTAATAATGTTTTTTAAATTAAGTGGTTGTAAACTATTTATTTGGGCTGAATTTAAACAAACAAATAAAGTTGAACATTACTAAATTTAATTTGTTTGCTTAAAGTCAACACATCAACACATAAATTGTTTGCAACAATTTTGTAGACATCTTTTTTCAGTGCAGTTTACCAACAATCATACTATTAGTCTAAAAATGCAGCATTATTGCACTGAATACATTAATTAAAATAGTAACTGATCAAATTTTCATAAGACAGTTGGTGGTTTACTATTTGGTGACAAATTTGGATTTGTGCGCAGTTACGACATATATTATACCTAAACATAAGTCGGCGAGTCAAACCAAACATGAACTTATGCTGAAATAATCAAAACGCTTTTCCATCCGACAAGCCTCATATCCTACACATACCAAAAAATGCACGTCTGTATACGAGACAAAAGGGTCAATGACAATTTTCCCCTTCCTAAAACTCATTAAAATCAGTCAAATGGCCAGACTCCCTTGAGGTGTGAGAGTGCAGGAAAACCAGCATCCTCTACCTCTGCGTGGGCGTCTGTAGATTTTATTATATAATTTTACAGCGCCACTACTTGTTTTTTCCTTTCACCATCATTAGTAAGAGTGAGTTCAGCAAAGACGCACAGGACATGAAAACGAGGTGATAAAGCGAGAGTGCGGCGGAGTTTGTGTGTTCCTCCTTCTCTCTGTGTGCGAGAGGATGTTGGTTTAAAGCTGATATTCCCACTGAGATTCCTTTACCTTAATAACAATGAGAGGAGTTTCTGGCCGCTTCCTTTGAGCTTTTATTGGGCATGAAAAAATACACACATACACACGCACACAGTGTGACAGGAACAAACTAGAACAGAGAGCCACGCGCTGAAAGACAACATCCACGGCTCAACAGAAAAAAAAGAGAGAGAGCGGATACTCTCTTGGAGCTAATTTTGGACAAACATTCCTACACACACACATGCACATAGACATACACACACATAGACAGAAACCTAAATGCCTCAGATGATAAGAAAATTAATACTTTATCCCCCGGTTTCACAAACAAGGTTTAAGGCTAGTCAAGATTAAATTGCATGTTTGAGCTGTCTCAACTCAAAATAACTTGTAGTGAGATGTCTTAAAATATGTCAGTGTCATTTTTTTGTCTCCAGGTGCACACCAGTAATATATTTTTCTAAGGCCATTTTATAAATGTGGCTTAAAAAACCTAATTTATCTAAGGCCTAGTCCTGGCTTAATCTAAGCGCTGTTTGTGAAACTGGGCCTATGTCTATCTATCTATCTGTCTGTCTGTCTGTCTGTCCGTCCGTCCGTCCGTCCATCTGCCTGTCTCTCTGTTTGTCTGTCTATCTGTCTGTCTGTCCGTCCGTCCGTCTGCCTGTCTCCCTGTCTGTCTGTCTGTCTGTCTGTCTGTCTGTCTGTCTGTCTGTCTGTCTGTCTGTCTGTCTGTCTGTCTGTCTGTCTGTCTGTCTGTCTGTCTGTCAGT
Source organism: Danio kyathit (assembly GCA_903798195.1). NCBI lineage: Eukaryota > Metazoa > Chordata > Actinopteri > Cypriniformes > Danionidae > Danio > Danio kyathit. The sequence goes on along the minus strand of LR812538.1, from coordinate 37,544,948 downwards.
CACAGTCAGTCCGTCTGTCTGTCTGTCTGTCTGTCTGTCTGTCTGTCTGTCTGTCTGTCTGTCAGTCTGTCCGTCTGCCTGCCTGTCTGTCTGTCTGTCTGTCTGTCTGTCTGTCTGTCTGTCTGTCTGTCTGTCTATCTATCTATCTATCTATCTATCTATCTATCTATCTATCTATCTATCTATCTATCTATCTATCTATCTATCTATCTATCTATCTATCTATCTGTCTATCTGTCTGTCTGTCTGTCACAGTCAGTCCGTCTGTCTATCTGTCTATCTGTCTATCTGTCTGTCTGTCTGTCTGTCTGTCTGTCTGTCTGTCTGTCTGTCACAGTCAGTCCGTTTGTCTGTCTGTCTGTCTGTCTGTCTGTCCGTCCGTCCGTCTGCCTGTCTCCCTGTCTGTCTGTCTATCTATCTGTCTGTCTGTCTGTATGTCTGTCTGTCTGTCTCCCTGTCTGTCTGTCTATCTATCTATCTATCTATCTATCTATCTGTCTGTCTGTCTGTCTGTCTGTCTGTCTGTCTGTCTGTCTGTCTGTCTATCTATCTCTCTGTCTGTCTGTCTGTCCGTCTGTCCGTCTGTCCGTCTGTCCGTCTGTCCGTCTGTCCATCTGTCTATCTATCTATCTATCTATCTATCTATCTATCTATCTATCTATCTATCTATCTATCTATCTATCTATCTATCTATCTATCTATCTATCTATCTATCTGTCTATCTGTCTGTCTGTCTGTCTGTCTGTCTGTCTGTCAGTCACAGTCAGTCCGTCTGTCTGTCTGTCCGTCCGTCCATCTGCCTGTCTCCCTGTCTCCCTGTTTGTCTGTCTATCTGTCTGTCTGTCTGTCTGCTGAATTTTACATGTACATATTTATATGAAAAGTTTATGCATCTCACAAATGCAATAAATTATTATATTTGTTATTATGCATTTAAAATCACACCAATTTGCTTAAAATAACAAAAAATACAAAACACTTAAAATAAACAGAAATAATAGTTTAATTATTTTACAGTTTTTCTCAGTCGCTTTGGCACATTTCTCAGATTATAATTGACATTTTGCAAAGCAGTAAGTGCATTTCTCAAAACAGCACGTACAAATAGCAAAACGCCATGGATTACCTGCAAAAGCCAGTCTCTTGCTCAAAATATTTAGTTCATCTCTCAAAACTAAATTTCTGTATCAATGACTGTGTCATTGCCGTCAGAATGATGAGTCCTTGTGTCATTGTGTTAGGATAAGAGAGTCGAATTACTTGTTGTTACATGTTGTCAATATAACAGTGCTCTCTGTATAAAATATGTGTTCTGATATAAAATGTTTTTTTTTTTGCTCATCGCACTGTAATTTGTTGACAGATCAAGCCACTTTGATGCAGAAAGGAAAAGACAGCACTGCATAGCACAAAGAAAAAACAAAACAAAAGTAGAAATGTGAACATAGGACAGTCTCCTTTGAGATGCACCTTTATTAGAAAAAGTCAAGATTCAACTAGGAGAAGTTTACCAATTAGACAGATTGACAAAAGAGTCTAATGGAAATGCATAGAAAAATGCGTAATGACAAACTATTATGACAACTTGTTCAGCCATTTTGCATGTTAAGACTTATGCCATGAACAAGATATTACAGTTTTTCTCAGTGGCTTTGGTGCATTTCTCACAACACTATTTACATTTGCACAACAGTTAATGTATTTCTCAAAACAATTAGTACAAACTCTCAAAACCTAGTGGATAACCTGCAAAAGCGTGTCACTTGCTCAAAATGGACAGCTCATTCCTCAAAAGCAAGTATTGATGTCAATGAAAGTGTCAGTGTCATCAAAATGAAAAGTCCTGACACCATTGTTTATGAACAAGATAGTCAAATGGCTTTGTCATGTTTTCATTATGACACTTTACTCTGTACATTTTTGCAAAAAATGCAAAAAAGTCAGATTTTGGTGACACTTCCTGAAAATGCTCAAGACAGCACTATATACTGTTTGCACAGCCATTTGAAAACTACAGTAAAGTTAGACATCAGTGCATTTAGTGAGGTATCTGAGTACAAGACACTGAATATGTATGTTTCACATTTTTACTGAATTTGCTCTTTACAATTCTAATTTTTTCACAACATTGTACAAAATAATAAATACACCCTTATTTATAACATAAACGTCCTTTGGGTAGAGCTGTGCACAACTGTAAACAATATTGCAGTACATATTGGAACTAAACCTACAACATGCACAGGTCTGTAAATCATTCATGAAACTGTTCAGTTTAAAAGACATTTTCAGGAAAAAAAAAGATTTAAAGATTTTTATAAAATTAGCTTGACAGATTTTGACAACTAGTTCAACATTTTTGAATGTAATAACTCAAGTAATGAAATGAGGACTAGTTTTATATGGAATGACTATTTAGCATCCACAAGTTTAGTTAATTTTGACTGACATGACATAAGCAAATGATAATGTTATAACACAGCAGAGAGTTGTATGAAAGTAATTGATGCATGTACAAAAGCATTTACAATTTGTTTGCTAATTGTTTTGAGAAATGCATTAACTGTTGTGCAAATGTAAATAGTGTTGTGAGAAATGCACCAAAGCAACTGAAAAAACTATAAAACTTGTATTGTGAAATCTGAAATATTAGTTCAAAATGTGTTTTATATGTTCCTTAATAATTTCTATCTTGACAATAAATTAATCTTTAAAGATCTGTATTAATCTTCACAATTCAAATGCAATTAATTTTATTGTCATTCATTGTTTCATATGATTTTTACAGAAATAATAAGCTGATTTGCTGCTCAAAAATACAGTTGAAGCAAAAATGATTCACCCTTCTGTAAAATTTATATTCTTTTTTAAATATTTCATAATTATAAGTAATGTTTAAAAGATCAAGGAAATTTTCACAGTTTTTTTATAATGTTTTTTTCTTCTGGTGTAAGTGTTATTTCTTTTAGTTTGGCTGGAATAAAAACTAATTTTGACAAGCAATTTTAAGGTTAATATTAATAAACCTCTTAGGATTTTTGATTGTCTACGGAACAAACCATTGTTGTCCAATAACTTGCCTAAATATAACAACTTGCCTAGTTAACATAATTAAGTTTAGTCTTTAAATTGCATTTTAAACTGAATACTTTACTTTCTTTATTGTCCACAAGTGGAAATGTATCTTTAGCTTCACCACATCAGCGTTCACGTCACACATATCACAGAAAACCGACAACACAAATACATTCAATGTCATCACATAAATCATATTGAAAAATGGTAACTCTTTATTTTAATGGTCTATTTGAGTATTAGTAGACTGTCTGCTTAATATCTGTTGATACTGCTCCTTCAACAGACATTTAACTGACTTTAAGAAACTTTGCAAGTACATGTCAACACTAACCCTAACCCTAACAGTTACTTATAATCTAATGAGAATTAGTTGGCCTAGAGATGCAATGTAAATTAAATTCAACAAACGGACCATCAAAATAAAGTGTGACCTAAAAAACTCAATTAAACCCTATTCATACTTAAAACCCAGTATTTAAAATTCTAATGGAAGTCAGCACAAAGGACATTTGATACACATTTTTCTTTACTTGAGGTTGCCTAAAAATGTCTTTTTGATTCAATTCAATTCAATTCAATTCACCTTTATTTGTATAGCGCTTTTACAATGTAGATTGTGTCAAAGCAGCTTCACATAGAAGATTATAGTAAATTGAAACAGTTTCAGTTTAGTTTTCAGTGTTTAAGTTCAGTTGAGTTCAGTTTAGCTCAGTTCAGTGTGGTTTAATAATCACTACTGAGAGTCCAAACACTGAAGAGCAATTCCATCGATGCGCAGCTCTACAGACTCCGAACCATGCAAGCCAGTGGCGACAGCGGCGAGGGCAAAAACTTCACCAATTGGCGAAAGTGAAGAATTTAAAAACCTCGAGAGAAACCAGGCTCAGTTGGGCACGACCATTTCTCCTATGGCCAAACGTCTTGTGCAGAGCTGCAGTCTAGGCGCCGGAAGCTGGACCTCAGCGAAGACTCGTCTGTCCTTGGAGCGTCACAGGAATCAGTTTCATGCTCTCCACTCCACCATGACCACCACAGCAGCTGCTCAGGATACGGCCTGGTCCAGGATTATGAAAACCTTGGGATCATCTCGTCGCTGGTCTTGGATCGCATCAGTGGCGCTGCAAAGTCTGAGGGCCTCGGGATGAGTATCCCCAGGTGGAAATAGAGAATAAAGAGAATAATTAGCGTAGCTGCTCTTCATAGTGTATAGAAACGAGATGCAAAAATCTGCGTTTGGCACAACATGCATCATACCGCTAAGTGATGCACTGAGTGTATGCTTTGCTAAAAAGATAGGTCTTTAATCTAGTTTTAGAGCGAGAGTGTGTCTGAGCCTCGGACATTATCAGGAAGGCTATTCCAAAGTTTAGGGGCCATAAATGAGAAGGCTCGACCTTCTTTACTCGACTTTGCTATTCTAGGTACTACCAGAAGCCCTGAGTTTTGAGATCTTAAAGAGCGGGTTGGATTGTAGCGAAACAGAAGGTTGGTTGGATAAACAGGAGCTAGATTATTTAAGGCTTTATAGGTAAGAAGCAATACTTTATAATCAATACAAAACTTAACAGGCAGCCATTGTAAGGAGGATAAAATTGGGGTGATATGATCAAATTTTCTAGACCTGGTAAGAACTCTGGCAGCTGCATTTTGCACTAGCTGAAGTTTGTTAATAGAGGATGCTGGGCAACCAGCAAACAGAGCATTACAGTAATCCAGCTTAGAAGTCATAAAAGCATAACCTAGCTTTTCTGCATCTGATATGGATAGCATACTTCGTAACTTAGCAATATTTCTCAGATGAAAATGGCAAAAGCTGACATTTTATATTTGAGGGATGTAACAATTTTCATTATTGGCATGTGCTGTATGTTTAACACTTAGATAAATTTTATTTATTTGTCTTTGTTCTTTACCTACAATTGCATTGACAAATTTTCCTCCTCGTCACAGTTTTTGTTTTTCTTTTATTGGCAACAGTCCATACCATGCAATCATGTTTAACACTTTCAACCAAATTCTTGTATACCATCTTCAGAATATCTTGCCTCTCACTTTAAACTGAAAACTGGTGTCTTATAGGGTCAAAATAAGTAGAAAATATTATGTAGTGTCATCATTGCAAAGACAAAAGCAAAAAGTTATTAGAAATTAGTTAGTAAAACTATTATGTTTAAAAATGTGTTGAAAATAAAACAGTAAATCAATGCTTGGGAAATATTTTAATGTTTTAATAATTTTGACTTCAGTGCATCACTAAAATCTATTTTGAAAACAATTGCAGTGCTTAATATGGTACATTTTCAAAGATTCCTTTGAAAATTTTGAGCATTTGTTTTTTAAAATAATAGTTTTTGTTAGAATACACTTCTTCACAGGCCTTTGGTTCATACCTTCATCTTCTTGATAGTGAATCTATCACGACCATTCAACCATTTTAACTCCACAACTTTCCTTTTCGGCCACTAAGCAAATGTAGTAAAGGATTTTCAGCCAACATTACGTAACATACAATGATTAGAAGTCAGGAATAAAACAAAACCATCAAGACTGACTCCAACATTTCTTCAGCTGGAAGACTGACAGTCTGTATACTTCTGCCAAATCCCTGTCAAAATGTTTGGACATTAGTGGTTTCAGAAAGCCTCATTGTCAACCCAGTGAGTCTGTACCTGTAACAGTATGGAAAACCCCTTTAAGACTCCTTTTTTTCCCTTCATCACGGCCTGTTCTTGCAATCATACATACGTTCATTCATGCTCAGGCGTAACTAAAGGTCTGGCTCCACTCGACACATGAGTAGAGCTCACCGTCATCCATCTAGGATTATATTAGCGCACATGTTGGGGCAAAATGTCATCCGTGCAAACACTTTTGAGTTTAAGAGATGAATTGATACGATAGTCCCGAGGGAAACGCTTCTTTTATGTGAGTGTATGTGCTGGAATGCCGTCTCTGTGTCCACAATACAAACATCATTAGCTCTAAACACATGACCTCTGATTCATCACTGTGTCGTAGTTTTGGAGGCAGATGATCAGGGGGATTTTGACAAGAAGAACATGTTAATGCTCTGAGGAACTTTTTAATGATTGCTCTAAAATTTGGAGTATTAAAAATAGAAGTAGCTGACGTATTGAATTGCATACAGATTTATTTGTGAATGAGAGCATGAAGGTAATGGATACTGGAATTCTCAAATCTTGTTACATGGATTTGTGCATGTTCAGATGTGGTTTTGGCTTGTTGAAGTGTGGGTGCTAGTGTTTGTTGCTTGAACATCAAACACAATGTGAGCCTCAAACTCCACTGTAAAAAAAATGCTGGGTTCCACACAATCGTTTTGTGTTAGGACAACCAGAAGAAATTAAGTTAACTTTTTTGTTTTTACAAATGTAAGTGTATTGAACATAAAACAATTAAGTTGTCCCCCAAAAACTCAAGAATTGTCTTGTTTCAGCTCATTTTAAATATGTAGCTATTTAAACAAACAGCAAATGTCATATTTTGACAGTCTCATTTATGAATAAATGACTCTTATGAAGTGAGTTTGTTAAAGGTGTCAGTCGAAAAGAATAATTTGTGAATCCGTTTCACTTAATGAAAGAAACCTTCTGTTGTAATGACTCTTTAATAGAGTTTAATTGAGGGATATTTTCATTAACAGACATTTACATCCAGATGCTAATTAATATTTATAAAATGGAACCAAACCCCAAAGTGTATCTGAAGTGAGTGCAATTTACTATTTAGTGCTTTTTTTAGATATGTACATGCGTTCAATAGAAATGAATCCAATCTGATTTCGGTTTTTTTCTTGTTATACGAACCCTAAATGCTGCAGATTGTTTTTGTTGTTGTTGTTGTTGTTTTTGCCTGTGCATCACACAGTTTCTGAATCTGAACAAAACCATTTGCTGTGTTTAGAACATAGAAAGCCACTATGATAAATCACTGAAGACTTTCCATTGTGTCTTGATGACATTTAAGTCAGATTCATTTAAAAAAATACTTTTTGTGAATACTTCAGCAGTTCACAAGACCTGAGATGTAATTAGACAAACAAATACAAGCATCATTTTAAATTTTAAAAGAAAACAGTTACAATTAAGATGTGGAACTATGTTGTGTTGGAACAACTGGAAGAAAAAATCATTTTAAAATGTAAAATTATTTTAATAAAAATTTTATTATCTTATTAGTTTTTACAAATTTAAGAACATAAGTTGTCCCGAAAAATCTCAAGAACTGTGTTGCTTTAGCTCATTTTAAATTAGTAAACAGGAAATGTCATTTTTTGAGTGTCTCATTTACGAATAAATGACTCCTATAAAGTGAATTTGTTAAAGGTGTCAGTAGAAAAGAATCATTTGTGAATCAGTTTCACTTAGTGAAAGAAACCTTCTGTTATAATTACTCTTTAATGGAGTTTAATTGAGGGATATTTTCATTAATGTACAATTGTGAAGAAACTCGGGCTGTTCATGTGATGCATATTTTAAATATATATATATATATATATTTCTTTGTTTAATTTGCTTGCAAAAACACTGAAATATGTATTTTTTCCCAACACTATTTCCACCACCGCCATTTTATGAGCAAATGCAGTTCCACTGTGGTGGAATGCTAAAGTGAATGAATGCAAATGGTTGCGTTGTTTCTTGAGAGAATGCAAACATTTTCTGAACGCACGCAAAGTTTTGGAGTGAATTATCATTTTGGAATGAATAGAAACATTTTTCAAATGCTTCCCAAGTGCTGTTTAACGAGAGATTTTTTTTGCACTTTTAAAACATATTCTTTTTAATAAATAATTTATATAAGCTAAATTATTTAGTTTTTGACATGATTATATTTTACTAGTTATTTTGTAAGATACTAGCAACCAGTTTAAAATGCAGTTTTAAGGCTATTAACTAGGTTAAGTAGGTTAACTAGACTTGTTTGGTTAAGTCTTTGGACAACAGTGGTTTGTTTTGTAGCCAAATGAAAAGGAAAAAAAATCTCAAGGAGATTAATTTCACTACGGTACAAATGTTTTTTTTTTTTAAGAAAAATATTCTGTTCATCAACGCTGCATTTATTAAAAGTGATAAATGTAAATTGTTAAATTGTTAAATATTTATTCAAATTTTAAATAACTGCTTTCTTATTGTATGTAGTTTCAAATGAAATTTTAATATTAATAATAAATAATATTAGAGTGATTTCTGAAGGATCGTGTGACTCTGAAGACTGGAGTAATGAAGCTGAAAATTCATCTTTAAAATCACTGGAATAAATGATTCAATTAAATGATAAACTACTTTTGAACAGTTATTTCGTACTGCAATAATATTTCACAATTTTACAATTTGCACTGTATTTTTGATGAAATAAATGCAGCCTTGGTGAGCAGAAGCTTATTTTAAAACATTTAAATATCCTACTGACCCCAAACTTTTGACCAGTAGTGTATATCAACTCTAATATTTTAAAATGATTTAAAACTAATTTTATTCCAGCCAAACTAAGAAATAACACTTTCTTCAGAAGGAAAAATATATACCTGGAACGCCTTGCTATTAAACATCAGAAAAGGAAAAACATTATTGCTTTATTATGTCAAATTGCATTTATTACAATAGATTATATAAACTATTTTAGTGTTTGATCATTTAATTTCAGATTTGATTGCAGATTTGCAGTTGTAAACATGACTGAGGGCTGTATATTTGCTACACATTTATTCTTCTTTAGATCTCAGTGTTGTCTAGAGTCATAAATGAGATGTTCAAGTCCTCAGTGGTGATTTGTCTTCCTCTGGGTGTGTCTCAGTGTGTGTTTGCCTGCTGTGCTGCAGTAAAGGTCAGCTTTTTCATTCATCACACCAGTCTGTGTGTATGTGTGTGTGTGTGTGTTTGTATGAAGATGATCATGTTGTCTTCACAGATAACCTCTCGTCTATTCATCAGTGTCTGTGAGAGAGCAGATTGGAGGTGTTCTGATTGTCGTCATGGTTCAGAGATTGTGTGTCCACACTTCTGTAAACACATTCTCACAGCACTTATAGAGTCTGAACACATACTGCGACTTGATATGACTACAACAGCGAAGTGTGTGACGCTAAACAAAAGCCATTTCAGTCAACATCCTAATCGCTTTTACAGATCTGAAAAAACATGATTTGTAGGTTACTCCCTAATTAGCAGTCATAATGGAAGTGTGCCATTGAGGATTATTACATATTTGATCATTAGGAAATCTAATTTACACAAGGAAGTGGACCTCAATTACATCCAGATGCTAATTAATCTAAATAAAATGGAACCAAAGCGCAAAGTGTATCTGAAATGAGTACAATTGACTTATTTTATTATTTTTCAGACATGTACACTAGCGGTCAAAAGTTTGGGGTCATTTTTTTTTTTTCTTTTTTTTTTTTTAAACAAAATTATTATATATAAGGCGGAATTTATTAAATGTAAAAAAAAAAAGTTAAATTGTTAAATATTTATTACAATTTTAAACAACTGATTTCTTATTGTATGTAGTTTCAAATGAAAATATTACTCCAGTCATTATTGCTTTTATTACTATTACCATTAATAATAATAACAGTAATAATAATAATAATAATAATAATGATGATAACAATAACAATAACAATAATAATAATAATAATAATAATAACTATAATAATAATAATAATAATAATAACAATAACAAATAATATTAAAATGATTTCTGAAGGATCATGTGACTGAAGACTGGAGTAATGAAGCTGGAATTTCATCGTTAAAATCACTGGAATAAATAATTAAATTAAATTATAAACTACATTTGAACAGTTATTTTATAGCGCAATAGCACTTCACAATTTTACAATTTGTACTGTATTTTTGATGAAATAAATGCAGCCTTGGTAAGCAGGATAAGCTTATTTTAAAACATTTAAATATCCTACTGACCCCAAACTTTTGACCGGTAGTGTATGTTCATTCAATAGAAATGAATCCATTCTAATTTCAGATTTTTTTTCTTGTTATTTGAACCCTAAAAGCTGCAAAAAGATTCTTGCTGCAAACAAAACCATTTGCTGTGTTTAGAACATGGAAAGCCACTATGATAAAATCCCGGAAGAATTTCCATTGTCTTCATGACATTTAAGTCAGATTCATAAAAAAAAAAAAAAAAAAAAAACATTTTGTAAGCACTCAACAGTTCACAAGACCTGAGATGTAATTAGACAAACAAATGCAGGCATCATTATGAATTTGATAGAGAAAAGAGTGGAAATTAATCGTTCACATTCTACTTTTGTTTATTTTTGTTGTTGATTTGATTGTTTTAGGTGTTTGTGTATTATTTATTTTAATAACAATTTAATTATTTAAAGATTAATAATTTGGCTTTGGAGGATTTCTACAAGAGCTTTAAATCCATCTGAGGTAGCAGTATAATAAGTATCATATTAAATAATAATAATAATAATAATAATAATAATAATAATAATAATAATAATAATAATAATAATAATAATAATTATTATTATTATAATTATTATTATTATAATAATTATAATAATAATATGTGTATATAATAATAAATGTAAAAAATCCAACTTGAAAAAAGTTGAAATTACTTGTTTTTTATTTGTTTGGCAAAAATCTGTAAAAATGTCTGTATACAACTACATTTAACACGTTTACTTAAACTAATTAAAAATTGACTTCATTTAGTAAAAAAGATTAATTTTGTGAGCAAAACTTTGCAAGTTTGCCCAGAAAAGCTTCTGCCAGCTTGTTACTTTAAATTAAGTTAATCTCAGACCTCCTCAGTTGAAAAAATAAAGGTTGCAGTATTTCTAACCCTAACAACAAAAATAATAGTAACACCAATAATACTTTTAGTTTGTATTTAACTGTCATGTATATATGGTAGTTTTTTCTAAAAAAAAAAAAAATTAATTTAAAAAAAATTCATATGCCTTGAAAGATCAAATAATAAATCTAAAAAATAAAACTTTCAAAACAACTACCCAAATAATAAATCTAAACGATCAAATAATAAATTTGATGCTTAAATGAGAGAATTTTTTTCTCAAATAAGAAATCAAATGTATTTGATATTTAATTTTCATGAACAACTCAGTAAAATCCTGTAATAATTAAATGACAAATCACATGCTCAAACTATAATTCAAATAGAGGAATCGGTTTCTGGTTCCTCCTGATTACACACACACAGCTGGAAGCTCATGATGGACTGATTACTAGGACTATAAAGACTCTTTGCTGTTTTTCTTTCAATTTTTTGTTCACTCAACTTCAGACATTTTAGGTCAGTGCAACAGATGTTTTCAAAAGTTGAGTACACGAGAAAAAACAAAAAGAAGTAAGGATTGTTCAGTTGGCACAACTTAGTTTTGTTACAGAGTAGTTCACCTCTCCAGAAAACTAATAATCTTATGTTAACCCAACTAAATGTTTTTTGTATTACTGACAAATAATTTTAGGCCAGTACAGCTAATGTTTTCAAAAGTTGAGTGAACAAGAAAAAGAGAAAGGAAATAAGGATTGTTTTTTTGTTTTGTAGTTGTACTGGCTTAATTTTTTTTTTTTACAGTGTATAAATGCGTTAACCTGTTTTCTTTATTGTAATAAATGGATAATGCATAATCCATTTAGCTTAATCCACTTTATGTTTTAAAAGTTTATAAAAGATTAAAAAAGATATTAAAGTTTAAATAAAGATATTTGCCAGTTAGGCTGATTTTTTTTCCAGCATGCAAATGCATAAACCTGCTTTCTACAGGTTAACTAAAGTGCACGTGCGATGTTTTACAAAAATGTACTTTTACCACAAATTTAAGTACATTCAGACAAAGCAAACAATTTTCAGCAAGGGAGGTGCAAATGTACTGTAAACCCAGACCCAAAGAATTATAAAAATGTGTTCTTATCTCATGCAGAAGTAGAAGTGTGACAGTCAAAATGCTGTTTTTGACAGGATAATGTATGAGCCATGTTGCAAAACTCTTCTTTGATTTTAAATGATTTATTTAACATGACATAAGCATAATAAATCGAATATTCAGAATTATGTATGCGCTACAGAGAATTGACCTAATACTAGTTCTGTCATTAAAAACTCTTAACGTGCGCTGATTAGAGCGCTCGCGTCTCTCTCGCTAACCAATAAGCTTTTTCATTCTATCAGAACCGTAGGGCGATAGACAAATAGCTAGTCTTCAGACTGCGTGCTCGTATCTACTCCGCCACCTCGGCACCACCTGCTAGATCTGCTACGGGGATTTATTTGCAGCGCATGCCCATTGCATATGTAGTGCTAACCATTTTGCTTACAGTTCGGCAGGTCTCTTGTGGTAAGATTGAGTCGGGTAATATCAGTAAACAAATATTGTCATCTTACTCAGAGAGTTGTCATGACTGAAATGTATTAATGAAAACGTGTAAACACATTTTGCTTGCATTGCTAGATTGTTGAATATAAACTGGGACTACTAATTAAGCTTGTGTGCGTGTGTGAGCTATCACCATATTGATGTGCATAATTATGTTCAATGTTTGTGGCCAATCAATAAAGACCATTTGAATATACATTAGTGTTTCTCGGAAAACATTGTGCAATTCTGCACTGAAAACCCAACAGTCAACTTTATTCAAATGAAGTGAGTGTGGTTAACTCGAAATTGACTGAAGGCTAATTCTACTCATTTGAAAAGAGTTTTGAAATCAGTGTTGAAGGTAATGAGTTAATTAAATACCTCATTAATTCAACTTAAATGGAGTAAGTTCACAGTACTCATATAGATTAACTTTTTTAACTCAAATTGTTTGTACTGTAGCAATCGGTTTCCTCAAACGGTTTGAGTTGCCTTAACTGCCTAGGTTTGAGTTCTCTTCATTTATTGGGTTTTACTGTGCTCAAATTGCTTCGTTTACTCAAATGGATTAAGTTCACAGTACTCATTAGGATTAGTTTTTGAACTTAAATGGTTTGTTCTAATCGGTTTCCTCAAATGGTTTGAGTTACCTTAACTTTTTGGGTTTTACAGTGTGAGTGCGCTTCACACAGGTGAGTGGGCTTGACAAACCACCCGTAGGAGACTCTTTTTCTCTCTATATGCACCAGATGGAGAGAAAAACTGCTAAACTAACTCATATTGCTGCTATCTGCTGATTTGAAATGCTTTTTTATCCTTATTTATAAATCACTTTCAATAAAAATGCGTGCTAAATGAATAAGCGAAAAAGTGTGAATGTAAATGTGTTGGAAGTAAGACTGAAATTACTGATGACACATTTCAGGCATTACCTGTTCTTTCTTTTGCACTTAGATCTTCGAAATGTCGCTTTATTTTTACCATGTTTAAACGTTGAGTGCTTGTGAGCAGCGTATATTGAAAATGTCCATTGCTAAATATTGTTTAATAATGCAATTGAAAACTGCTTTTTGCTTAAATTAAAATGTAATTATTTTTTGTTATTTGTAAAATTGTTCATGAATGTCAAAGTGAATATGCGCACCTCACGGACGCAGGATGTGTGAAACATGCCTTAGTCAGAGTTTTCCGTAAAACACATTCTGAGAAGCACAAAGTGGCAGTCAAAAAGACGTGAGCAGACACACACACACACACACACACACACACACACACACACACACACACACACACACACACACACACACACACACACACACACACACACACTAACAGCTGTCTGCTTCGCACCCCCGGTGACACATAATCTGGGGTAGCTTTGAGGAACAGGGACATTTTCACGGATGTTAAAATGACATTCCAGTAATTTCCATGGATCATAAAGACCTAGAACTAGCAGCATGAGACGTGAACCACCATATGATCTAAGGCACAGATGTGAAGATATCACACACACATACACACACAGTTCGGTCTGTAGGAATGGGAGGCAGATGAAAGAGCGAGAAAAAGAGAGTGAGAGGGTTGTGACAGCAACACATGCCTATATTTGCTGGAGAGAGGGAGGGAAACAGCTGAGAGCTTTTTTAGATTTTTTTTAGATGCAAATGACAGCTTGTCCACATAGGTTTGCTCTCTCTCTTTTTTTTCTCTCTCTCTCCTCTTCCTTTCCTTTCCTTTCTGCCAACAGTCTTGTTAAATGTGATGATGAAAACATTTCCACATGGGCTACCGGTTTGACCTGCTCAGTCTCTTCTGTCCAAAGAAAAAAAGTACTTACATTCTGATAAAACAAAGAAAACGAAGAAAATAACTGTTTTATTTGACAAATTTAGCCAGATTGTTCTGGAGAATTTAGGGCAGAGTGTAAAAAGGAGTGACAAAGCCAGGAAACAGAATCGGGAAAATCTTTATGTCTGTCAGCACAGTCTAAAACTGGTCACAGAGAGTTTTTAAAAATAATTATTGTGCGAAAAGACAGGTTGTCTGTAAAAGGCAAGGGCAATCAATCATTTTGATCTGATGGATTTGGAAAGATTACCTTAACTCAGGAACCGACACACATACATGTTTACTTAGCTGTCTAATGGGGACATACCATTGTGCCCTCACACATTTTTAAACATAGGAGTTGGTTTTCCTTTGTTTATTCTTTCTTACAACATCGGTCAGTCCACAATATTTCTTAAAAGAAAAATGTAGACAACTTAAAAAATAATTATGATCATAGTTATGGATGCTAATGAATTGTCAAAACTTCTGTCATCCTTTTCTCAGCCTTGACTTGTTTGAAATCTGTTTGAATTTCTTCTGTTGAGCCCAAAGGCAGATATATCGAAGAAAGTTGGGTGAAAAGCAGCCATTGACTTTCATAGTATTTTTTCCTATACACGATTGGTTTATCAGAGGTTTTTTGTAGTAGTTGAAGTGCTATTTACCATTGCTAAGTGGTTCTTTGGCTTTTAATCATAGACCGTAAAACCCAAAAAGTTAAGGCAACTCAAACCATTTGAGGAAACAGATTGCAACAAACCATTTAAGTTCAAAAACTAATCCTAATGAGTACTGTGAACTTAATCCATTTGAGTAAACGAAACATTTTGAGCACAATAAAACCCAATAAATGAAGAGAACTCAAATTGAGTACTGTAAAACCCAATAAATGAAGAGAACTCAAATTGAGTACTGTACAACCCAATAAGTCAACTCAAACTGTTTGAGGAATTTGATTGCTACAAACCATTTGAGTAAAAAATAAACTAATCTATATGAGTACTGTGAACTTACTCTATTTAAGTTGAATTAATGAGGTATTTAATTAACTCATTACCTTCAACACTGAGTTCAAAACTCTTTTTAAACGAGTAGAATTAACTTTCAGTAAATTTGGAGTTAACTACACTCATTTCATTTGATAAAGTTGACTGTTGGGTTTTACAGTGTATGGGGAATGCATTTAAGTGCTATATAGCACCAGTATTGGTTCTTTACTTGTTCTTTTTGGGGTTAAGGTGCTTTATTGACCTTAATCTGCAATGCGGAACTCATTTTTGCAATTGTTTTTAACATTCAGTTGCCTATAGAAGAAATAGAATAATAAATCTAACTACTTGCTCTACAGGTAAGTGTGTTCAATTTAAAAATAAATAGAAGAATGATATAATAAGTAAATATTAGTTTGCAACATAAAGCAGCACAACAAACTGGTTTTAACTTCTAAAAATCAATGGTTTTTAGATGTTAAAAAAAACCAATGGTTGCGCCTGCTCGTACATGAAGAATAATGTCAATAGCACCATCTTTAAAGATTTAAGAATACTTAAAAGACTTCCCATGTGTATACAAACCAAAGGACCACTTTTAGTGCTATTTAGAGCCTACTATAGAGGTCGGTGGCTCCTTTTTCATTTTTGGGTGAACTATACCTTGAATTGGATAATCAGTGAAAAGTATCATGATTTTGTCTTTTAAGCCACAAATACAGCATCAGCTTCAGAAACCAGTAGCCATAGACATCAGTAATAGGAAAAATATACCATAAAAGTCAATGGCTACCATTTTCCAATATAAAATAGCAGAACTATTTAGTGAAGTATACCTTTAATGCATTGCACATCCTTCTTGAGAATCAATAAATCTTTTCAACTATAATAAATGGGGTTGAGTCCCTCAGTTGTGCTTTTTTTAAATAATTGTCCTTTATCCTTGAAATAATCACAGCTGGAAAAGGCTCACATTTGTAGTTATTGGACAAACCAAAGATTAAAATGTAAAATGATTTCAGATATAGACAATATGTCCTTTTTTCTTTCAGTATGATGTCCAACTAACCTAAAAGTATTTGAGAGCAATTAAGTCAATTCTCTCTCGCTCATTACAGCTGAGAAAGGTCTGAACCAATCAGCAAAGCAAACTCTGTCCCTAGACTGACCCTCAAGACAATGATCTTCTTTCTGTCATTTGGTCAATCTTTTTCCTGCCTCTGTTTTCTCATGCATGTCTGTCTCCTCTTTCAGTATTTCATTCTCTTCCTGGGACATTACCAAAAAAAAAAAGTCACAACAGATTTTCTTGCACCCCAGACTCACTGGAAAAATGTGCATTTGCAGCATTTTTATAAAAGCCAAAAAACACACCTCTGCATCAGCTTAAATGAACACTAGAGGCAGCAGAACACCACCAACCTTTATAAAAGATAGTTTTCCCCAAAATGAAATTTGACTCATCATTCATTTGCCCTTATGTGCTTCCTAACTTTTATGAGTCTTTATTCTGTTAAACCAAATTGAAGAATGCTGGAAACAAACAAACAAACAAAAATACCATAGAAGTCAATGGCTACCGACATTCTCACAAAATAAATAAATAAATAAAATGGTGTGTGTTTCTTTAAAAGAAAGAACAAACAGGTTTTTATTGTAACAAGTCATCGTTGACATGTTTTTTTTTTATCTTTGGGTGAACTATTCCTTTAATACTTATTTCTGCACCGTTTTATACACAATACTATATTAGCAAAACATTCATTCATTCATTTTCTTTTTGGCTTAGTCTCTTTATTAATACGGGGTCGCCACAGCGGAATGAACCGCCAACTTATCCAGCACATTTTTACGCACCAGATGCCCTTCCAGCTGCAACCCATCTCTGGGAAACATCCACACACACTCATTCACACTCATACACTACGGACAATTTAAGGTTTACCTGCATAACACTTCGCTAGATGGCCTCTGTTACACAATAAACAAAACAAGGGTCAAAAAACATTGTAAGGCGACAAGAAATAAGCTTTGAATAGCTCACCTACAGCTTACAAGACTCAGCAAAGAGTGTGTGTGAATAAGATGTCTTTATAGTCCTAGTAATCAGTCCATCATGAGCTTCCAGGTGTGTGTGTGTGTGTGTGTGTGTCTGTGTGTGTGTGTGTGTGTGTGTGTGTGTGTGTGTGTGTGTGTGTGTGTGTGTGTGTGTGTGTGTGTGTGTGTGTGTGTGTGTGTGTGTGTGTGTGTGTGTGTGTGTGTGTGTGTGTGTGTGTGTGTGTGTGTATTCAGGGGGATCAGGAGCTGGTGTGTGAGTGCAAAGACTTCTGGGAGTTGTATTTCATTTAGTGGCAGATGTGTAGTTGTCCAGTGATCTTGTCATGACACTTTGACACATTTTTTCATTCATTCATTCATTATTCATTCATTCATTCATTCATTCATTCATTCATTCATTCATTCATTCATTCATCCTTCCATCCATCCATCCAGATATTTTGTATATACATCCTTTCATTCCATCCATCCATCCATCCATCCATCCATCCAGATATTTTTGTATTGACATCCTTTCATATCACCCATGCATCCATCAATCCATTCATATTGATATTTCTGGCCATCCATCCATCCATCCATCCATCCATCCATCCATCCATCCATCCATCCATCCATCCATCCATCCATCCATCCATCCATCCATCCATCCATCCATCCATCCATCCATCCATCCATCCATCCATCCATCCATCCACACACATATATACTTGTATATACGGTTTACGAGAACTATCCATAGGCATAATGTATTTAATACTGTAAAAACTGCTTATTACATGGCCTTACTCTACCCCTAATTCCAACCCTCACAGTAAGCTTGTGGCAAAATTTAATTGTCGAAAGACCCCATTAACTGTGATTTTTAAGCATTTTGAATTATGAGGACACAAGGCATGTCATTTTAAACCACCTTATTAGAGTACAACCAGGTCATACCCATGTCACTATACAATTTAGTACACACACACAGTTTTACCACTGACTGAGACAAATGAGAGAAAGCAGTATAAACAGGCTTTATCTCTTTCTCCTCCATTATTCAAGCGCTGATAGACTGGATCAATACATGGAATGCCTTTGAACGCAGAGCCACAGGTTTGTTTGTTGTGCGATTGTGTCTATGTCTTCTGGGATAATGTATGCTGTTTGATAATCTTATAATAGAGCTATTTCACTTCGCAACACTCCTACCTTCTAGAAAACAGCGGACGCCTGAAGTCAAACATCATACTTCTATAACTCTTCAGTTTCTTCAGTCAGTTTGACAGGTTGCTCTCCTGAGAGAGAATGCTAGACGGTTGGGTCTGAGGGGACGAATGGTTTGGGGCAGAAAAAACCCTTTCTGTCAGAAGAAATGCAGCTTTGCTCTTTCTCCCACACACACACTTTCTCTTTGTTTCTGTCTGCATGAATGAGGTCTGTACTGGCGGCATCAGTTAATCCTGCTGGAATGCATGAGGAATGTGAAAGATGAGTCAGGGATTGAGAGGGAGAGATTGAGAAAGAGGGATTATGCGGGTAGCATATCAATAATAATCTAATGCTCCTTCCTCCCACTGCCACACATGACCACCGTGTACGCAGAAAATTGGCTCGGGTTTAGTTGATTTTGACAGTTGTTCTTAGTTTAAGTTGTTGTTATAGCCATTGTGTTCACATTTTGCTGACATAAATACAAATTAAATTTTAGGTTTAGGTTGTGAAGTGGTTCTGTAATTAATGTGGGATTAGTAACATTTTTGTTTAAAGAGATGCATCAAATTGTTCAATCTTAATAAAAAAATAAAAAGTAAAAAAATACATCCCTTTATTACATTCATTTAGCAAGGATGCTTTTACATTGTAAATATACATTTATGTAAAGTGAAGGTATAGGTGTTTATAATGAAAAGATTTCTTACTTACATTAATGCTCTCAAAGATTTCTGACCCCAAAAAAACTTATAATAATGCAGAACAACTTGTTTCAGCATTGATAATAAGAGATTTTTGATGATTTCTGAAGGATCGTGACACCATGAAGACTTAATGATATATATATATATTTTAAGTCCAATTTCTGTTTAATGGAGAGATGATTTTTTTCAACACATTTCTAAACATAATAGTTTTAATAACTCATTTCTAATAACTGATTTATTTTATCTTTGCCATGATGACAGTAAATAATATTTTACTAGATATTTTTCAAGACACTTCTATACAGCTTAAAGTGACATTTTAAGGCTTAACTAGGGGGCTAATAATTCTAACTTCAACTGTATATATATATATATATATATATATATATATATATATATATATATATATATATATATATTATAGGTGGGCATAGATTAATTTTTCAAATCTAGATTAATCTCACTGTAATCTTGGAATTAATCTAGATTAATTTAGATTAAAATGGCTCATTTGAATTCTGCCGAAGGCATTCAGAATATGTGTGTTACCCAAATAATGACTAAAAGTAAGTCTTTGAGAACAGGTTTCTCAAGCCAGGTGGCACATTAGACCAGGGGCTCATCTCCTGTTTCCAAAATGCATCTCAACTGATGAGAAACTGTTCTACTGTGATAATTGGTGATGAAAATAAATTATGTTCAATAAGATGTACTTGTGTTACGAACTGTTCATTCAGTTAAACATGAATTTTGAACTGTAGGCTGACATAAGCTCGAAACAGCGATTTTTGATTACCTTAATCCGACTAAATTCATAACTGAACTAAACAGAAATGGAATTAAGACGTAGAGTATGCAAATATTAGTGGCATTATTGAAGTGAACAACGCAATCAAACTATTACCGTCATGTACAGTTGAAGTCAGAATGATTAGCCCCCCTGAATTATTAGCACCCCTGTTAATTTTTTTCCCCAATTCTGTTTAACAAAGAGAAGATTTTCTCAACACATTTCTAATCATAATAGTTTTAATAACTCATTTCTAATAAATGATTCATTTTATCTTTGTCATGATGACAGTAGGCAGCGCAGTAGGTAGCGCTGTCGCCTCACAGCAAGAAGGTCGCTGGTTCGAGCCTCGTCTGGGTCAGTTAGTGTTTCTGTGTGGAGTTTGCATGTTCTCCCTGCGTTCACGTGGGTTTCCTCCGGGTGCTCTGGTTTCTCCCACAGTCCAAAGACATGCGGTACAGATGAATTGGGTAGGCTAAATTTTCCGTAGTGTATGAGTGTGAATGAGTGTGTGTGGTTGTTTCCCAGTGATGGGTTGCGGCTGGAAGGGCATCCGCTGCGTAAAACATGCGCTGGAAAATTTGGCGGTGGCGACTCCGGATTACTAAAGGGACTAAGCCGAAAAGAAAATGAATGAATCAATCAATGATGACAGTAAATAATATTTGACTAGATATTTTTCAAGACACTTCTATTCAGCTTAAAGTGACATTTAAAGGCTTAACTAGGTTAATTAGGTTAACTAGGCAGGTTAGGGTAATTAGGCAAGTTATTGTATAACGACGGTTTGTTCTGTAGACTATAGAAAAAAAAAAATAGCTTAAAGGGGCTAATAATTTTGTCCTTAAAATGCCTTTTGAAAAATTAAAAACTGCTTTTATTCTAGCCGAAAAAAAAAAGACTTTCATCAGAAGAAAAAACATTATCAGACATACTGTGAAAGTTTCCCTGCTCTGTTAAACATCATTTGGGAAATATTTAAAAAAGAAAAAAAATTCAAAAGGGGGCTAATAATTCTGACTTCAACAGTAGGGCTTTTCGCCATATTTTCCGGCAAGATTCACACACGCGGCTGTCAGTAAAGGACCGCACACATACATACACACACACACACACACACACACACACACACACACACACACACACACACACACACACACACACACACACACACACACACACCGCACATCGTGAAATGCGGAAGTCTTTTTACTTTCCATTCAACGTGCCTTATTAAATTCCATAACACTCTCACCAGTCCTTACTCCTTATTTGCGTCTAATACCCCAGTTTGTCACAGGGGCATGAATGAAATGTTCATGAGTGAAAGTGCCGAACTGCAGTTAAAGTCACCCAAAATTACAGGAAACTCTTACATGAAAGCACTTCACGTAAACACCTTAATTATATTATTGTCTATTAAGGCAAATAACTAGATTACAGATGTAAGCCTAGTCAGTAGTGTATTCGAAGTAAGTGAAAGATCCAGAAGGACATCCTGCTGATTTGATTCAGAAGGGCACTTTTTCATCAGACGGCTCACCGGTTTGACTTTCATTCAGCGTCATTAATTTTAAAAAGCACCCGGCCCATTTTATTTGTATATGTTTCACTCGAACGCATAAACTCTACATATGCCTGATAGTTAGATGTCGAGCTAACATTAATAAGATTCCCTATAGTGAACTGCATCCATGTTAGCACGTCACGTTTGATGTGGTAATTTCACAGTAGGAATACACACAGGTTCGAAGACGCATTCTCGCCCCCTACGGTGCAATTCGGCCAGGTATACATCCGAGCTAAAATATCAAGGTGAAAGTCATCATAGCTTGCATAGAATAGACCCAGCTCCCAATCCAACTTTGAGAATAGATTAACGGCGATAAAGAAAATCAAACACGGAGTCTAACGCTGCGTTTACACCAGACGCGGAAGAAGCGTAAAGCGAGTCATTCACATGTTAAGTCAATGCAAACGCGCAAATAGGCATCCTGCGGCGTGATACACACGAATGGCGCGAATGACGCGAATTGCGCGAATGGCGCGGGCGCGAATTGAGAGTTTTGCGCGTTTGAAGCGCTTAACGCGCAAATCACTCGAGTTCAAAAATCTGAACTTCTGCGGACATTCGCGCCGCGTTAACCAATCAGGAGCTTGCTCTTGTGGGGGCGTGATTGTGACGTAGCACCTGTTGTTGGTGACCCGGGGGAAATCCTTCAGCCGACACCGACAACAGTTCATCAAACTGGGCTTGGCTCAGTCAGAAGCACCGCTGAAAGCCTCCGTCATCCAGGTTGAGTTTCTGGAGGAGTTTATGAGCTCACAGAGCTGGGTGCACCTCAGAAAGTATTGAGTGGACTCAGACACTGGTCCAAACATATCAACACTGTTTTTCAGCCTTCATAAAGCATATAAACACAGTTATTTTCTCAATAAAATCCATGTTAGCCATTTAGCAATGAAGCTACAGTCACCGGGCAGACAGAAGCCCTGACGCGCGAATAAAGCGAGTCAACTCAAATGTTCACGCGTCTATTTACACTCGAATAGCGCGATTTAGCCGCGCATTCCGCGTATGGTGTGAGCACAGCATCAAAATCCTTTTGTATGAGGAACTACTTTCTTCACATCTGCAGCCGACATCAGAACAGCAGAAGCTGTTACTAATTCATCAACGTCATTTTAGAGCTAGTATTTGAATGATTCTCTAGCATAATATCTAAAGTGATGACAAAACAGGTGATTTTGCTCACATTTTAGGATTATACAACTGAACAGCATGGAATGCCATCAGTCTACAGAGATTTCCCAGTATTTCTCTGTTGCAGTCAGGATATCACAATAATTAACCCCAAAAAAAGCCAAAGCAATGCAACGCTAAAGACATGCGGGCATTTCTTCTTTCTCTCTGTTTACTGAACTAGTTTGCAGTAATGAAAACAGAAGACTCATTAGAAACAAACAGACGGCCAACCAAAAAGTAACTCAGGATTATACAAAGAGTGGGCAACACAAAATACACACATTTCTGATATGTGAGTCCCATCTTACATTCAGTACACTACAATTACTGTGGTATAAAAACAGCACTGCAACATTAAAATGAGAGATCGACTTCACTAATATCACTCAGGAATTTTATAATGTTTTGATCAGCTGTAGTTTGAAAATACACTGATCTTTTCTCCTCCAAGGACTTATTATGTGGACTCTGTCCCCATCTTGTAGATGGACAACATCAACCATCTTTGGTCTGCTTAATAACAGGCTGATGGATGCCAACGAGGTGTATCTCAGAAATTATAAATATTTTAAATAGGCACTGTCCTTAAAAATAAACTGCCTAAACGCAATCTAAAAAAGTATGTTATGTTATCCAACAGCTGCAGTACTTGTCAAACTGTAGTAAGTTCATTGATCTGCTGTCACTTTATGTGGGCGGAGTGATACAGAAGGGTGAGGAGGCTGTACGAGTTCTGATATTGCAGAATATCGCATGGCTATCAGCCAATTCGATTCGAGAACCAGACAGAACTCTTGTATAAATGATTGGTTCACCTGGTTTGTTCAAAATGCAGATTCATTTAGAAACCAAACAATGCTGTGTCGAGTGTAAATACACAAAAATCCTGCTTTGGCTTTTAAGATAATATTTTCGTTGTCAAAACTAACAAAAAACAGGCAAAAGTTTGTCCGAATATAACATTACTTACTGAATTGTTGTATGAAAATCTATATCACATTTTTTTCATTTCTTCTTTTTTCATTCATTTTCTTTTTGGCTTTATTAATCTGGGCTCGCCACAGCAGAATGAACCACCAACTTATCCAGCATACGTTTTACGCAGCGGATGCCCTTTCAGCTGCAACCCATCACTGGGAAGCATGCATACACACTTATTCACACACATAGACTACGCACAACTTAGCTTACACAATTGACCTATACCGCATGTTTTTAGACTGTGGGGGAAACCGGAGCACACGAAGGAAACTCACGCCAACATGGGGAAAACATGCAAACTCCACACAGAAGTGCCAACTAGCCCAGCCGAGGCTCGAACCAGCGACCTTCTTGCTGTGAAGCGACATTGCTACCCACTGCACCAATCAGTTGTATTAAATAGTGTTAAAAAATAAAAAGTAAATGAACGCATTAATTCAACAGCATAACCGTTTCAAAGCACTGTATGTTTGAAAATATAAATTGATGAACCAAACATGAATGTATATTTTTGATCATATCTTCTCATTCATGGGGATTTATTCTGTCAGTCAAAGTTTCAGCTTATGTTGTCTCCAGTTTCCGGAGGGTTCAACCACAAACTCCGTATTCACACGTGGGTGGTTTGTTCCGTATGTTCTTCTCCTGAAAGCACTGTGAATGTGAGACATGTTTTATCAGGACTCTGACGGTTGGCTCATTGCATAAAGTTGGAGCTCTTGTAAACCTGCATGTTGCCGCTTGTCTTCTGATGCTGCTGGCCTTTGTTTCTTCTTGAAATCAGGATAAACCAGACGATGTGGATGAATTACTGTAACTGATTACCTGGAGGGCAGGTTTTGCATATGAGATTTGGTTTTTGGATGACTGTCTGAACGTTCATATAGGAAAAAAGCTAATTAATGTCCAAACTATGACAGCGACAAAATAAAAAAGCCTGGGGCTTTGGAGAGCTGCTTTGACATCACACACACACACACACACACACACTGTGGGAGGATTTCCCATAACGGTAATGCCAAAAAATAAATAAATAGAAAAAGCAAAAAGTTCCTGATTTATCAGATTTATGAACCTGTCAATTACAAAAAAAAAATATTAGAATGTTTTTGGTAGAAAAGAAAAAACATCTTAAGAACTGATTTCATCAGAATAAAATAACAATTTATCAACTTTAGACATACTAACTTTAGGTTTTAATTTACTTGTCCATTAATGCATTTAATTTAATTTACTATTTTTTATTTTAATACAAAGACAAAAAAAGTTGCTTATTCAATATTATTTTATTCAAACAAGTGAATTTATATGAAAAATAAATTACTATACATCACTATGTACATGTATACATGTACTGGAAAATAAATAACACCTTTAAATTAAAATAAAATTTTGAATAAATAAATTCAACACCTTCCAGTACGAATTTGTTATCAAATACAGCAAGATATCATTTATTTTTATGTATTAATTAATTTATGCTAAAATAACTTTTGTAAATTCATATTCAGTTCATCTGTATTTCTATAGCGCTTTTTCAATGTAGACTGTGTCAAAGCAGCTTAACATACAGTAGAAGAAGTTTTAGTAAATAGAAATAACTTCAGTCTAGCTTTCACAGATGAAGTTCAGTTGAGTGTAATGTAAATGTCACTGCTAAAAGTCAAAACACTGAAGAGCAAAGCCCAGCTCCGCAATTTCAAAACCAAGCAAGCCAGTGGCATATTTTATATCTATTAATTTGTGAATAATATATAGTTTTTTTTTTAATATAGTTATTGTATAATGTTTTGAATATATATGCAGTTAATGTTAGAATTATTATCCCCCCTTTGAATTTGCTTTTTTTTTTTAAATATTTCCCAAATTATGTTTAACAGAGCAAGGAAATTTTCACATTATGTCTGATAACATTTTTTTCTTCTGGGGAAAGTCTTATTTGTGTTATTTAGGCTAGAATAAAAGCAGTTTTAAATGTTTTAAAAACCATTTTAGGGACAAAATCATTAGCCCCTTTAAGCTTTTTTAAGTTTTTTTTTTCCGATAGTCTACAGAACAAACCATCGTTATACAATAACTTGCCTAATTACTCTAACCTAGTTAACCTAATTAACCTAGTTAAGCCTTTAAATGTCACTTTAAGCTGTATAGAAGTGTCTTGAAAAATATCTAGTCAAATATTATTTACTGTCATTATGGCAAAGATAAAATAAATCAGTTATTAGAAAAGAGTTATTAAAGCTATTATGTTTAGAAATATGTTGAAAAAATCTTCTCTCCGTTAAACAGAAATTGGGGGAAAAATAAACAGAGGGCTAATAATTCAGGGGGGCTAATAATTCTGACTTCAACTGTATGTAATTCCAGATTTACATCACATCAGAAGTGCTTCTGAAGTGTCAATAAATTGCCTTTTCACAGATTAATCAGAGGCGCAATAAATTCATTTACACAGCAAGTGTGTCCAAGATGGCATAATTTAGTCTGGCTTTAATGAGTTAGACTTTTTCACTGAATTTTGAGCAGCCTTACTTTTACTGGGTAACAGCACATTAAAACTTGCAAAAGCTGTAAACCACAAACAAAAAATAATATGCCTAATTAGCTGCTAAATATCATAAAGCTGTCTTTACATGCACTGTTTCATGCTTCTCAGAGGTGACATGAATTATCATAAATCATCATATTAGAAGGATTTCTGAAGAATCATGTGACACTGAAGGTTGGGGAAAGGATGCTGAAATTCCAGTGTTAAATGGTCATGAAACCTCCCTCTTTCAGTTCAAGAACCTCAGATTATTTTTATTTATTCATGTGCAAATTCAAATCTGCCGGCAAATTCAAATCACAATGGGGTATATGCACTCAGACTTTTAATTTCAGTCAGCCAGCCTCAGGGTTTCCGATTAATTGTCATCCCATATAAAATCGCTGCGTTTAAGATCTGATCTCTTTAAAAAACAGCGATCTTCACTGCCTCGCTGAGATATGATATAAAGTGGGTATCAGACCAAACAAGAAGCACTGCATTCAATTATATTTTTCCGAACCATGTCTTTAAAATATGGAAATTAATTTTACCCCAGTATTTTCAATGCAATTTCTGCACTAGCCTGCTGCTTATGATGGTGCCTGTGTTTATACGGTCTTTCATCTCTTTTTACGCTTTAACAACCAAATAGATGCTTAAGTCTATTTAAATGATTGCTGTATATTTCGTCACCTTATAATTATTAGGTTCTATCTGACATTTTTGTCAAAATTGAGCTATTGACATATTCTTATTAAATGACGACTTATTTACATTATGGGATATCTTTTTATAAGTTGTTTACATTGTAAGACTTCTTTTTTTTAAAAAACAAATGTTACACACATACTGTTTGCTATGGAATGCAAACACTTTAAAGCTCAATATCTCAAAATCATTCAGAACGCAGATAGAACCTTATAATTCCAAGGTGACGATTTGAGTTACATTACAACATCGATGCTGTAAAAGGAACTTTATGAAATTTGAAATAGTCACATAAAGTTTTCACCGGAAGTTCATAATTGGCTGAAAAACACTAGCTGTGCATGTATCATTAATCAGTGTTTTCAAACAAATAAATATATTTTAGGTTCCAGACATTCAAATACACATACCTACTAGCAAAACAAAACAAGGTCTGTAAAATACATGCGGATGTCTATTGAGATGGCAATAATAATTATTTTTTAAAATAACTGGACAATTTGCATTTTTCATATAAGATACACACTGTTTATTTTACTATAACATTTACTCTACACCTCTCCCAGTTTAAAAGCCACTTGCTTTCATGTATTTCGGAAGAAAATTATGAATAAACATGTAAATTCTCATGCAGCGTAGACTAAACATGGTTGTGTCCATCAGCCGTCATACTGTATATCAAAGTATATGATCAACTGTTTTAACTATAAAAAAAATACATGTTCTTACAGATATTTGAAAATTAAATATTAGATATTTCACAATATAATTCTGACGTCTGTCAATATTTGCATAAAAGGGAAAAACTAAGCAACAACAAAATAATAATAATAATAATTATTATTATATATATATATATATATATATATATATATATATATATATATATATATATATATATATATATATATATATATATATATATATATATGCATGAATCACTGGGGTTGCGGTAAGTCACGTGACAATCTTGATGCATTGCTATGGAAACTTTAAAGGGAAGCTTTCTAAATAACAGACACCATAATAAACTCATGCAGAGGGTTTAGCTGGAGTTTTTAGAATTTATGTGTGAAAGGGTAAGAGTGCTTATTTTAGAATTTAGACACATACCCATTCTTGCTTTGAGGGAACAGAAAAGTCCTCAGGCACTGAAGCATTTGAAAGTCATGTCTGTCAGCATTTGAATGTCGTGTCAATCTGCTGACGGATCAGCTGATAGACGCATATTTCAAAGACTTCATTGTCACAATGACCAATCAGAAATGTCCACTCATCAGAGCTCCAATTGCAAGCGGGAACTGCTGCTATTATCGCATTTTTATACATTTTAGTCAAGATGTAGAAGTTGTAGTAGTTGTTACTTTTAACAATACCAGCAACGTGACCCATTAGTCTTGCCCTTTTTATAGGGTGAGGAAATTCAGTCTCATAAAAAAAAAAAAAATTAGACAGCAATGCACCATCATAATACTTGCAGTGACACAGCACAGATTTAAATTCATAAGACAAAAACAGTTCCAGAAAGGTCACAATTAGCCAGCTATTTCCTACAATGAGTATGTTTACATAGACACAAATACTTTGATTTTAATATGATTAAGGCAATACTCTGATTAAGACTCCATGTACAGAGATTTTTAAGGACATTAATCCAACTAAAGTCATAATCGTATTAAACACAAATTGAATCAAGACATTTGGAGTATTTCTATATTAGTTGCATTATTGAAGCGCAGTGCAGACATGTAAACATCGTAATTACACCAAACTATTATCGGATTTTTGGCTGTTTGACGTTCTCTGTGCCTACCGAGTCAGTAAAGGACAGTAAACACACACAGTGAACTTCTTGAGAATCATCACACCCGCCATCATCATCATCATCATCATCACCGAACACACTTTTTTGCTGTCTGGGAAATGCAGAAGTTTTCATTCAATTCGCTGTGCTGTATTCCATTAAAACAACACTCTACCACCAGTCCTTACTTCATACTCGCATCCAATACCTCAGAGTTTGTCACAGAGGCATGAATGAAATGAATGAAATGAAAGTGAGCAGTTAAAGTTGAAAAATCAAAAATGAAACACCCAACATGACGTGATACTCTGGAGGAAACATTGTAGCGTGCTGACATAATGACTTTAATCGATCTATGTACTACACCATGTTAAACGGGAACATGAAAGGAAGATTCTAAAAGCAAATCATATACACCTCAATCATATTATTACCTTATTTAGATAAAGGTAAATAGTTCGATTATGTCCATGTAAATAATTCAATAATGTCCATGTAAATGTAGTCAATGAGTACGTTTACATTGACACCAATAATCCGAGTTTAATGCGATTAAGACAATACTCTGATTAAGAGTCTACCATGTAAACAGATTTTTTATAAATTTAATTCGATTAAGGTCATAATTGAACTAAACAGAAATTAGATTAAGACATGTGAAGTATGCTGATTATAGTCACATTATTGAAGTGCAGTACAGACATGTAAACACCGCAATCAAACTATTACCGTCGTGTAGGATTTTAACTGCATTTTGTCATGCCATTTTTTCCCATATGGCGTGTGGTACCAAATTCCATTAAAACAACACTCTTCTTGCAGTTCATACTTGCATCCAATATCTCGTTTGTCATGGGGGCATGCATGAAATTTTCCTAAATGAAAGTGAAAGTGCCAAACTGCAGTTAAAGTCGACAAATAAAAAATGAAACACCCAAAATTGCATGAATCTCTGGGGGAAATGTGGATAGCGTGGTGACGGCATGACGTTATTCGAATTATGTGATATAACATGTAAAACGGGATCATGAAAGGAACATTCAAAAAGCAACTCACGTAAACACCTTAATCATATTATTGTCTTATTCAGATTAAGGTAAATAATTCGATTACTGATGCCCATGTAAATGTTGTTGATGAAAGCTAAAGCATGCTAACGTTGTCTTAATTAATGACAAAAAAAATCTGTTAAATCTCAGAAGATTTTGTTTTGGAAAAAACAACATTTTAAACAACATTTAATAAGACATTCTTTTAAATTATAATAGTATTTCACAATTTAATATTACAGTACTTTTGGTCAAATAAATGCAGTCTTGTAGAGAAAAATAGGCATCTTTTTTATTACATCATCTTTTGACCGACCCAAATAGCAAAAAGTTCCCTGGCCCAGCTCTGGCCAACACAATCAGCTTTTGCTTGGCCCACATGCCGCAGTGAAGTACTGTACCTGACTGGACCAAGTCTGGCTTCCAGATAAGGGGCAAACATAGACCATATCTGGGCCAAGTCTCAGCCAAGTTAATAACCCATAACTGGGCCACATATTTTGATGTGTCACGACTGTAATGATATTGATAAACCCATGAAGCATTGCATTTTAGATGCACTATGGGCATGCTTTTTCATGATGTGAAAGGATTGGTAGAATTTTTTCTTTACTCAAAATGATTTAAATGTATTTTAAATGTGGGTCAAGATATGCCAAACCTACATGACCGACATATACATTTTTATCATCTGGGCCAAATGCTACGTGTGGTTTGTTTACAAACTAATTTCGAGAGGATCACGTGCTTATGATTGAACACAGCTGGTATCACTTAACTCCGCATATTGCGCCAATCAGATGAACACGGACACACTATAAATTACCAGAGCGCTTTGCTCCAGTCATCTTCGTTTGAAGAATCCCCCCTTCCACCCCTACTCCTCCCCTTCTCCGATAGGGCGGCACGGTGGCCAGTGGGTAGCACTGTTGCCTCACAGCAAGAACGCCGCTGGTCCGTTCCCTCCGGGCCGGTTAGCGTTTCTGTGTGGAGTTTGCATGTTCTCCCCGTGTTCGCGTGGGTTTTCCCCAGGGTTCTCCGGTTTCCTCCCACCGTTCAAAGACAGGCACCATAGAAAAATTGACTAACCAAAATAGCATCCTAAGGCAACTCTTAGCCAGATATATACATTAGTTCACAGCAGGGGAGTTCTCGAGACCACCTGAGCTCAGACTCTCCTGTCGCCCTACAAACGGGAGGAAGCCCCGGGCTCAAGGATATTCTGAGCTCAGGGCTCTCTCCCGGGACAGCATGCCAAACACGCTTTATTACCAATCATCAGCTAAGTGTGAACTTTTGAAATTTGACATTTGGTCCAAGATCTGTGTGCTCTTAAAAATGGTGCCACCTCTGCCAAACCCGGGCCACGTTTGGCCCATGCTGTATGCCAGGGCTAGATGAATGCCTGCTGTGCAAGTTTTATGCCAAATCTGGGCCAGAATTGGGTATAATGTACATTTTGGGCTGTACCTGTTGGGAAGCATCCCATTAAAGATGGCTACAACACCTAAAGTTAACATAAACTCAATTTGTGCTCATTTCCCACTTCTAGACTTTTCTCTGAAACTCTTTCTCTCCTTCCTCATTCAGGTAGTAGTTAAAGCGTATTTCATGGAAGTATCGTGTATCCCGGTGGGCGTTTGGGGCTGTTATGGCTCAGGCTAATGCTAGGAGCAGTAGTAGCAGTAGTGAGTGAGATATAGGGGCTGTCGCGCGGGTACAGCTTCAGACACAGCTGCTATGATTTAGGCGCCAGTCATCTCTCCATCCCACTACTGACAGATGAGGCACTGGAGCAGTATGTTCTGGGTGAAATCAGAGACAAGCTATTGAGTTGTCTAGGTGTGTGTGTGAGTGGGTGGTTGAGTTGTGCAATCTGCTCAAACACTTTTTGTTTCACTTGCTGTGTCAGTGCATTGTATATAAAGTGTATAATATTCTGTGATACACTGTGGAAAGAGCAAGTTCAACTGCAAAAAAACGACAAGTCTGTTATTATTTACTCTCCTTTCAAATACCTATAGGAATTGATCACAAACAGTTACATTGGGATATACAGTGCTCAGCATATATAAGTACACCCCTCACAAATCTATCTTTTAAATTCATGTTTTTAATAGGAAGCTGTACAATATTATATTTGTGCATATACATTAGATCAGTCAGGAAATTAGTCAAATCTGGAGCTTATCTAACAAAATAACTAATTTAAACAAAATACAAATTTTAAAATGAAAAAATCAAGACAAGCAAAACAATTGAAAAATTTAGTTGTAACTTTGTAGGTTGTTTTTTGTTTTTGCAATATTTTGCTTGAATTTAATTGTATTATCTTTTAATTTCTAAATATATTTGGTGACTAAAATATTATTTTAATAAATATATCTGTTTAATAAATCTGTTTTGTTTAAATGCATCAAAATACATTGCCTGTATTCACTGAGAAATGGATAAAAATATTCTTTTTCAAAATGGGGTGTACTCAATTATGCTGAGCACTGTATTTAAATTAAATTAACCTTTAAATAAAACTGTCAGAAGTTTTAAGAATTATAAAGAACTATGTGAAACTGGAGTATTGATGCTGAAAATTGTACTTTGAATCACTGCAGTGAATTACAATGTTATTTATAGAACAACATTATATTGATAAAATATATCACAATATTATTGTATTTATTATATTTTTGATCAAATAAATGCAGTCTTGGTGAAAAAACTAATTTCAAAAACATTGGAAATGGTAATAAAATGGTATTTTTGGTAATAAAAATGTAATTTAATATATAAATAATAAATAAATAATAAAATTACACATAAAAACACAATTTATGTGTTATAAAGAATAATAAACATATATATTATTTATATAGCGCACATACATTGTATTTTTATGTGTTTTTATTATTTTATTATTCATTTATTGTAAAAACTAAAATCATGATTTTAAGACACAATAAAATAATCATTGTTTATCAGCAGAGAAAACTAGAATCTAAAAATTAACTATAACTAAAACCATAAAATACTTTATTAAAATTAAACAAATTATGCCTTTCAGCATTTAAAATTTGGTATCAGACTCGGTGGCAAAAGTTTTACAGCAAAAACCCCCAAAAACTATTCCATAAGTTCCATAGCTCAGTAGTTAGAATTTTTACATTACCTCTAGATTTCTCTTCATAAAACAAGGCACGTCAATTACCAAGCAAGTTTTTATTTGTGCCTGGAATGAACAGGCCTTTAAACATCAGTCAGCAAACTTACTTTTGCAATCATAAGGCAGTAAGCAAACTAACAAACCCATCCCAATGCATAAAAGGAGACAGTGGCACAGACAAGGGACACAAAAAGAATGAAGCAGAGGTCAGTGGAAGAGTGAGTTCAGTACAGACTGAGGGTCAGCAAGAGAAGGAATCCTCAGGCTGATGGATGAGAGTCGGCCTTTGAGAAGAGACAGATCAACAGACACATGAGCACAGTGCAGAAACAGACAGATGGTGAGACGGATGAGCGTGAGTCCTCTCTGCCGGACACTGCTCCGAGCCAGTTCAAAGTTCACGCTGGGTTTAGGTCATCCTCACCGACACAGAGTGATGAGCCAGAGGAATGCCCCAATAGCCCTAAATCAACTTTTGACTAACTCTCTGAGACTTTGTCAGCCTGGACAGGTAATATGAATGGATAGTTAAGTAGTGTAGAGGTTAGTTGGGTGGGCTGCTGATCTGTCCTCTGGTGTGAGTAACAGGACAGCAGGCCAGAGCTGATCTCAACTATTGATTTAATAATCAAGAAAGACTCACAAATTGGGAAAATGAGATCTATCTATCTATCTATCTATCTATCTATCTATCTATCTATCTATCTATCTATCTATCTATCCGTCCGTCCGTCCGTCCGTCCGTCCGTCCGTCCGTCCGTCCGTCCGTCCGTCCGTCCGTCCGTCCGTCCGTCCGTCCGTCCGTCCGTCCGTCCGTCCGTCCGTCCGTCCGTCCGTCTGTCGTGCAAAAGTATTCATATAACCCCTTTGCTGAAGCTGACCTGTGACAAATTCAGCTGACTGAACATGATTTGGAAAAGTGCACACCTTTATATATACAGTCTAACAGCTGAAACTCCATATCTGAGCAAAAACCAAGCCATGAGTTTGAAGGAAACAGCCCGCAGTTACAGGATTGTGTTGAGAGAAAAAAAAATAAAAAATTTAATTTAACCCAGGCTTACTGTAAGTATATGCCTCTCTTTAGGTTTTTGCAAAAACAGTAATACATTACTACAGGTACTGTATTCTGTTGCACTTTTCAGATACGAATAAAACTAACCAATAGTTTTTACAAAGTCTATTTAAGATAAAACTTAATTTCCTAATGCAACCATGCTGTAAAATGAGCTCTTTATACAAAATATATACTGATGCAACTGTGTTTGCTTATTACAGGAGTTTTATATAGTATTATGCAAAGAACAGCACAAAAATTTGGCTTCATTTGTCAACAGTATATCTTGTAATGATCATTAGTGTAAAAAGGAGCTAGGGCTGCACGACATTGGAAAAGTCTAACATTGTAATGTTTTTTATTCTGCAATATACTGCGATATGAATACAATTTCACTAGATGAGTGGAATAACTATTTAATAAGAATTTATCATATTAGATTGATTGGGATGATTTTGTAGGGGAGTATAATAAACAATAATATAATATATACTATAATATAATAAATAATCTACAAGCATAGATACATTTAATAAAGAAAAAGATACAAATTAAATAAACACTGATTCATTATTTTCTGTCAAACTGTATTACAGTTTTTCTCCATTGGTTTGGCTCAGTTCTTGAAACAGGAATTACATTCTCAATACATTCCCAAAATGCTTTGTCCCTTTGGCATTGCGTAAGCACTGCAAGTCAAAATGTTTAGATGTTTTGTCACTATGACAAAAGACCATTAAAATATCCCTCATGCCCACCTTTCAGTCTTAGCCCAGTTTTTGAAAATGGTTACTGAACTGTTTCTTTGTCTTTTGACAAAATGCAATTATGTTAAAAACTAAATAAAATAAATTAATAAGATTTAAAAAATTATGAGAAATACGGATTTTCAGTCTGATCTCACGAGGAAATGTAACTGTTTTACATTTTGTCAGTTCAGTGGCTAATTCGTACGTGTTCAGTCGTACGAAAATGTACGATTTTAAAAAGGAGGCGGTGCACCCAACCCAACCCCACCCCTAAACCCAACCATCATTTGGGGTAAGCAAATCATACTAAATTGTACGAATGATATCGTACAAATTCATTCGAATTAGCCACTAAATCAAAAAGTTACGAATTGCCATGATTTAGTGTTGGAATTTTAGGTTAAGAGTAGCCTCAAAGGTTTGACATCATATATTGCACTCATACTGCCAATGAAATTGTAACTATTATCAATCACACACATAAAGTAATTAACATACATCAGAATAAAAAAGGTACTGTATACAGCATAATATACTGTAATATAAACACACAAACAAAAGACAATGAAAATGATACAGTGCTTGATTGGTCATCTGAGATGTGTGAAATTCCTCCTTTGTTAGTCAAGTTCTAGTTTCTCCTGACTGCCAGTTGCTGTAATAAATGTATCAAATGTTCCACAGATTCATATATGATATTCATGGTATTATGTTCTTGACTAATTTTGAAAATTGAACAGACTATTGTGCATGTGATGACTCATACAGTGAAATGACGCTGACACATTTTGGAGCGAACAACCATTGAACTGAGAATCAGCATTCAGATTAGATCAACTAGATCTATTCACTTGGAAATTGTGCTAAATGTAGACTATCTATACTTAATCATTTGCAAAGATATACTTAGACATTTGCAATTTTTTTGAAATGAATGAGAAAAATTTATTCTGTTGTGAACAATTGCCAAGTGGTTTGGAGGTTTGTCCATGTTGTTTTGAGAATGTAATTCCAGTTTCAATAAATGAGCCAAACCAATGGAGAAAAACTGTAATGTATACAGAAGTTGAATAATCAAATGTAAAAAAAAATACTGGGGGCGGCACGGTGGCTCAGTGGTTAGCACTGTAGCCTCACAGCAAGAAGGTCGCTGGTTCCCGTAGTCCTGGCTGGGTCAGTTGGCATTTCTGTGTGGAGTTTGCATGTTCTCCCCATGTTCACGTGGGTTTCCTCTTGGTGCTCCGGTTTCCCCCACAGTCCAAACACATGCGCTATACAGTGAGTGAATTGAATAAACTAAATTGGCCGTAGTGTATGTGTGTGCATGTAACAGTGTACTGTTTCCCAGTACTGGGTTGCAGCTGGAAGGGCATCCACTGTGTAAGTTGGCGGTTCATTCTGATGTGGCGACCCCTGATAATTAAAGGGACTAACCCAAAGGGAAATGAACGAATGAATGAATGAATGAATGAATGAATGAATGAATGAATGAATGAATGGATAAATGAATAAATACTGCATAGTTTTCATTTTATAAACAATTCAACAAAATGAATTATTATAAATTTTTCCAAGTTACAAACTATACAATTTCTTATGCCTGAATGCTTATTTACTGAATGCTTTTCTAACCCTCACACATTCACAGGCCTCAAAAAAACACTTGTGAAATGATAAATTATAATCTGAACATTGCATTTACTCGCGATGTGACTATTGCGATATGGATGCATAAATGATAAATTGTTCAGCCCTAAAAGGAGCAAAAGCTGTTAGTGAATTACTACCTCTTCCTAATGCTCACTTCAACTAGAAACTGAAGTGAAACGTATACACTGTACAAGTAGGCTTTTTGTGGTTTTTGCAAAAATATAGGCAGATGCGTGTACTTTCAGGTTATTGAAGTTTCAAAGAGCATGTGGCAGCCTGAATCCTCAATGGAATATTTATTCTAGCATATTAAATATGCTAGACTTCCTGCGATGATGTTGTGAAGCATTGCAGACATGGCATTGTTCTATCATGAACTATTGTGCACTACACAAGAAGAAATGATTGAATCTTGTGTCTCAATGCCCATGTGTTGTTTACGAATCCCAACAAACTAAGCAAACATGCCAAAATCAGGAAAAATTGTATAATCTGAATAGGGCTAGGCGGCGCAGTGGGTAGCGCTGTCGTCTCACAGCAAGAAGGTAGCTAGTTTGAGCCTTGGCTGGGTCAGTTGGTATTTCTGTGTGGAGTTTGCATGTTCTCCCTGTGTTCGTGTGGGTTTCCTACGGGTGCTACGGTTTCCCCCACAAGTCCAAAAACATGCGCTATGTGAATTGGGTAAGCTAGATTGTACATAGTGTATGTGCGTGAATGAGAGTTTATGGGTGTTTCCAAGTAATGGGTTGCAGCTGGAAGGGCATCCGCTGCGTAAAACATATGCTGGATAAGTTGCCGGTTCATTTCGCTGTGGCGACCCCTGATTAATGGGGACTAAGCCGAAAAGAAAATGAATGAATGGGGCTTTAGATATGACCTTAAGAACGTCCTTCAGTGGCCCAGCCAGAGCTTGAACCTGAACCCAATTAAACACCTCTGGAGAAATCTAAAAGCTGGCAGTCCATCAACAGCCTGATGAAGAGTTTGCATGCTATCTATCAGCTGATCCTCCCACCCTTCATGAAGAAAGCCTCAGTGAGGTAGGTTTAGTCTCTGGGTTGCATTTTTTCCCCAAAGATCCCTGAGGGGACTTACGTTTTTAAAGACTTACAGTAACTGAAATCCATCTCCTCCTCCTACCATCTCTCCTCCATACCCTTCCCCGTCTCTCTCTCTCTCTCTCTGCTCTCCCTGGTGTGCGCTTTGTACTGTCTGGCAGCAGATCAAAGCGCATTTGTGAATGTCACCCATGGGTATGGAAAAGGGAGAAAGAGAGAGGGAGAGAAATGAGATAAACCATTCATTAGTGACAAACTAAACTCCGACCATTCCGTTTAATGTGGGCATAGTTCAAGACTTCGGCATTTATGAGTATTCCCACCCCTTTCTCCTCCCCGCTCCTCCTCCTTCCTCCTCTCGCTGTCATCAAGTGATGCTAAATGAATAGAAAGGTTGTTGTCTGGATTTTTATTGTATTATTTAGTAAGCATATTCATTCATTATACATTTTAAAGTACTAATAATCACCCATACTCACATCCTGCATTATCAAATCAGCAGGCAGTAATGCAAATATGCA
This sequence comes from Danio kyathit, assembly GCA_903798195.1. Classification (NCBI taxonomy): domain Eukaryota; kingdom Metazoa; phylum Chordata; class Actinopteri; order Cypriniformes; family Danionidae; genus Danio; species Danio kyathit. Next base: position 37,506,895 of record LR812538.1, on the reverse strand, counting down.
CTGCTGTAATGCTAGCGTTTACATACTTTGACATTGCAAAGCCAATAAACTAATCATCACTGATGTCATATTCCTGAGTCACATCGCAATTTAATTGAACTTAATACATTTTTTTATGTGGGAGGTAGAATACAACATTAGCTTAAGACAACTTTGGAAGAGTTTGTTTGAGTTTTTAAGACCGTGCTCTTGGTAACCGTTTATGTGGTTTCTGTAAGTGTTTATATGAAAAGCGTCTTTAGCGGTGACTCATGCTGTCAGATTGATTCAGTACACCTTTCCTTTAGCCTCAGGGGTGAGTCTGAGAGTTCATACACACATACAGGAGTAAAACACCATTAAAACGGTTGAGGGTCATAGTTAATCATGATTACAGTAGCTAAATCGTGATAATTCCCATTAGATTAGAGCACTTCCTGCGTCCTTTAACTCTATACTGTGTGAAAATCGGCTTTTACTGGCTGAGAAACGTTTGCATCGTCAAGGCGTGTTGTAACTCAAGTAGGTAATTTACCTCGGGTCTTTGGTTCAGCATAACCAAAACATTACTTGTACCACAGTGTGTTTGATACAGCAAGAATGAGGGAGGAGGAGGACTGTGGGAGAACTTTTCACTTTGAACAAAGTTCTGGCTCAGTTTTCTTTCTGTCGAAGCATCTTTGCAGCAGATAAGCTGTAAAACAAAACGTACTTATGGCATTCTCTCTTAGTCTGAACTTATTTGATCTCTGGTACCTGCCACAGGGACATTTCTCATTACCAGGTGCAGAGGAAATGCCCTATGGGTTTGGTGGGTGGGACTTCCTGTGTCATATTTTTTAACTATAATCTGTCCCTTCAACATAAATCCCTCAAAACTGGGTAGGGGAGGCTTTATAGGTAACGGTTTCCTGGAATGTGACTGAATGAATGTAGCCATTTGCCTCAACAACTCCAACCGGTACTGAAAGTGAGTGCAAGTCAAGTTCTATAAGCTCCACCCCTTGAGTGTGTTCATTCATTTAATATATACTGGTGTAACTCTTTCAGTTCAACTCAGCCTGCTCCAAACAAGAACTGGACCAGTGTTTCCAGTATGACCCATTACACCTTGGTTCCTCTCTGCATGTTCTGAGTGGGATTCAAACCAGCATTTTTAGCATGTTAAACATGCACACTAATAAGGATGCTAAAACTGAAGCCTCTAACATTAGTTGCTAGAGTGCAACTTGAGGACAGGGGAATGGGTTTTACCCAAACTTTTCTGTTCTCCGCTACACCAATTTCCCTAAACTTCACTCCCATTTGGGGCACTCCAACAATATTACCCTTTGGTTCAACCTGCCCTTTTTCAAATGAGAATCTAACTGGCATTTTTGACATGGGAGGTAGGTGATCTAACGAGGATGCAAGAGACCCTAGCCTCATGAGTCAGTCACTAGTACCACTTGAGGCCTCAGGAGAGATGTTTTCTCACACAGCTCTTTCTTTGTTCTCCATTACACTAACCATTTAAAACCTCACTTACATTTCCATCATTGCACCAATGTAACCCTTTTATTCTATTTGCCTCTCTCCAAGCAGGATTCAAATTATAGTTTCCTGCATGGGAAGCAGGCACACTAACAAGAATGCAACAGATTGCAGAAGTAGCAAGTTTGATTCTTGAGGCCAAAGGAGTAAGGTGTACCTGCACAGATCTTTCTAGCTGGTCTCCATTACACTAGTCCAGGTCACAGCACCAATGTCACCCATGGGTTCTAATCCCCTCATTCTTAATAGGAACTGAACTGGCTTTTCCAGAAGTCAGCAGCCTCTAGCACCAGTCTAACATTAGTTGCTAGAGTGCAACATGAGGATAAGGGAATAGGTTTTACCCAAACTTTTCTGTTCTTCGCTACACCAATTTTCCTAAAATTCACTCCCATCTGGGGCACTCCAACAACATTACCCTTTGGTTCAACCTGCCCTTTTCCAAATGGAAATCTAACTGGCATTTTTGACATTGGAGGTAGGGGATCTAATGAGGATGCAAGAGACCCTAGCCTCATGAGTCAGTCACTAGTACCACTTGAGGCCTCTGGAGAGATGTTTTCTCACACAGCTGTTACTTTGTTCTCCATTACACTAACCATCTTAACCCTTTCATTCTACACGCCCCTCTCCAAGAAGGATTCAAATCAGAGTTTCCTGCATGGGAAGCAAGGAGTAAGGTGTACCTGCACATATCTTTCTAGCTGGTCTCCATTACATTAGTCCAGGTCACAGCACCAATGTCACCCACTGGTTCTAATCCCCCAATTTTTAGTAGGAATTGAACTGGCTGTTTGAGAAGACAGCAGCCTCTAGCACCAGTTATGGTGTGGGCAAAAGTATCTAGATGCAGAGTTGGATTTGCAAGCTAAAACTGCATATCTCAGAGATGCAATGTCAGACAGAATGCACTCAGTAGAGCTAGTGAGGTCACATTTAGGGGTATAGGGTTAGGGGTGGGGTTAGGTGTGCGCATTAAAACACAATGCATGCAGCTTACCTTTCAACTGCACCAAGTTTGCATCCAGAACCCTCTCAGTGTGGAAGCAAAGTTTACCTGCATAGCTTTTACTAGCTGGCCCCCAATTCCCTCACCTCTTTAAAACTTAGTTCCATCTGAGTCACAGTACTACCATGTACTACAGTAAGTGGGATTTGAAGCATTTCCTGCATGGAAGGCAAAAAACAAACAAGGACATCATTTAAAATGCAGTGTATGGTTAAACATTTCTGTGTCATCCATGGACTGCTTGTTATAAATTTTCTTATTAAATTTTTGAGCCAAATCTCAAAACTGTCCTGTGGTGTAACTGTCTTAAGCATAGTTAAATTACAACTCTTTTAATTAAAAGAAAATCATAAAAAAAAAGTGTTGAGGAAACTTACGTGGCAGGTAGGATGGTTCTCAGCAGGGTGTTTTCACACCTCTGTTTTGAAAAAAGTCAGGAAAGTTGGGCGTGTCCAGGGCCACGAAACCCCCTGTCTCAGCAGGGTGTTTTCACACCTCTGTTTTGAAAAAAGTCAGGAAAGTTGGGCGTGTCCAGCTCTGGGAGTGTGGGAGTGTCGGGGGAGGGAAAGAGGATAAGATTTTGCATAGAAGGGAGTTAACATTTGGGCACGCGCTAAGTTTGACAGGAAAAACAAACACACAGAGGCTGATCCTCTGAATCCTCCGCATTTCTCTGTAACTTATGTACTCGGTAGGTAGCGTCAGAAAGCCGTGTGTGTCTAGACTATCCTGTCACAAATTGCAGCGAAAATCCTGCACGACGGGAATAGTTTGTGTTTACATGTTTACACTCGGAGAGCAGCATTTAAACAAAGAGCAGTCCACTGCAAACACTTACCAAATCTGTAGACAGACAATCAAACTGGAGCTGTGTCTTTTTATTAAAAGTAGACGAGCGGCAAATACGGATTTCACCATTTCCAGATGTGAAAAGCTCTCGGGTAAAAATGTTCCTTACAAACGCGTTTCTGTCGCGTGCACTGTAATCCACACGCGAGTCCAGCTGCTCTCTCATAGAGGGAAAATGAAAACAAAACCTTCGTTGCAACACACTAATAACACCTACGACTCTTGTCTTGAAATTCTTGTACTTTCACTTGTTTTGGCAACACAACGTCGCTTCTCTCTGCCGTCTGAACGCTGTAAACTGGTAAACGGTCTCCGGAGCTATCATGCATATTAATTAAGTTTCACGTCATTCACAATAGAGCGCGCTGATTGGTTTGAAGCACGTCTTTCTCATGAATTAATACTGCACCCTCAGATACGTAAGAACGTCCTAGAAAAGACAGACAGCCACTCTCCGGCTGGATTTACACCTAAGTATCTCATGGCCGTGACGCAGCTTCAAAAATTCGTTTCAAACCGGAAGAACGAATTTGCTCAAAATAAAGCAAAAACAACCAATTTTCACTTTTTAGTGCAATATATGTGTCCTAATAGTGTTTATAGCAGCGTGGGACACATATATGACTGTCAACAGCTCAAAAAATGTGTTTTGGTGTTTCGTGACCCTTTAAGGCTCTGGGGAGTTGCGGCAACTGGGCATGCAGTCATTATAATATACATATTAAGTGCCTTTATTAATCAGGGGTCGCCACAGCGGAATTAGTTTAGCATTAATTTTTGTGACAATGTACTACAACAATTACTCTTTTTTCATTACAGTAAAGGGAAGGTTTACAGTTTTGTGTATAGATTAATAAAAGACAGTAGGCTAAGTTGGACGTGTCAAGCACAACACTTTATATAAATCAATCAAAATCCCCAGGAAGTTTGTTTAAAGCTTAAGTTCCACTCATTTGGAGCTGGCTTAAACCTGGCTTTAACCTCCGCTTATAACGAACTTACCTACATGGTCAGTCGCTATTGGACTGCAAAGTTTCTACTGACTGGTCTCCATCACACTCACAGTCATGTTTGGGTCACAAAACCAATGTAATCCGTTGGTATATTGCTAGCATTTTTGGTATAGGAGGCGGACCGTGCTGGGCACACTGAGTCATTAATGGACAGTTAAGGGAATCCAAGGGGAAAGGTTTCTACAAAGCTCTAGCTTAATATTAATACGATTGTAATATGTCTATTTAATGTGTATAAATCAGTTCAGTAGATACTTGCACTAACCTTATATACTGAAAAAAGGAAGAAGCAAGGATTCCATGTGGACCTGTTTTAGTCTTCTGTAGGCCTCTGATTACAATATTACACTATCTAATCTTTGTTCTTTCCACCTTTTTACCATTTATGTAAAGAAAATGGCCTTCATACGTGGGAAAACGCGATATTATCTGTCTGAAGAGTCATTAGTCTGTCGAGTAGCATGTTGAACGGGTTAAGTGTGAGACTGCAGGGTTTAGGAAATGAGTAAAAGGCAGACAAACGTATGTAGTGTCACTGGTTCACCACTGAAAATAAGACGCACGCTCTGGCAGCTGGAAACCATTTGCTCCCTAAGATGCTTAGGAGTGGAAATACACACACACACACACACACACACTCGCACACACACACACAAACACACACACACACACACACACACACACACACACACACAGCTACTGTAGTTACATAACATAAAAGAGGTGAAGAGCAGACAAAAGCGCTATATATATAACTTTTGAAAAGATCATTTGTTACTTGAGGTTGGCGTTGAAAGTTTTCTGAAACAGCAACTTGATCAGTTTTGCATTTGCAGGCTCCATGACGTTGTTGCATGGATCCATAAGTAACTATTATATAATCAAATTTTAGGTAGGAATGTAAGTTGAGGTGTGTGTGGTCTTGTGTGGATTAGTTTAAAATGCAGGGCTGTTTACGAGCACTGCTGTTAGTTTGGGTATAATTACAGAGAGATGTCCTGTGTGTGTGTGTGTGTGTGTGTGATTTGAGTCCAAACTGCAGTCTGTAATAACACATGTGTGCCGGGTTACTGCGAGTACAGTGATGCCATTTTGTATTATTAATGGCATTTAACTTCATTGCCTCCTTTTGGTCTTCGTTCTAGTATAAATAAAAGTGCAGTGCTCATGACATGAACCGTACAACAGACGTCTCGGGGGTACAAAGAACGAGTGCCTCCTTATTAGGACAATAGTGACACCTAGTGTCGGTATGAGGAACTGCAGGGGAAAAGGAGCATTTGACAACGAGGATACTGTTGCACAAAACCCAGTATAAGATGTAGCATTTATTAATTATTTATCTCTGATCTGTAGTAATGCATTTAAAAATCTGCATACATTTTTCTCGAAGGAAAATAATAATTAGAATGAGTTGAATTTTTTTGGAATTATATTTACCTTTTTTTTTTACTTAATCTTAGAATTTATTTAAAAACAGGCCAAATATATGAATCCTGCATTTCTAACAAAACAACATTATGTGAATATTTCTCTCAAAAACTGTAAAGAAATATTAATTTTATTTTAATAAACTCTTAATTTCACACTGTGTTGGTTGATCCATAGGCACACAAGTGTAAGATATGGAAAAACACACTAAAAATATTTTATTCAAAAATTTAACTAATATAACTTCATAGTTCATAAACAAGGATATGTTTTGTCACCTAATGGTACTCCATACATACCTAAGTTCAAAATAACCCAAACACAGCATGTTTGGCTTTAAATTATTATATTTCTTTAGAAAAAAAAAACAATAAAAACTTCACAAATTAATATTTTGAGTACATTATTTTGTACATTGTTCCATTTGCAGTTGAGAGAATTTGATATATGCTTTCAGGTCAAAATGGATCTAAATGCATTGTGAGGGTTAAAATATTGCTTCAAATAATTTAAATTTATAATTTTTTTTTCCTTCCTAAATAAAAATACACAAATTGAGACCAGGGGTCTGTTCTTCGTATCTCGCTTAAATGATCTAAGACGATTTAGCAGATCCTGGATCTTTTAATCTTGATAACTGATCTCTGGCTAATTTGGTTCTTCTAACAAGTTCGCAAATCAGTTAAAAATGTCTGGATGAACTGATCTGAGATCGCTGCGTGTGTTGTGAAAGACAGATCTATCGATCCTCGAAATCATGATCAGCAATGCAACGATTGGCTGACGGCACAGCAGCATAATGACATCATCCGATTAATATACAATTATCCATGAATTACATAAAATTATTAGGAAACGGTTTGTTTAATATGATACCCAATAACTTTTCAACTTTGTTGTGGGCTACAGGCTTTACACTTTCATGAACCAAGAGCATTTAGCAATTTATTTAGTTTTACAGTTAGAGCTGATTTTCTTTATTAGAAGCTGGTTTCTTAATCGGTGTAAATGATATCTGGCAGTTTAAATAAATTTTGCATCACAAAAGCATTTTGATATGGGTAAAGATGTCTGCAACTTTTGTGAAGCATCAAATCACCATCATATTAGCTGTCAAAACATGTTCATGACTGCATAAATATATAAAAAAAAATAAGTTGAATATTGTGCATGTCTATTATCATACACAAATTGTACTAAAGCGATTGTATGCGTTTGTATCTAAAAAGTCCCTATCAATAAATTTTCTCTTTGAACCACCAGCAGGTGACAGTCTTTGCATAAGTTTTATTAATATATATATTTTTAAACTTTAATAAAAAAAAATATATAGTTAAAAAAATTATATTTACTATTTTCCCAAGTGTATATAACTACTACTGTAAGAAAATATATACAATAAGAAAACTTTCAGTATTTTCTTTGCTTGAACTGACCCGATCTAATCCTGTTTATATGAAATGAGCCTGCTCTCGAATACGTTTGAGCTACCAGAACTGTTGCTATGACAACAACTCTCGCATGAGTTTTGAAGAATGAAATGATCCTGGATCGTGTCAAATTGTCAATAACCAAATTAAGCTAACTGAGTAATCCACGTACGAAGAACGGACCCCTGATCAACTTCAGATTTTTATGTTCCTTCATTAAAGAGGCAGTCGATGTAATTGTCACGTTCTAGAGCCGAATCATCACCTAAATTGTCTCGACTATTAAAAAGACGTCAAACAATAACTTAAGAAAACGGACGCATATGCTCTTTAAATTTATTTGACCACTTTCATGACCAGAACACAAATGCTTTGGAGAAAAACAAAACACTGCCAATAAGTGCACAAGCAATTCATTTGCTTATCAAACCACATGAACCAAAAAAGAAAATTAATTACATTTACTACGTAAGCCATTGACATGTTCTTGACCTCTAGTGTCTTCAATTGCAGTTGTTTTAGCATGACGTGTGCAATTGTAGTTCTAGAAGGCTTTGAAGAGCTGGTTGGGTAGATAGCCCAAATGAAGAAAGATGTTTGAGCCTCTCTCTCCAGGTTGGCCAGTTCCTGTACAGTCGGGGCCAATATATCCACATGGCCCTTGTATAGACCACCTGGTGTATGTGTATGAGAAACAGAGTTGAGTGACAGACATTAAGAAAATGTCCTATGAACAAGGACATCAGAAAGAAACTCACCTCCTGTGGCCCTGCGCTGGCCGTACGTCACTTACCGTCAAATTCATCCACAGGAACTTTAATGTCAGGTTCACACTGAGTGATGGTGCATTTCAGATGCTCCTCGATGTCTGACAACAACTACAAATAGAAAAAAAAACATTCTAAGTATAACAAAATACATTTGTTTGTGCGATCTTAGGCATGCACAACAGTTCTCACCTCTTTTTCATTGTACCAAATAGTGCATCCTCCATTCTCTTTGAGTCTGGTGTTATAGCAGCCTTTTCCTCTGCTGGCACAAACATGGTACCACACCTGTGTGCATAAACACACATACACAGATGCAAAAAAAATGACATTTCTATACTACAAGAACTGTGAAAAAAAAGAATTAGAACAGTAGCTAAACAGTAGATGGCACTGTACTGGATGCTCTGCTTGCATCCAATTTCTAAAAACACCACTTGAATCTTAAATAAGAGATAAAGTACATTGAGGAAGTTGTTATCACAGATTATTACGTGACCGTATCAAATACTTGATTCTGATTGGTCAGTCACAACATTCCAAAATAACAACGGATAAAACTAATAACACAGGCTCATCCGGGTATCTTTTTGACTGTCGGTGAAAAAGTTCCCAACTTTATATATGATGTCTGTCAAGCCTTTGTTTTTGACAGTTTGGCACCATTTTGACTGAATAATACTTAGGTTAGCATATGCTCCATCAGCTCCATTTAACAATTTCAATCAGCTTAGTGTTTAATTAAATAATACTAGTATTGATTTACTTCCTGCTTACCTTCTCTTTCTCCATTGCAACCAGTGATATGGCCAAACCCATTCTGCAGTGACAAAAATCATTGATGATTTAGTTTGAATCAGATGGGTGTTTTCATAATAAATGAATATAGAATATAGAATTGTGCCCATCACCTGTCTGCTCTGCCAACTCTTCCAATGCGATGAACATAGTTCTCCTTCTCATCTGGTAGAGTTACATTTATCACTGCAAAACATTTTTTTTTTATTATAATACTTTTAGATAGCCTGGTAGTTTTTAACTAAAATAATTTTACAAAGTCATTTCAAATAGCACCCAACAGAAACACTTGTACATTTAGTAAGAGTCCAAGTTAACACAATCTAAAATCATAAGATGAAATAAGATTACCATAAGGAACACCACGGATATCAATTCCTCTAGCAGCCACATCTGTGCAAATCAGAAATTTCACCTCCTGTTTCTAAAGTGTGGATCATAAAAGAATACGTCATTAAAGTGACTATAATTACTACGGTACATTTCTTTTTACTACTGAAATTTAAATCAATTTAGTTTTTTTCAGTTAAACTATTTTATGGTTTCCTTATTACACCATAATGCCACAAACACTGAACAATGTACAAAATGTTTAGTTCTCCAATGAAATTAATTACTTTTTTATTAATAATTAAGTTTAAACTGAGAAAAGTAATGTTCAATGTATTTTTAAACATTATAGTTTTAATAACTTATTTCCAACAACAACTTTTCTTTTGTCTTTACCAAGATGACAGTAGGATTCTAGCAGTTTAAAGTGCAAAATAAAGGCCTAACTAGGTTAATTAGGCAAATTGGGCTAATTAGCCAAGTCACTAGACAACAGTGGATTGGTCTGTAGCCAATCAAAAACAATAATTGCTTAAGGGGGCTAATAACGTTGACCAGTTTTTACATTTCTTTTTAAATATTGTTTTTTTTTAACATTCTCCAGAAGAATAATATTATAGGAAATACTGTGAAAGACACCAGTTGGGAAAATTTTGAAAAAGAATTTCACAGGGGGACTAATTATTTTGTCTTTAACTGTATGTATGCATTTACTTAAAAGTGGTTAGTTAGGGTTACTGCATGTTATTTACTGTTACTACTATGGTAAGTGCATATAACAAGAATGCTGTAAAATGAAGTGCTACTTTGTTTTTCATTACCTTGAATCGCTCCAAATTATACTTGCGTTCATTTGGTTTTCTGTCACCATGAAGGCAGACACAAGAGAACTGGTGTCCTTTCTTATCTGGTCCTGCAGGAAAAGCCAAATGTTTAATGGCATGTTATGGCTGTTTATTAAAGATGCTAAAAGCTGGTGTGTCCAACTCACCTCCTCCCTGCTTGATGAAGTACTGCTCCATATTATCACAATCGATCTTGGTCCGGCAGAAGATGATGGCCTGATCCATCTTGTGCTCTTTAATGGCTCTGACTGCGTACTCTCCCTTCAGGATCTTAATAGCCTCTGACCACATCTCTGATAAAGCCATAAAACAGCATTGCTTCATATCAGGGCAGATCAAGGTCCTTTTCAAATGTTTACAATACAACATTCAGATTGTTACCTGGGCTGTTGGCTCCAGGTCGTGTGTCGTCCTTTGCATGAACTTCATCAGTCTGTGAAGAGTGACAAAATCACAATTAAGACATAAAAAAAATCTATATTTAATGATAACAAATTAAATTAGGGGCCTTTTTCCTCAAATGCACTCAAATGTACTCAAATGCATATCCTATTTTTGTATCCCAGCTCTGTTTGGACCTGGTCATAATATTTTTCACCTAAAACCCTGTTATATCAAATCAGCCAAGAGTGAATGTCAAAAAAAGATTTCAAGAGTTCACACTTAGCTGATGATTGATTATAAAGCGTGCTTGGCATGCTGTCCTGGGAGAGAGCCCTGAGCTCACAAGATCCTCGAGCCCGGGGCTCCCTCCCGTTTGTAAGGCGAGAGAGGAGTTTGAGCTCAGGTAGATCTCGAGAACTCCCCTGCTTATTTATGGCTAACGGCAATTAGGAATAGCTGATTAAGAGCTCATCAATGGTGCCAATTTGGTTTGGTCAATTCACCTATGTCGCATGTCTTTGGACTGTGAAAGGAAACCGGAGAACCCAGGGGAATCCCACATGAGCACAGGAGAACATGTAAACTCACACAGAAATGTCTATTGCCCAAGTAAGTATTTGAACCAATAACATTCTAGCTGTGAGGCAACAGTGCTAACCACTGGTCCACCGTGTCACTCCGTCAAGGAAAAGGAGGATGGAAGGGGGGATTCCTCAAGACAAAGATACTGATTTAAGAAACTCTGGTTATTTATAGTGAGTTAGGAATCATCTAATTGGTGAGTCCTGCGTTGCTAATGCAGGACTAGCTGTGGTCAATCATAGGCAGAATTATTATTAGTTTTCCGACAATAATATAACTTCAGATCATAAAACTTCATACATACATACATTTATTTTATACTTCATACATAATTAGCTGCAAAATGACCTGATGTGTAATGTGTAGTATTTATGAAAAAAACTATTTAAAAAACTACTGATTTATATTTTGAGGGTCTTGAAACATTTGCAAATGTTTACTCAAACAGGTTATATACAGGAATCAGAGAGTAAAATTCAATAGCGTTTAAGACCTTTTTAAAGACTCTTTCTATACATTTTAGGACCTCATCATCACTTTAGGATTCAACCAATAACATTGGCGACATTTTAACTTACAGTATATTTACTAAATACTGATTGTACGAAGCTGATCCTAAACTAAAACATTATTCATATATTAAATAAAAAAACTTATCCAGCAGGTGGCGTCTATAGAACTGCATGAATAACAAAGCAGCGCCAAGGCCAAATCTAGCAGGATTTTATTGATTTAATAAACCATACAGCATCTCAATATTCAGATTAAATTCAGGCAGGGATGGCATGGTGGCTCGGTGGTTAGCACTGTTGCCTCACAGCAAGAAGGTCACTGCTTCGAGCCCCGGCTGGGCCAGTTAGCATTTCTGTGTGGAGTTTGCATGTTCTCCCCGTTTTGGTGTGGGTTTACTCTGGCTGCTCCGGTTTCCCCCACAGTCCAAAGACATGCGGTATAGGTGAATAGAATAAGCTAAATTGGCTGTAGTGTATGTGACTGTATATGGGCGTTTCCCATAAAATAAAAGGACTAAGCTGAAGTAAAATGAATGAATAAATTCAGGCAAACTTTAGCATACAACTAAACATTGTATAATCAAAAAGGATACAAAATGTAGTGAAAACTTATATATTTTTAAGGGCCTGTCTCTAAATTAATTGATTAACTTTTAATATTTTTAAGACACCCTGTGAAAGCTTTTTTTTTCTTTTTTGTGTTAAAACATGTTTTGTTATGATCATAAAACCTCACCCTGATGTGGTTCTTCCCCAGTCTTTCCCAAAGCTTGTCGTTTTTTGGGTTGACTGTCACCACCACATGATGGACAGTTTCTGGTACAGAATCTTCTCCCTTCAGATCCACCCATGTGGGGAAATGCATGATCTTCTCTGAGAGCTTCTTCACGTCAAATGAGTGCAGCGTAGCAGAACAAACAATCACCTACAACACAAACACCGGTTCAGTCATGAGAAACTGCAGATTTGACAGCTCTTTAAAAAGCAGAACTGTAGAGCCGGGATAACCTGTAGTCTCTTGCCGTCTGAGGTGACCTGAGGGATCTGGTTGTAGATCCTCATGATAAAGTCAGAGTTGCCGGCCGACAGGAGTCCATCCTGAACACATTTATTCAGTCAGAAATTATTTGATGAAAATACAGAAAAAATGGTTAATAGAAAATGTGAAATATTAATTGAAAACAACTTTTTTTCAATCAGAATACTTTTAAAATTGCTATTAAATTATTAATAATTTAAAGAAATTATAATTAATTTAAATACTTGTATGATAATTAATTGTTAATTAATAACAAAATGATTAACGAATTTGTAATAAAATTTTCTTTGAATAACACTATTTTGAAACACTATTTTCTATTAATTCTATTCATATTTTCACACAAAAATATTTGTTCATTTTAAATCTTTTACTGCTATTTTTGATAAATGTTATGCTTCTTTTCTTAATAAAAGGCAACATATTGCTTCAGTCAGAAATTATATAATTTTTTTTTATTATTACAATTATACCAAAACCTATTAATTATTAATAAAATTATTAATTTGTAAATAATTTTTAATAGAAAATAAAAAAATAGTTTGTAAAAATAAACCCTCTGTAACATTATAAATATCTTTTACTGCTACTTGTCACAAATCATATAATTTTCTTTCCAAATACCTTTCAATACACATATTCAACTTAAAGGCTTGATTATGGTGAATGTTTATACCATGTGTTGTTAAAGGTACATATACAAACTGAAGTAAATTTGACAAATGCTGCCGATAGAATTTGCAGTTATGCCAAAGTATTTTTTTAATGCTAAACTGTAAAGCATTGCATAAATAGAAATAATCAACATACACACTCATCCAGCACCAGGAAACGGACTTGGGAAAGATCCAGCTTTCCTGTGGATATGAGATCATCCAGTCTGCCTGGGGTGCCGACCACAATGTCAACCTTAAAAAACAAAGTTATTTAAACAAATGATTTAAAAAAGATGTATAAATTCTGTATTACGGTCTCTGTATTATCATCTAAATACTATGGAATAGTCCTAATTCTTAATTTATGGGCACAAGTCTTATTTATTTAGCATGAGGCCATTACGTGTCAAGAATATTTTAGTAAAATGATATGTGAAGTTATATAAATTTTTGCAAAAAAAAACCTCACTTTTATGACTGGATTTTGTTGATTAACATTAACAATAAAATCATTAACATTCAAAAAAAAAATTTACATTCATTCGATAATGAGAAATTTACAATATGAAGTTATGACTTTTATAAATAAGTGATTTGTCTCTGTAAAGAGACTGGAATAAAAAGTCATTAACATCATTATTATACACTTTTATTTTTTTTTTTTTATTACATTTTTTAAATTTATTTTTTAAGTTATACAAGTTAGAGTATATATTTAATATAATTGGCATTTTATACTCTATCTTTCAAAAGGTTTAGTTATGGCCACCAAGACAGAATTTATGTGATTAAAAATGTAATACAGTATAAAAATGTAAAATATTATTACAATTTTAAATAACCTAATTAATATTTAATAAAACCTCTGAAATATGCAGATTTAAAGAAGTTTTCCTTTTCAGAATTTCTTGTATAAAAAGTTCAAAACAGTTCTTTGAAAAATAAATCTTTTGTATTGTTATAAATGCATTTGCTATAAATCTCCTTCCCCCCAAAAATCTGTTCAATAGTAGTGTGCATCTTATTTTAACTTATTAATTTTAGCATTAGGAAAAAATATCTAAGTATTTAGTAACACATTATTTTAAGGTGTTGTTGTTACATGTTCCATGTACTTGCTATAGTAATTACAAATAATAATGTGCAACTACATGCATTCTAACCCTAACCTTATAGCAGTGACGTGCGGTCAGGGGAGGCAGTGCCTCACCTGTCATCATCCTCACTTGCCATCATGAGATGTATACTAATGATAAAATAAATATTTCTCCACTGATCTGTGCTATAAATGCAATTTCTGTATGATTCAAATGATTTCAATCCTTTTAATAATCAAAATTGCTGTATTTTGCATATTTCCTGTTCAATTAGAGGGTGCACCTGAGCTCACAGTTATTCTTGTTTAGTGCTTGCTCTTCTTCTACGTAGTAAAGTTCAATAGGAGTCCGTTTTTTATGTTTTGCTCTGACTGACTGCAAAAATCGCGGATAGCAGCTCAAAAATGTCTCTAAATTAGACTTTCAATCAAAACATGAAAAAATAATGGACGACCAATGCCGGAGCTAAAGGGCTTGCTTCAAAGGACAGGACAGAACATAACTCGATCATTTTAAGTTATTCAAGCCATTCAAGACATAATTTGAAGTAAAGGTATGACCAGTGTACAAATCCTGTTTGTGTGTGTGTGTGTGTGTGTGTGTGCTTGCGAGTGAAAGAGAGAGAGAGCGCATCCGCCGTGGTGCTGTGTCACTTGTTACAGGCTGTCTGTAGTGTCCACCTTGGTGTTTTTTGGGAGGCATATTAAATCGCTAAACATTTTACAATCTTCCTTGGCCCAATATCTACCTGCCATTTGTATAGAAAGAATGCTGATATGATATATGAAACACAATCGGTAGTTGGCAAATATATTGGGTGCATATATTTGTAAATATAACCCTGAAAGAGTCGTGCCTCACCAGCCACAAATCTCGCCCCACGTCACTGCCATACAGTATGTACATCTAGTTAATTAACATTACTCAGTAGTTAACCAGCTCCAAAATGCTATGTGTTGCACGTCTACATTAATAGATTTAACCTGAAATAGAAAAATAGAAACTAAACAATCTTGAATAGTTATGCTGTATCATGGACACCTTAAATAAACTGTAACCAAATATTTCCATTATAAATGATCAATAATAAAATCAGACATCAACAGACACTCACCCCGCTTTCTAAAACATTGAGCTGTTCTTTAGCAGCCACTCCTCCAATAATCAGAAGATCTCTGCAAAAGACATCAGAATATACACCGTGATAAAGACAAACTCCTCAGCAGACGCTATAATAACGAAAGTTGCACCCCTGTTACGCTTAGCTCACCTCAGTTTAGGGTTATCCACATACTTCTTGAACTGATTGACATTATTGAGGGTTTGTTCAGCCAGTTCTTTAGACGGCTCGATGATAAGAGCTCTGGGGGCGTTGGAGCTGGATTTGACCTGAGTCACTTTAGCACTGCCTGAGGACAAAAAAAACACATGCAGACAGAACGTGAGGAAACATTAAGACAAGCCCTGCAGGCAGAAACAAGTGAGTGCTATTTAAAGCTCACCTGTCTGGCTGGATTTGACCACGTGACCTTCTGAAGCCTGGTTCAGGCCCACATATCCGTCTTTGGGTTGGTGTTTGAAAGCTTCATCGCCAAAGTTGAATTTTAGTTCAGCATTCTACATTTGATGGAGGCAAAAACATCTTTTAATAACAGATGGTGTGTAAGAGAAATGTTATGTAGTGATCTTGGAAATGAAGGAGAAGTGTGTGTGTGTACTGTATGTGTGTGTGTGTGTGTGTGTGTGTGTGAGAGAGAGAGAGAGAGAGATACCTTTAACACACAGGAAGCAAAGAATGGCTGGTTTCTCAGCTGCTGAGGGATTTCAAAAGCCAAACCCAGATCATTGCCTGTGAAAGTCAATCAAATATTAATCACAGTGGCTTCCATTTATATTACAGTTGATACTGCGATATTAAACTTTTATAGAGGTTTACTGATGTTCAAAATTTGGGTTAAGAGTCTTGTGAAATATGTGTCTTGCTCACCAAGGGTTCATTTATCAACAGAATACAGTAAATAAAACGTTGTGTAAATGATCAAACATATATTTTATACATAATTGACAAACTGTACTTTCATAATTTTTATTTATATATTTTCCAATTATTTATTTGTAATTGTAGATTCATTTTGTTTATGGGGGAAGGGTTGGGAAAACTATTTACTTTTATTTTCCTGTAAAACTATCTTGCTATTTCTATAAAAGTTTAACAAACAAACAACAACAATGTGGATGTTTAATACAATTTGAATTAAATGTTTGCTGTTTTAATGGGACATTCTACCAGAAACGTACATTTTCACTTAGAAAAAATGTGACCGGGCCTGACTTAAGCTTGTCGTCCTCAAAAAAGTAAATAAATAAAAAAATCAACAAAAACAGGCATAAAATCATACAATTCAATGATAGAACATCCTTGATCTCTGTCAGCTTCTTCTCCGTCAAATGATGTCACTTTAGAGTCATAGCCTTAAAGGTGTATCGCACACATTTTATGTTAAATTTAATGCAACTGTGACAGGACTGACAAAAACATGGAGACAATTGTAAAATTATTAGTATTACATACTTGTAGATTTTTTTTTCTAAATAACAGTTTTTAGCATAACAAAACTATTAAAGCTGTAGGTTCAATTGGGCTGAGGACAAGGAAAGTGACAGGGTTTGTAAATTTGTAAAGTGTTTTTAATTAAGAACAAAAATCTGAAAACCAAATGAATGGCAGATTCCTTTACAGAACAACTCACAGAAATCAACCATCAAACCATTTTAGAAATTTTTGGGATGAAATACTTTTTATTCACTGCATTTATGTTTTATTTCAGGGACAGATAATGTACGTTTCTGGTAGAATGTCCCTAATACATTTTAAAATGTACTTTATTCATATGATGTCAAAGCTTTAATTCCAGAAAGATTTATTGTTATTAGGATCATCATCATCAAACAGAATTCTAGTTTATGTCATGATTCAGTGTAATTTTACATGTTTATACGTTGCCACTATTGTAAGTTTTTCTAATCTGGTAGATTTTTGTATGACTTAAATAACATAATATCTAGTATGAGCACTTATTATTTCATATAAGTAAATATAGAAAAAAAGTATGTGGTGTCACTTTAACCTAAATAGACATTTGTAGTTTGATTTGCTTTCTCTCTCTATTACATAATGACTATCTATATTATACTCTCTCTATCTATCTATCTATCTATCTATCTATCTATCTATCTATCTATCTATCTATCTATCTATCTATCTATCTATCTATCTATCTATCTATCTATCTATCTATCTATCTATCTATCTATCTATCTATCTGTCTGTCTGTTAATATCTGTCTATCTGTCTAATCTGTTATTTTCATGCAGACACAAAGCATACTGGTATTCAGTAGTGGGTTTAACATAATAATTTTCAAAATAGATATACATGGTCTTAATAATATCTTTAACTATGCATAGCTTGACACAGTGGCAGAGTGCAACAATAGACTGAATTTAAAAAAGAAAAAAAGTTTTATTTGCTAAAAATATCAAATGACATAACTAAACAGAGCCCTACCATTTTTGGAGAATGACACATGGCCTTTTTCCATATCTATGTAGCATCCAATGGTGTCATGCATTGTGAACTCCTGGGGAAAAAAAATTAAATCATTACGAATGTACTAAAAATTGAGTCAAATTAAATGCCTTCATTATATCATACCTCTCCATAACTATCAAACTGCTTATTATGAGATTTCTTTCCAGTTCCTCCAAAGCCAAATCCATATTTATCAGTTCCTAAGAGAGAGGAAAACAGAATAAAAAACAATATATTTACTAAAGGCATGACATAACCAGATCACTGAAGTAGTAGATCATTGCAATGAGATTATGATGAAACATACCCAAGTCCAGTGATGCTTGGGCAGTGGACCAGCCCACCCTGCACAGCCCTTGATCGTGACAGGCTACTTCATAATAATACCTCCCTAGGGGAAAAACTATGTAAAATAACTTTCCAGGATTACACAAAAAAGATTGTTTAAAAAATATCTATTTTAAACCTTTAGTGACTGCTTTGGTGGTACGACAGCCATGCCATTCTTTGAACTCCCTGCTCTGACAGCACAAGCCATCTGAACCAATAGCTGGAAAATTTCATATAACAGTTTGTTGCAACATAACAACTACAGTAGGTATATGCAAATGAAGATTTTAAAGTCAAACTAAGCCTTTCCCATATAAGTGTGCACTTACCAAATGCTGTACTTCTGTCAAAGGGGTTCATCTGCCATTTACTGAAAACTAAAGTGGACAAGAAATCCAAAATTATTAATAATTAAAAGTTAATTTATTTGCTTTTCTTCTGTTTTAATACAAATAAAATTAAAATATACTGTATGAATTTTTAAATCAACGTGCAATATATAGCACATTGAGCGTTGTCACTTTGCTTGTAACAATTGATAAGTATAATTTGCATATGACTATAGTATTTATTTATTTAGAACAATTAATTTGTTTGGTTATTGTATTTTTGTGCATATTTTTATTTAACTTTTTTGTTTTAGTTATTGTTATGGTCCTGTTTTAATTCATTTCAGCTTTATTTGAATAAATTAAAATGTTAAATGATGATAGGTCAGCCTATGAAAATTATGACTGATGAAATATCAATGCAAACTATATACACAAACATAAATGAGTTTAATGACATCAATACAGAAGAAAGTTTAATACCTGCTCCTCCTGTCTTTACCGCGCTGCGTCCCTTTTTCCCCTCCTGCAGGTCTTTAATGGTTTCATAGACTATTTGGATAACTGGAATACTGAAGGCCTACAAGATAACATTAATGTTTTATATTCAAATTTCACTATTTCCCTACATTTCAACAAATAAAAAATAAAGCTCTGATATGTAGCATTTTTTTTACCACCCCCACTGAAAAAAGCAACCTCCACCTCATTTCACTAGAACATTAATGAAGAGACATAGCTGAAACTGTGATCCTTGGGGATTTATTAAAAAATGTATTAATGGTCAATGGCTACAAGCATTGTCTTCCATCTCTGTCATAAATATCGTTCAGTTCCTTGCACAGTTTGTTTTGCTTCATAAGGCATTAATGTATTAGTATGGGGCACGAGTAATTTTTTTTTTGCTTTCAAAGTGCTTTTCCCTTGGAAGGACCGAGGACAACAGGTTCAGCTAAAATAAGGGCTGCACAATATACCGTTTTAGCATCGATATTGCAATATGTGATTCTGCAATAGCCACATCGCCACATCTGCAATGTCATGTTGGGCATAATATAACATGACCTATTACATGAGCTAATCTAACAGGTTCTAACAATGTGAAAGACTTTCATTTTAATGTGTTTTTAAGGCTTGTGACTAAGATTTCAAGCTAATTTAAACCATTTAGGCACAAGAAATTATAAAGTTTGTCACTTTAACACAGATGAATTGTGTTTAATTATTTATACAATGAAAAAGAGTTCCTTTACATTTGGCTATTGCATTGGAATTCGAACTTTAATGCTGTTAGACTTCACTGAAAACCATGAAGCACTGTTTATTAATTTTTTAGTCTTTACTGTAATGTTTTCATCAATGCATTGTTACTTTGCTGTTTTATGCAGGTGCACTCCGAATCCCAATCAATGTAAAATGATGAATTCTTTCCAAATAGAATTACTCAAGTCATCTTGTGAAATTATATTCATATTGTAATCTATATATTATATCTATAATGTCAGTTTTTTTTCTAAAATCGTGCAGCCCTAGCTAAATTCATTTATGTTCTGCTATACATAAATTAATAAAAGTAACACTAATTCTAACTATTAACTAGTGACTTATTACCTGACTTTTATTAAAATACTGGATGTTTATGAGTACTTATACAGTACATATTCTTTAGGATCTTATTCTTCATCTCTAATCTTACCCAATCCCCCAAACCCAACAACTAGCTTAATAATTATTAATAAGCAGCAAATTAGGACTTAGCTAGTTTGTCAACAGTGACAACTGTACCATAAAATAAAGTGACTAAAAATAAATGTCCTATACTTACTCCAGTTTTTCCACTTCCAGTTTCAGCAGCCTATAAACATGTAAACACATAGTAAACAGCTTTTATACTCATAAAACAGCTATATTTGATTATTAAGCAAAAGTTGGTTTTATATTCACACATTTGTGCTTTTTCCCTAATAATATAATTTAATATAAAGTATTCTTTGCACATTCTAAATGGGGAAATTATATTAGCAGTCAATGCCAATGAATATCAAAGTACAACATTGTTCACGGCCAATTAATAGTGCTTATGTTGTTTTGATACTTAGTTTTGATACTTGTTTTGAGTCATACTTACATGCGACTTCAGACTGAATATTCAAAGTACCATGGTAAACAATATAAGGACCATGTTACTGAACGAA
Source organism: Danio kyathit (assembly GCA_903798195.1). Taxonomy (NCBI): domain Eukaryota; kingdom Metazoa; phylum Chordata; class Actinopteri; order Cypriniformes; family Danionidae; genus Danio; species Danio kyathit. The sequence goes on along the minus strand of LR812538.1, from coordinate 37,486,195 downwards.
TGTACGAATATAAAACCAACTTTACCTCTATGATATGATTTGCAGTGCATATCAGATCTCACCATGAGCACGTCTCCTCCACCCAGAATCAGTGGAATGGATTCGGCCTGGATGTCTGTTGGCAACCTAAAAGGAATCACCAAACCATCATCTACTTAATTTATACAAGCATAACTAACATATTAATAATACACATTATGATGTAAGAACATTAGAACTCACAGCCAGTCCATTTCTTCCACCGCCTGTGCAATTTCAGGCATCACTCCCATTTCTATAAGGCAAAACAATGAGATATAAGTTCGCAGACATTCGCCCTATTATTAAATCCTTATTTTGATAGTCTCACTGAAACGTAGACAGATAAATCTCACCGCCGAATGCTGCCATGGTGTCACACTCCTGCGAGCCTCTTCACCGGAAGTGGCGTATGCTGGTTTTGACAGAGTACAAGTTAGAATCGACCCGTGTGGATCGCGCGTTCCCGCTTCTGTTCCGCTTATCTTATTTTAATAACAGGAAACTTAGACTGTTCGTTTTAGCGTCTTTCGCGACAAATAAATAAATAAATACATAGAACAAAATTAGTTAGAGATACTTTAACAAAACAACCTACGGATAATCCGAAGTAATAAATACAAGCATAATCAGGCTCTTTATATGTACCTCGCAGGTTGCCGTAGTTTGACGTGTGCGCTCTCTAGTTAGTTCATTGAAAACATGGCAGGTGATATTATTCTAGAAGACGAGGAGGAGAACATTTTATATGATTTACTTGTTAACACGGAATGGCCGCCCGAAACGGACACCCAGGTTAGTGAAAAAGCGCTCACATTATTTGAATAGGTTATTATTGTTGGAGTATCCGCATGCGTTTAATCAAACCGTTTCTGCGCAAGTTGTTTTGAGCCACGTATCCAAGTTCATCATCACCCAGGGTTTATAGGCAGTGTGTTTTCAATGTTTTAATTATCACTATGGTGGTTTAAAGCTCTTCATATGCGGTATCCATTTGCATGATTGTTTGTTCTTAATAATCAGCTTCTTGTTTTACGGAGCTTGCTAGTGGTCACGCTTCAACTTCAGTTAACAGACTGTTGACATCTGGTTTATAAAAATATTATATGAGACCACGGTGTTTGTGTTTTATTTTCAGCTGCGTGGACTGAAGGAACACAACTCTTCACTGGTTGCAAAGGCAGTGACAGGTAAAGAGATGTACAGTAATACATTATAACTGCAATATATGCCAAAGTTATTGTCATTATTGAATATGTCTGAAAAGTTGGATAAAACGTGACTATAATGCCGAGTGTGGTCTAGGTAGGCCGCTCGCATGTTTTTGAGGCAGTCGTCATTTCAAGGAGGCTTTGCAGAGAACAAGTGTTTCAATATGAGTGTGTTTGTTTGGCCTACAGGTTTACTGGAGTTTTTTAAGTGTGCTAATCACATCTTATGGTTTTACATTTTGGAGTCTTAATCAAGTTGCTTATACAGTAAACCTGTTTGAGTCAGATTGATTGTGCTTTTAAGCAAGTATGCTGGGAATTGCTGTGTTTTTAGAGGCATGAGAAGTACTTTATCACTTTTGTATTTCTTTTTGAGGAAAAAAAATACTTTAACTCAATATAATGATTTTTTTTGTAAGGTTTTTATGGCGTTAAATATAAATAAATATAATAATACAAAATTGTGTTGATTTAAATTGTGCTGCACTGTGATCCTTTTTATGTATGTCACTGCTTGTACTTGTGTGTACTGTATATATAGTAGTGTATTTATACAGCATGAAGTGATTCTTATATTAATATGGCTGACAAGATTTAATTGAAACATTTTGGTATAAAAAGTGTTGTTTCTTCGAATGATTTAATGTTTTTGGTTTTAATTTTAGGAAAAGTTTCACATTTGTATGTGTTTTTGTCTTTTTTGTATTCTTTTACAATTGTTATTTTTGTTAACTTAAACATAACCAAACAAAAATAAAATGAAATGCCAAACAACATTTTCAGCAACTTAAACCGATATAAGGTAAAATAAATTAATTAATAAAATAATACAGTGCATTTAGCACAACTATCACATTCAATTTAAATGTTATCATCATCATCATCATCATCATCATAAGTATTTGATTACATTTATGGCACTTAGTCTTCTCGTTCATTCATTCTTTTTGGCTTAGTCCCTTTATTGATCAGGAGTCGCAACAGCGGAATGAACCGCCAACTTATCCAGCATATGTTTTACGCAGCGGATGCCCTTCCAGCTGCAACCCAACACTGGGAAACACCCATACACACTCTTTCACACAGATACACTATGGCCAATTTAGCTTATTTAATTCACCAGTAACGCATGTCTTTGGACTGTGGGGGAAACTGAGCACCTGGAGGAAACCCACGCGAATATGGGAAGAACATGCAAACTCCACACAGAAATGCCAACTGACCCAGCCGGGGCTCGAACCAGCGACCTTCTTGCTGTGAGGCAATCGTGCTACTCACTGCGCCACTGTGCGCCCTTTATACTCTTCTCACTACATTTAAAACAGTGTCTGCATTATAGAAGAGTTCATTCTTGCAATTAAATTGATAACATTATTATTTTAATAATGAGAAACATTTTTTTAAATCAAAAGCAACCTTTGCTTAGTACACCACAGTCAGACAGGTTCTGGTATGTTTTATTGTTTTAGAATAATTTAAATACTGATGGTCATATACCCTGTTTCTGAGGAGATTATTTGAAATTGACAGCTGTTTTTTTTCTCTTGAAGCAGGTTGTATTAGCATCTAGCATCAACAGAGAACCAAAATGGCTACTGCATAGGCTTTGTTAAAGAAATGGCTAAAAGGTCAAAACCAGATTATTATAGAATTCATCTGAATTTTGTAAAACTCTTAAACATAAATGTTAGCATACTCACTAGCTTATTAAACATTAGCATATTTGTTGGTTGTTTGTTGCGTTTTTTTTTTTTAAATAATTCAGTAATTGTCAGTTATCAGTTAGCAGTTTTTCATTGCCACTGTCACATTAACTCTGTCAGGTAAATTAATGTCTGGAATCTGTTCGCTGAAAGTTAAAAATATGTTGATTGCTGTTTAATGTATAATGGTGTTGACTGTAAGGGAAACCTAGGTAAAAAGAATAAAGTTTTAAAGGTAAAAAGTTTTTTTTTGTTCCACTTTTGATGAATCAGTGAAAATCCCTAAATAATATATGGTTAGCGTCATTTAGAGTATTATCCCAAAGGAGTTTATCCAGTAAACTTGCATGTCAAATAAAGACTTTATTTTATCTTTATTTTAATTACTGTATTTAAGGCAAGTTTTAGTTAACAATAAAAAACCTGGTTCTATTTCTGGTGTCTGTATAAGCTGTTATTTTTTATACATGAACAGTGGCATTACTGCATTAATTTACCAATATGATTACTGAAGAGTATAAAAAAATATTGTGTCTTACAGGACCTTTCAGGTTTTTCTTGCACTACCTTTGGTACAGGTAAATGTCTTTATTATTATTATTATTTTACAGTGAAGGTTACTGTCCTGATGTACTGTAGGTAGAATTTGTATAATGACTCTTATCTTAAAATAAATGGGTATTCGTAGATGATACTGCTTACATTGGATTTTAATACTTTGGAGTGGATCATTTAAAATGACTTACTGTTTTAAAATACATTGACATGTAATTTATTCATGTAATAAAGCTGCCATTGCAACAGTTTTTAGTCTCAAGTGAACTTTTAGTTCTAAATTTCTTTCTTACATTGAGATTTAATTTTTTAAAACATTTTGTATTATCAACATTGATTTTTTTTAACCACTTAATGTTTCTGGAAATCATATTTTCTAAGACTTTCATATTCATATGATTTCTATACTTTCATATAGAAATCATATTTTCTATTATTTGGCTAATAGAAAGTGCAAAAAACAATAGAAACCTTTTGTTACATACTTTCTGCTGTCACTGTTGATCAATTTCATGTTCTATGCTGAATACTTTCTTTAAAAAAAAAGACAACTTTTGAGCAGTTTTGTATACTATAATTTCGTATGAAAATACATCATGATTTTCACACAATTCTGAATAGATGGCTAAACAATAGATAGATATATAAAACAACAACTAAGCTTTAAAATGCATCATTTAAAAAGACTGACTTTTCATGATAACTGATTTCTCTGGTTCAGCCGAGGTGTTAAACAAATCTAAATACATCTCAAAGATTGGTTGTTGCTAGAAGGGATACAGCTGTGGGCAGAAGATAACAAGAATTATTTATATTATTTATTAAACTACCCATTAATTGTATTTGATAAACGTCTACCCCAACCCTAAACCCAACCTTTCCAGTAATGTAAAAATATTAATTGTTGTTGTACAGTTTCACAAAAATGATGCTATATTGATGTGTGTCTGCAGCTGTATGAACTATGTTTACCTTAATAAACAGCCGAATCATTGTCTTTTTAGGAATCGGATCATGTAGATATATAAATCTAGATCAAAACGTTTTTAACGATTAGTCATACACCTCTTATACGCTGTAAAAAAATGCTGGGTTCCACACAAATCAATTAAGTCAACTAAATCCTTTTTACAAATTTAAGTGGATTGAACATAAAACAATTAATTGTTTCAAAAAAACTTAAGAATTGTGTTTGTTTCAACTCATTTTAAATAAGTAGTTTGAACAATGTGTATTCCTAGAGTATTTTCCTCTGTAGTTTTCAAGATTTCAGCCAGATTTAAGTGTTTGAAGGTGTGAACATCTTTAATTTCTGTATTTCAGCCCCTCTAGTTCAACTCTTCCACCTGGACTGGTTCGCCTCGCAACTAAACAGGTGAACTGGCAGCTGGTGTTGGCAAGGTAAAAACAGACAGTTTTTAACACATAAAAGCTTTTCAAGGTCAGTGTATTCCAGGCAGGTTTTGTCAGGTTCATCTACAGTGTGGAAAGCACTTTTCCACTTAATGCCTCAGCGTTTTCTCTGTATCGATCATCTCCACCTCATTGACTCTGCATTCGAAAAGTGCATTAGATACTGTCTCTCACTGAAAATCATTGCATTGTGCCTCTAATTTAGACTTATTTGCGTCTGGAGTTGTTTTAGGCTCATTACTGCTTTCTTGGATTTTTGACAAATGATTATTTTGCGCCTTTTGGTTCTTGCGAGTTATCCAAATTTAATTAAATGTCGGTTTGTGGATGCTAGCTGCGTAATCTCAATCAAACTCATCTTTTCCCTTCACCGTTCTACTTGTTCCTGCCAGTTATCTGCTTATGCAAAACAGCGCAATACAAGCAGAGACGGCAAGCTTTAATTAGCTATTGATTTTCAGATAGAAGACGATGTTCTCTGTGTTAGAAATGTTTATTTTTGGCTCCACGTTTGCTTACACAATCATTCTGTCTTCTTTTTCCCCCAATGTTGTTCATTTATTTATTTATTTGTCTTTTTTTCCCCTGTGCAGTAATGGGAAGCTCCTGGCTGTGGTTCAGGACCAATGTGTGGAAATTAGGTAATTCTGCACATCGATTGGAAATGTTGGGCCTTTCTGTAATTGGTTAATTTTTCAGCCTCTCATCTCGGGTGCTGTAAAGCTGAGCAACGCTGCTTCTGAGATTGATGATTTTTGTGCAGATGTTTTATTTTTTAAAATATATTTATGTGTGTTTCATGTACAATTCAGTTTCTGTATAGTGTGATTTATTACGCTAATCTGCTCACGCAGGAATGAAAGTGTCACGCTTCAGGGTCTGAGAAATTCACAGCCTGATGCTTGGAAAACAACCTCTAAACATTAAATTGCTTAATCTAAAAAAAATCTATAGTTTCTCCACGGTCAATATTTGCGTAGTGAGGCTGTTGTGAACTGAAAATTGTCTCACATAAAATTTAAAATGCTCTCTTTCAGGTCAGCTAGAGATGACTTTGGATCCATTATAGGAAAATGCCAAGGTACAGTAAATGTTTTGTTTTTTAGTTAAAGGCCCTGTGAAGTGCTTTGAAATATGCATTGTTATTCTATGTTTGAGAGGGTGGGACATAGTGTAGCTCCTCCCCATTTTAAAAGCAGCCAATGGTGTTTTGTTTTATCACTGCTCTGCCAGTGAGAGTGGTTGAGCAAGTCCATCAAATGAAAAGCAAATGAGAAGCGTCTGGAAGGGGGCAGGGCATGTCAGATACTAGAGAGCATTTGATTGGTCAAGTGGAGGTGGCAAACTACAAGCTTTACATGTTTATATCAGTTTTATATCTTCTAAACGTGAATTTTGACACTGTTTTGGAGGAGACTAGCTAATAGATATACTAAAACTAAACTAAAAAACAATACTGATACTGTCATCTAAAACACTTCATTTAATTTCATGGGACCTTTAAGCCAGGGTATTTCCCAAAAATTTCAACATAAAGTTTTACATATAATAACAAGTCTATGAATTTTGAAATTTACAAAATGTTATTTATTTATTAAAAAATGCTCACAACTTTTGAAACATTTTATTCTTTCATAAACTATTATGCTGACTGGTCAATATCAGTTATTTGACATCTATGAGGTGAATAATTAATTGGTGGTAGAATGATAAACTGAGAAGTACCGTGTTTTTTATCACTACAAATTACTTATTCGTTTACATTTTTTTTTTTCATCATAATGTCAAACCCCCCCCAACTCCCTTTTTTTTTGCAAGTTGTCAAAATATTGGTTTATTTTTTTCTGCATTTTTTGTTTATTGTCTTTTATTTTATTTTATTCTCTCTGAGCCTGATTACTGTACATCTTTGTTCAATCAAGATTTCTACTCAGGCTTAAAGATGCATTTAAAAATTTTAATTTAATTTATTTTAATTTAATTAAGTTTTGTTTTTATTTTATTTTATTTTATTCTCCCTGTGCTTGAATATTGTACATCTTTGTTCAATCAGAATTTCTGCTCAGGCTTAAAGATGCATTTTAAATTTGTAATTTTATTTTAATTTAATATATTTTTATTTTATTTTATTCTCCCTGTGCCTGTATACTGTACATCTTTGTTCAGTTAAGATTTCTACTCTGTCTTAAAGATGAATTTTAAATTAATTTTAATTTAATTTAATTTTATTCTCCCTGTGCCTGATTATTGTACATCTTTGTTCAATCAAGATTTCAACTCCGGCTTAAAGATGCATTTTAAAATTTTAATTTAATTGATTTTAATTTAATTAAGTTTTGTTTTTATTTTGTTTTTTTTATTTTATTTTATTTTATTTTAATCTCTCTGAGCCTGATTACTGTACATCTTTGTTCAATCAAGATTCCTGCTCAGGCTTAAAGATGCATTTAAAATTGTAATATTATTCATTTTAATTTAATCTATTTTAATTTAAATTTATTTAAATTTTATTTTATTCTCCCTGTGCCTTATTATTGTACATCTTTGTTCAATCAAGATTTTTACTCTGTCTTAAAGATGCGTTTTAAAATTTTTTATTTTATTCTCCCTGAGCCTGATTACTGTACATCTTTGTTCAATCAAGATTTCTGCACAGGCTTAAAGATGCATTTTAAAATTTTAATTTATTTAATTAAGTTTTGTTTTGTTTTTTTATTTTGTTTTGTTTTATTTTATTTTCCCTGTGCCTGATTACTGTACATCTTTGTTCAATCAAGATTTCTACTCGGGCTTAAAGCATTTTAAAATTTTTATTTGATTTAATTTAATTTATTCTCTCTGTGCCTGATTACTGTTCGTCTTTGTTCAATCAAGATTTTTTACTCTGGCTTAAAGATGCATTTTAAATTTATTTTATTTTATTTTATTTTCCTTGTGCCTGATTACTTTACATCTTTGTTCAATCAAGATTTTTAACTCTTGCAAGTTTAATTTAATTTAATTTAATTTATTCTCTTTGTGCCCGATTATTGTACATCTTTGTTCAATCAAGATTTTTACTCTGGCTTAAAGATGCATTTTAAAATTTTAATTTAACTTTATTTTATTTTATTCTTCCTGTGCCTGATTACTGTACATTGTTGTTCAATCAAGATTTCTATTCTGGCTTAAAGATGCATTTTAAATTTATTTTATTTTATTCTCCCTGTGCCTGATTACTGTACATCTTTGTTCAATCAAGATTTCTACTCTGGCTTAAAGATTCATTTTAAAATTAAAATTTTAAATTTAATTTTGTATTTTATTTTATTCTCCCTGTGCCTGATTACTGTACATCTTTGTTCAATCAAGATTTCAAGATATATTTGTTCAGTCAAGATCTCTGCTTGGCTGTACCTTTTGATTGGGTTTGTTTTATAAAAAAAAAAGGCTATTTCAGAGTATGAAATCCGCCACTTTGAGAGTCACATCCTTGGTTAAATAGGCTGTTTTACTTGTTATTCTCTTCCCTGCACTACATTTTTTTTTTCTATCTTTACATTTGCCTTGAATATTTTATGAGCAATATCATTCAGAGAACAGGCCTGCAGACATGCAAGTCTGCTTTCAATTCACTTTCATTCCTACTGTCTTAGTTCATTTCAGTTCATTTCATGGAGATTTGCGTCTAGCCAGTATCTTCAGTGAGGGCAGAATTTCCACTGGTGTGAAGTCTATATAATGGATGTGTTTGATTAATTGGCCCAGTCTTTTGTGCTTTTATATTCATTCTTCTTTCCTCTTTCGTCTTATGGGGCTAAATGAATTATTTTATATATGCTAGATAAATGTGTATTGTGTGCTGATGGGAATATGCTTTTCCCAGCGCACATGCAGTACGTTCTCAATCATTTATTAAAAAGTCATGTGTGTGTAAGTGAAACTTTTCATATTGTGAATGCAATGCAGAGTTAAAAGCATCAGATGAGAAAGAAAGATACTGCTTTGATTATAGACCTGCACAATGTTGGAAAAATGTGATATTGCGATATTTAATTTTTCTGCCATAAATATTGCAGTATTAATACAGCTTGACAAGATAATTTGAATACCTCTGTTTGACAGATTTCTGGGGAGTCTAACTGTATTCAGGTACAGAAATTGAATAATCAAAATGCAAAAAAATGCTTTTCTTACTTTGCTTTTTCTCGTTTGTAGTGCAAATATACGAAAATTCTTAGATCAATACAAAAAAAAAAGTTGTTTTCAGCTTCAGAAGAATTATCAAAATTTACGCTAAATTATGTTCCAGTTGGGCAAGTCAAATAATCTTGTTTTCGCTTTGAAATGTTGATATTTGGACTGAAAACAAATATAAATCGTATAAATACAGTAGTTAAATTTTAATAAATGCAGTTCTGTAGCTCGTGGTCAGCTATAATTCTGACTTAACACTGCATGTCTTGTGATGTGACTATTGCGTATGCGCACATTGTGATATCGATGCTGAAACGATATATTGTGCAGCTCTACTTTGATATGTTTATGTCTGCATGTGGCGATTGGAAACTTGTGATAAGTGTCTGAAGTGCTGAGGTATATTCAATTTAAAAAGGATTTATGTATGATTTCCACAATGAGTACAACAGATGGAATCCTGCCATAGACATTACAGTAATTGTATAATGCAGTGTCTTAAAAAATGTCAAACTTTGGATGAATAATTATGTAAATCGGTGCTGTACGTAAAGTCAAAATTATTAAGCTGAAGACAAAATTATTTTTATGTTTAATGTTTCCCATTATATTGGTCTCTTGGAGAAAGCCTAATTTCTTTTAGTTTGGCTGGAAATAATTAATAATAATAATAATTCCTTACATTTTATATATCGCTTTACTAGACACTCAAAGCGCTTTACACATTGCGGATGCCGGGGTTAAACCCCTACTCTTTTTCGAAGGACATCCTGAGATTTTTAACGACCACAGAGAGTCAGGACCTCGGTTAAACATCTCATTCGAAAGACAGTGCTCACTGAGCTCTATAGAGTCCCCTTCAATATACTGGGTCTTTAGGACCCACACAGACCGCAGGTTGAGCACCCCTGCTGGCCTCACTAACACTACTTTCGGCAGCAACCTGAATAAATGAATGAATGCATGAATAAAACACAATAAGGTCAATTAACTTTGTTCCAATAATTACACTTTGTCTATACCGTAACTCATGAATGCCAGATTGGCAAAAATCTTGTTTTGTTAAAAAAAAATTGCGTTTTGTTGCAGTTGACTTTATTGTAGTATCATTAGGTGTTAATCGTAGTCATTATTACTCCTAGTTACTATTGTAGTTTTAAAAAATAATATATATATATATAATTTATTTTTTAAGTTCTAGTAATTTGGTTCTGGGGCAGCATGGTGGCACAGTGGGTAGCGCTGTCGCCTCATAGAAAAAGGTCACCGGTTCGAGCCTTGGTTGGGTCAGTTTGGGGCAATTCTATGTGGAGTTTGCATTTTCTCCCTGTGTATCTATGTGGAGTTTGCATTTTCTCCCTGTGTTTGCGTGGGTTTCCTCCAGGTGCTCCGGTTTCCCCCACAGTCCAAAGACATGTGCTATACCTGTAGGTGAATTGTGTAAGCTAAATTGTCCGTAGTGTATGTGTGTGTATGGGTGTTTCCCAGTGATGGGTTGCAGCTAGAATGGCATCCGCTGTGTAATACATATGCTGGATAAGTTGGCGGTTCATTCCGCTGTGATGACTCCTGATTAATAAAGGGACTAAGCCAAAAAGAGAATGAATGAATAATTGAATTTGGTTTAGATTTCAGTATATCTATCTTGCTTTAGTTTTAAACTAATTGAACAATTAAATAATTATATTGCCAGTTATTGGCAATTACTATCGTACCATTAAATTGGACTTCCCTGACAAAATGGTAGTACAGAATGAATCATCAGTATTTTTGGTCTGAGAAGAGAACAAATTTGACAAGCAGACGATGTTTTTGTCATATAATCCCAGACAAATGTCACAACAAATCACAACCATGCAATGTCACATGGTTATAGTTCATTACGATTAATAAGTGAATGCAATCCAGCATAAGACCATTAGAGGTAATCATTCAGCCCCAACAGAAAGTCACGATTTGTCAGCAATAACTGCCTGCTCGGTTTTAGGTCCAAATGCAATTTGTGAGTCCCTCAGGTTTGTTTCTTATAGCAAGAGCACAAAGTGACTCAGCTGTCTTTACGCTTTCACTCTCGGTGAGACGTTTTTATAGTGAATATGCGCTCAGCCAGGGTGATACGCTGACTTGGCATATTTCCTTTTTAAAAAACCACTCTGTTTTCCCCCTTTTTTATTTAAATGAGATTTACAGTGCGCAAATGTGCCCAGATAGCATACAGTACACTCATCCCACAAATTCAGCCATATTGGCCCTGGCGTTCATCTTAGATTAATTAGCTTTTAACAGCTGAAAGGTGATTTATGAACCCTTCTTAAGCGTTTCCCCCACCGATATTTATCTAGCTAAGTGCCATCGTTCATTGTGAATTATTGAATCTCTTCGTCTCGATATTTCTGTTAATTTCTACCTGAATAGAAATCGCCAGCTTGCGTTTCCCGCTTTTTTTCCCCCCGGTACCTCGGGGGTTGGGCTGATGATAAGTTTGCAATAGCTTTGATGTTCACTGCAGCGTCGGGTGTGTCTGATCTCAGCGGTGCAGCTCGGACCAAAGCCAAAATAGTTTTAATCAAACGTCTGCCTTATTAACCCCCTCTTGTCTGATGCGCAGTAGTTGGATGGTTTTAGGCTTGTGTTTTGAAGCGCTCTGTATGTTGTCTGCAGGACGCTGTGGCGATGAAATGTTTTCTAGGCCCTGAAGCTGCTGTTGGTGTTTAAGTGTTACTTTTAGTGTTTAAGTATACAGATTTGTATCATGCTGGGCTTTTGAACTTTAATTGGAAAGCCTTGGGCTCATCCCGCACAGAATCGGGTACTGGTGGTGAGTGTTTTGATGGATGATGGCTCTGTTTTTCTCTCCGGTGACTGTGGAAGTCGTTGAGTGAAAATGAGGCTTTGCAATACAGACTGTTGCTTAATTGACATTTTAAATGGGTTCTGACATTTTGTATCTACCTGAAATGCAAGTTAAGTCAACAGGAGAACATGTGGCCAAGTGTTTAACACATGAAATTGGATCATATTTAGATGCTTGTTAAATGCCCTTAGACTCTTAAAGGTGCTGTATTAAGTTTTTGACTGTTCTAAAGCATAAAATACTATAATATATTTGCAGATATTTAAGAAACATGCCAAATAAAAATACTTGTTTATCTGAAAAGCAATGCTAAAGTTGGATATTCTGCTTTGAAAATGTATATTATGTGCCGGATTGCTGTCTTTGTTTTGGCCATTTAACCTGCCCAATGCCACTTATTTTTCAACACTCCAGGTTGCCTTGGTGGAAAACTGCGTATTTCATTCATTTAGTGAGTCAGGAAGGCTCTCAAAGTGTGCATTCGTGACTGAAATGCGATCTCGAGTGGACAGCAGCCTCTGAAATGAGACGCAGATTCAGAGTTCCACACGAGGTGTTTATTAAATAGCAAATAATATAAATTTTACGAACATAAACATTAGATGAGCAGGTTACATTGTAACTCCCATGTCCTAACAACACTCTATGAGACGAGATTTGCAATGATAAGCAATGTAACTGCACCAGACGAAATACAGCAGAAATTTAAAAAAAGCCATTTAGAAGCACAGAATAGTGCACTTACTGCACTCCAACGAAATTCTAAGGTTTATAATCTAATTAATACATATTAAACCTCTTTAACATTATTAATTGTAGATGCTGAATCACATTTTAAAGTTCAATTTCAAAGGTTTTTTTTTCTTTTTTTTTTTTTTTTTTTCTTCTTCTCAAGATCTGAGGTAAACTATCTGCCTCTACTTTCAGTAGTATGGCAGTACGTGTCATGTGAAATGGTATTCAAACTCACATTATTAGCATTTAACACTGAGTAAAACACATGAGGTGTACCTGAGGTGATCATTGTCATAGTTTTCTGTTGTTCAGGGCAAGAAATAGAAGCTTTCTAAAATCTAAATTTCTCCTTGTAATATAGAAAATATTCCTTCTATCACTTGCTGTTGCTTTTATTCGGAACACTGTTTAAATCACCCTTTAGGCTCGGCAGACAGGTACACTGCTGTTGGTGTCATCAATCTGGCATCCTGCACTTGCGTATGTTTTGAACCAGGTGTGCAATTCCAAGGTTAACCACTGGTTGTCAAACTTCAATATTGCACCTTTAAAGCAAACTTCTTCTTTGTTCTATATTTAAGAATAAAAAGAAGTTTGAAATGTCTAAGTAGAGGTTACAGTTGTAGTATATGGCTTGCATCCTGTTGTTGTCCACTCTGTTCTGAGTGGCATTTAAATAAATTTGTTAAATAATTGTTGGATGTTTTGACCTCCAAAACAAACTACAGTTTTCAATTTAAGTTGTTTTTTTCCAAGCAATTAAGCAGTTTCATTTTTGTACATGATGTGGCAATTAGACATTCAAGCACAGATTCATGTATAAACAACAGTTTTAAAGAAAACATTTTTGTTTGAAGAGCTTTCAGAAACAGACAACCGGCCATCGCAAACTGTCTTTTTGTTGTTAAAACAGTACTATCTGTATTTAATACGCATGCAGAGAAAAATAGCGCTGAAAATGTGTGGACTAAGCTATTTTTGTGGCTGACTTTACTGAACATTTTACATGAGGGAAGTATTTAAATGAATCACGTAACATAGTTTACTAACATTTGCACTCCTCAAATTACAGGTATTTCCTCCATTATTTAACGCCTAAAAAAGTTCTGAAATCTTTCACCTCGCATGTAAAAGGTTTCTGTGTTTGTCTTTTCACATATATTATACTTGTCTGTTTTGTGAATATGCCCATTTATTTGGCCAGTAAATGATTAAATAAATAGACCTAAATAAAATAACACTATAGCTGCTTTTATTAAATAACTACAATGATTTATAAAGCTATATGCACTAAAAAAATCATATTTGCACCAATACAAAACAAAGTTAATTTTTTTTTTATAAATTAAAATGCATTGAAAATAAAACAAATCAGTTCTTCCAAAAACATTTCAAGAATTGTGTTTTAGCTCATTTTAAACAAGCAGTTTGAACAAGCAGCAACATTTTGAGTGTACTTGGTATGTAAATATACTTTGACATCATGAATATTGATTGATTATCTTAGCACCCTCACATATTTGTCTAGCTCCCCTACCCCTGGTAGAGAAAAGAAATTGTGTGATGGCTGGATATTTTTGGGTCATAGTAGATCACCCACTCCTTATGAGCATCAGTTCTGCTAATTTGCCACTACGTTAATTTGCAATGCACTTATTCCATTGTTTAATGTACAAATGAGATGTTGAGCATTGTCTGTAAATCATCCACAGAAAATTCCACACTCATTGGTGCTCTTTTGGAATTACCCTTTTGCTAAATCTGGCCCCATAATGTTGAATATGTAACACAGTATTAACTTGTATGTTGAAGTGTTGCATAAAATCACATCCCACAACCTCACTCTTGTAATCTTGAACTCATTGCTTGTGTTATATCAGTTATATCACATGAATCATACAACTCATAGAAAGGGCATTTTTTTGCCAAAGTAGTTTGAATTTTACAAATATATTAGGCACCACAAAGAGAGCTTCATGTTCACCTTCCTTCTGCAGTGCCCAAGGACCCGAACCCTCACTGGCGCAGAGTTGCGTGGAGTCATGACTGCGCTCTGCTGGCATATGCCGACAGCACCGGCACGGTCCGAGTCTTTGACCTGATGGGCAGCGAACTCTTCATTATACCACCGGTATGTCACTCACAGCGTCCTTCAGCATTTCTCACCCGCTGTCGCTCTCTCTTTCTCTGTCACTCATCCTCTCTGTTGACATTGATTCCACTTTCAGCGCTCAGTCCAACTTTTTTTCTTTTTTGTGCGCACAGTAAGAGCACTCTCTTCTGTTTCAGTATAAGTGCTAACTATAATGATGGGCTCCTAATGACTGAATTTCAGGCTTGTGTGCATTGCCCTCTGGCTTTCTGCTCGGCTTGGCTCTCCTCACATTCTCATTCTCTGTATCTTTAGACCGGATAGGCCTGACCCTCTCAAGAGGGGGCTTTCCCACTCCGTTGCCCAAGCAAGGAACACATTTTCTGGTTCCCTTCAGCTCTAAGCCCCCTGATGCCCTTGAAGGACATTTTCAGAGGAGTTTCTCTATCAGAAAGTGAGCTCTCTTGCCCCTTTACCACTTTTCGAATTCCCCCCTCTGCGTTTCTTTTGATTGCGCTGCTGGTGAGGTCTCAGTCAGTCTGTCTCCAACTCTTTCTCTGTTTTTTTCATCCTCCTCCGCATTACTCTGCAGTCTTCCATCTCTCTGTCAGAAACTATTAGTTTAGTCTCACAAGATGGCCTTTCTCCATCCTGCAGACTCACAGTGTAATGACCTGTATGACTCTATATATTTTTTGTCACTTTCCAACTCTGCTTGTATCTCTACCTTGTCTGTTTGATGTCTTTTCTTTTTTTGTCTGTCTCTGCAGGCCATGAGCTTCCCTGGAGATTTCAGCTATGCAGCAGCAGGTCTGATGTTTTTGGAGTACACGGCCAGTGCCCAGTGGTCAGCCGAGCTGCTGGTCATCACCTACAGCGGGCAGCTCAAGAGTTACCTGGTCAGGTACGTGGAGCATGGCTGGCATTTTATTCTAGGTAAACAGAAAAGACCCACAAAAAAAAAAAAAAAAAAAAAAAAAAAAAAACTTTCATACCCAGAAATATAATGTAGTGTGAACAAAAACTGAAAGAAAACACAATTAAAAATCAACAACAATTATTCACTCTGCCACTAGCTACAGTGCTCAGCATAATTGAGTACACCCTGTTTTGAAAATGAACATTTGTATCCATTTCTCAGTGAATATAGGCAATGTATTTTGGTGCATTTAAACAAAACAGATTTATTAAATAGATATATTTATTAAAATAATATTCTCTTAATTTTTCCTTTTTAAAATTTGTATTTAATATTTTTCTATAACATTTGGGTGTACTAGGCTTCGAGATGTTATCGTAAGTTATTTTGTTAGATAAGCTCCAGATTTGGCCTCAGTACGGACTAATCTAATGTATATGCACATATAATATTGTATAGCTTTCTATTAAAAATATGAATTTAAAAGATAGATTTGTGAGCACTGTATGCTTTAATCGACATGTTTTAGGAAATTGCAGGAAAAATTACTTTCTTTGCACCATTTATATCAAAGTGATATTTAGTCGTACCAACAAATCCCCTCCAGGAAAAATGATTGGATGGAAATGAACATAAACATAATTTCGAAAAAATGTGCAAAATTAACATAAATTGTAAAATTAAACCTACGCTTAATTGAGTTCGATCACTTATTAATGTGATAAAAAAAGAAATGTGTGTAAGCTATGATGGATTCCCACAATAATATCCAACTGTTAGCAGCGGTAAGCCTTGTATAACATTGAATTGATGCTTCAAAATATTGTACAAAGCCACAGTTACAGTTGCTGAAGTATATTATAATGTTTTAGAATATTTATTATTGTTGTAGGCCCTATTATTAATTATTATTGGTAGTAGAATTTTATTGCAGCTGATTAAGTGCTAATGTAGTAAGATATCTGCAGTGTCATTGAAAATAATTTTTATTCATTCATTCATTTTCTTTTCGGCTTAGTCCCTTTATTCATCAGGGGTCGCTACAGAGGAATGAACCGCCAACTTATCCAGCATATGTTTTATACAGCGGATGCCCTTCCAGTTGCAACCCATCACTGGAAACATCCATACACACATTCACACACACACTATGGCCAATTTAGTTTATTCAATTCACCTATACCACATGTGTTTGGACTGTGGGGAAAACTGGAGCAAACATTTATTTATTTATTTATAGGCAATTCATATGATCTGATTACTGCTAATGTAACAGTGCATTGTCATTCCAATTTTCATCCCTGAATTTGTCATCCAAGTGCATCTTTTGCATAATTTCTTGGTTGCACCAATTAAAAACTTTAATGTAGGTTTAATGTTCAATTAAAGGTCTCAAGCTGAAAATGCAAATGAAAAATATAGCTTTTTTTCTGTCATGTATTTTTGATGGGTAGATCTTTCCTTACAGCAAGGCTGAGGTTCAGAATCTTTAAACTTAAAATGTTGGTGACCACTGATAAAAAATAACAGCATATACTGGATGAGCTGATTAGTAATTTTAAAATGCATGTTATTATCTTATAAAATGTGTTTAAAAATTATCTAAAATCAAGTAATCAACAAAATAAATGGCTGTTTAGTAATAAATACATTAAATAAATTATATAATACAATTTTATGAATGAATGATTAAGGAAATATGTACCCCAAGCATAGCCGTAACAATTTCACTACACTAACAACATTCTTACTGACCACTGCAAACAAATAATGGCAAGGATATTTGCCAATATCCTAGGCTAGAATCTTACTGGCTCTTTCTTTATTTCTTTATCCTGCTATTAAAGTCATAATTTTGCAGTGGAAGTCTTTGTGGCAGTGGACAAGGGTTTGGCAATGGGAGGATAAATCTAATCTTTCTCTCTGTATAAGGAGTGTTAAGGGATATAAGATAGTACAGTATTTGCCTTGTAATACATGAATCAAATTCATAAAGATATTGGAACAAGACCACCAGAGAAGATTGTGATGATTCAGATGCTTGCAGAACATAATTCCCTCTGACTCTTCCAGGGCTAGATATTCTTGCAACTAAACCCAAAAAGTCTGAGTCTTCTGTTTATCTCTGAACTGAGGGGGGAGGCTTAGCTTTGAGTATTAATCAAATTGCCTGCAGTTTCCAATTTGTAATTCTTTGTTTAGTCAGTCAGCTTTAAGTTTTCAAAAGTTTCCATCGTCTGTTTGCGAGAGAAATGGCAGATGAAAAAAAAAAATCAGCTTTATTCTCCTCAAAAAACTCAGCTCTAGGCTTTGAAGCCCCGAAGAAAGCTCTTGCTCATTATTATGTGGAAGCAATTGCAGTTGTTTTACTTTGAGGAAGTTTTCAAAGTCATTTAGAAATGTTGTACTAACGTTGCACTAAATGGTTCTTTCAAGAGCATTTTTGACATAAAGCTCCTTAAAAGAACACAAAACTCATTTAATTTACTTTGAACTGTATTTGCCCTTCACTCTCTGAAACCCTTCAAAGTGTCCATTCTTATCAAGACCGCTAAATAGCATCCCGCTTTAATTTTTTTTTTTGCTGAATGAGCTATAATAGATTATTAAATCTCAGGACCACATAAGGATTGACTGATGGCCGTATATATTAGGTTTGAATAATTTTTACATTTCATATATTGATCAATGTTTTTTCCTGACACAATGCAAGTATGCTTAAAATGAGGGAAAATGTTGGCAGAGCTATATGAGATTTATTTATGTGTTTTTACACAGCATCATTTTGGTAGTTTCATTATTTCTGCATACTTTGCATATTAATTTTAAAATTATTGGTATGTCATAATATTATGCTGAAATTATTATTATTAATGATAAATGCAATGAATAATAAAAATGAATAATATTTACGCAGCAAAGGCAGCACAGAAACCAAACCTGAAGTAGCTTAAATTCACAAAATTGTATATTTTCACAGGTAGTTACACAGGCTGCCTTATAGGTTCAAGAAACCCTTGAGTGCTTTTTTTCAAATTTTAACAGATTTGTGTGTGTTGAGCATCAGTTAAGACAACATTAGCACCTGTCACCTTTAATTGTTGATAAAACTGGATAATTTTGAGCTTTTGTCAGCTAATTTTATCTTCCTGGTTTAAAATCATTTTTGGGGCGGGATCAAATTCAGTGACTTAGCGCAAATCTGCTAGTGGAGTGATGACAAGTCGGTTTCTCATTATTATTCAGAGTGGAGTTTTCTTATCCTATGAGAAGACCCTGCTGCTTAATTTTTTTATGAGAGCATGTACTTTCTGAAGGCAAGGCAGACCTGCCAAGCTGTCAGACCCAATGACTGGGTGAGACTGCGTCCTCGCACGTCAAGTGTTTGTTTCAATGATCCACGGTTTGTTGCATCTCTTTACCCGTGATTCTGTCAGGGCCGATACAGCAAAGCTGTTGGTTTGCAGCAAGCATTGTTGTCGGGAGAGCTGTACGAGAATTGGAGAATGGCGGACGTTGTTTTTTTATCAGTTGAGTTTGTTACCATTCAGACACATCACCTATATCCGTGCGGCTGTGTTTGCATATGTTTAAAATCCTCAAGATTACCGTCAGGGTTAGCAGTTGAAATAGACAGGGCAAGAGACCTGCTGCACTACTGTCTGCTGTGTCTGCATTCAGACCTGGGGATTGAGGAGAAGTCCTTCTCATTTATAGTGTTTATATAAACATGATTATCTCTATGATGAAATAACAAATTGTGGTTGTGTATATGAAATTACAAATACCAAATGTAGCAGGGCATAAATTACTTGCTGTTTATTTCTTTGCATTTTAACTTTGTAAACTGTAAAATCATGTGTCGTCTTACGGTTTGTGTCTCATTTTGAGAGCCGACTGACAAAAGTTGTTTCCTCCCTCTTTTTCCCCTGCTCTGCTCTGCCGGCCACACCCACTCCTCCCTCTGCACGCAGAGCTCCATGCCTATCTCAGAGCATTTTTTTTTTTTAAATTCCGAAGTATGCTTTAACTGAAAGAGGGGGGTTTCATGGCTCTTTAAATTGGTTGTGTAAAGATGACTCAATACTAGGACTGCACGTATTGGAACAAAATTTACATTGCAATTTTTTTTCAGTGATATACATTGCAATATAAAATCTAATTCACCAGATAGATTGAATAACTCTTTTTGTGAAGAATTCACTATTTCAGAATGTTTGGGGTAATTTTATAGTGGAGTGCATAAACTTTCAACTCAATTTCTTGGGGTAAAAAAAAACATACAAATGAGAAAAAAAGTTTCATATTTGTCTGGTAAGACTTCATAGCAGTTGGACACAAATGTTTAAAAAGATCTAAAATCACTTGGTAGCCTTCAATATAAAATTGAATTGGTTTTTGTTGAAGCAACAAAGGCTATTGTTTATTGTGCCTGAATGCTTTAAACTCATTTGATATGTTTAACAGAAATGGTGGATAGTAAAACTTTGCTATTAATCTGCAATAACCACATTGCTGATGTGCACATTGCAATATCGATGCTGAAACGATATATTATGCAGCCCTACTCAATACTGTAGTTTTTTTTTTTTTATTGATTTATTAACTTTTAATAAATGTTTAAATTTGCTTAATTTGAAGATCAGCGTTGAATGAAAATGGCTAGTAAAATTTTTTTGTTTTTTTTTGTTTTGCTTGTTAAACCCTACTTCTAACTGATTGTTCTCTTCAAGTGTCTTGAACCATACTTCCCATTTCTTGGTAAAAATATATTTAAATATATATATTTTTATGCTGAAACATTGATTTTCTGCTTCTGTTTTTCCCTCAGTGTTGGAACCAATCAGGGATTTCAAGAGAATCACACGTTCAGTTTCTCTGCCCACTATTCCAATGGCATTACCACAGCTATATATCATCCAGGCCACAGGTGAGATGCCAGTCACAGAAGGGGTGGGGGGGGTCTGATTTTTATGGGTTTTTGCTGTAAAAAGCACAGAGCTAGTGCTTAGACAACATTCTTACGGACCATCTGGTAAGAATCAAAACTGAAATTCTCTTTGCCTGGAGTTGTAGGCAGGCCTTATTGATTTTTAAGAAACTATTGATGTGACATTAGTCACCACATGGGGGCAGTGTTTATGTAGTGTGTAAAGGGATGTGATTTTGTGTGTGTGTGTGTGTCTGCCTTTGTTTATATTTGCTGTTTATATGTGTAGCGTAGATCAGATTAAATCCCTTTCCTGTTTCATCAGCCCCTCGTGGACCACTTCATCCTTCTAAGTGGGCTGTGTGTGCATGTACTGGTTTAGCTGTACTGTTCTCCCTTACATAGTGAAAAACCATGACAACCCACAAGAGAGGTTCAACAGGCTTTTACATCAGACAAAACGTGTTTTTATTTGTATCTACTGTTTGACACGTGTCTGTAATGGTTAAGTTTTTGGGTGTGTGTGTGTATGCATATATATATATATATATATATATATATATATATATATATATATATATATATAATCAACCTGATAAAAACAATGGAAGTAAATGCAAAGTCCTGACTATGATTTTAAACCAAATGTTTTTGATGTGTTTGTGTGCTGATGTGTCTCTGCGTTTGTCAGGCTGCTGCTGGTGGGAGGCTGTGAGTCTGGAGACAGTGTTGTGTCCAGGGCGAGCCGATGCGGGATCACATCGTGGCGAGTGTTGTCTGGGTCGCCTCACTATAAACAAGTCACTAGTTATGAGGATGACATCAGTGCGGTGAGTTTTTCCATACACCTGTCAGGGAGAAATGAACAATTCACAAAAAAAGACAACATTCTTGGCCATCTCAAGTTTCTGGTCATTGAAATTGATCATTAATCTAGATTCTTACACAAATGTAACAGCAGTGGAGCTTTAGCTGAGTTTATGTTCCATGGTGTTTGGTGTTGTAGTTTATGCAAATGCTAGGGTGATGCCAACATTTTGCCAGACATGATTTACAGTAGGCCCAATTTCATTTTTGTTTTTCATATTCACATTTCATTTCACATTCATGTATGTAAACACAAGAAAGCAACATTATTGTTATACCTAACACCGTACAAAGCTACAGGCTTCATACGGTCATGGAAAACCTGAAAAAGTCATGGAATTTTGACATGGCATTTTCTAGGCCTGGAAAAGTTTTGGAAAAACAGAAAAACCCACAAAGTTTTGGAAAAGTCATGGAAATTAGTTTAACAAATATCTGTATAAGGGCTGCGCGATATTGGAAAATCTGACATTACCATATTTCGTATTTCTGTGATGTATATTCCGATGTGAATACAATTTCAGCAGATGATTTAACAGGTTTATTTGGATTGATTGGGGGATTTTGTAGGGGCGTGAATCTCGAATAATATATAACAAATACATTACAAGCATAGATAAATAAAATATAGTAAAGATAAAAGTGAATTATAGTTTTCAGGTATTCACTATTTAGGTACAGATATTGAATAATCAACACTGCATAGTCTTCAATGTATATTATTTAATCTTTAATAAAGTTACAAAAGATTTCTTGTGACCGGATGTTTTAAAATTTGAAATATTGAAATGTTCACACAGTCACAGGCCTTAAAGGGACAGTTTACTCAAAGATTAAAATGTACTCACTATTTACTCACACATCACTCGTTTTAATACAATAGGAGTTAATAAATTATGTTCTTTTTGTGATCATTTAAAAAACAAAAAGAAAACTTTTTGGGTGAACTTTCTCTAAAAATGCATGCAGATGATAAACTTTTACTCCATTATGATTAAACTCTATATTAAACTATAATCCCAACATTGCATGTCCTGCGATGTGACTATTGCTGATGCACACATTGCAATATCGATGCTGAAACTATATAATGTGCAGCCCTAACTTGAATATAGGTTAGTTGTCTTTACTTCTTTTCTGTCCTTGGCCAAAAACTTGCTCTCACATTGTTAGTGCTGTGTAAGCATTATCAAAATCTATTTTACGTGGATATAAAAACAAATGTAAACAAAATAGATTGTTGCGTTTTTTATGATATGCTTTAATACATTTGAACGACATTGTTTTGACGTTTGTTTGAGTTGAATATGAATCACTTTGAAGAGATTTTGTCTAAAACAGGTACGCCTGTACAGACATCTTTAAAATCCGTGATCATAGAAAACCATATGATCAATAATTCTTGGCTTGAAATTGCAACAGCAGTGGGAAAGGAGGAAAGTGATAAGTTTGTTAAAGCCAAAAGAGGCCATGGCAAAAGTGGAGACCCAGGTACACAATTACAGAATATGTTTTTCCAGCATTTATAGGTTTTACACTGATGTATATATTACAATTTTGAATTTAAAACAATTTAATAGTTACAAAACTATAATTAAGGAACAAATTATTTCTTTGATAACTGGAAAATAATATTTGAACCTATCGGTTTACAATATACTGATGCCCTGTTTTTCTAGGCTTTATTGGTGATAATGGTCAATAATGTCGGACCATTATTGCCTTTTTAGCATAAGTATAGGACAGAAACTAACCAGACAGTACTGTGTGAATTGTGGAGTGGGCTAAATCTAAAAAAAAAAAAAAAAAAAAACATTAGTATTTTTTTAGTAAGTGTACTTTTTTTTTGCTTTTATTCTTGCCATAATAAAAATATATATTTGTAGAGCAAACCATGCTTTGTTGTCATCGTTATTTTAATAAACTTTAATAGGTAAAACTGTCCGAGATATAAACGAAAGCAAGTGATGCATCAAAGTTTGATTAAAAAAAATCTTGAATGGTTATAAAAATCCTTATCATTAAAATATTTGATAAATATAATAAAAACAATTAGTTAAAAATATTGAATGATATTAATGATTTGACGTAGTTCTGGAAACTTTCTACTTCTCTGTTTATCCGTCTGACTTTACGGTCAGTTTCTTTTGACCCCGCTCCCTGTCGCTTTAAAGAATATCACAACAGCAAACCCGGCAAGTATAAAAGCCTCACCCGTTTTGTGAGGTGCACTCTCAGTCAGCGGAGGTGCGAGATGTGGCGCCAGGCAAAAGTATTAATCCAATTTAAGGCTAAGGGGTAGAATTGGGATTAGGCCTTACTGTAGAGCTGACTGTAGTATTGTTAACCTAGTAACAAACAATAAACAAGGCAAGCATAATGGAGTCACAGTGGTGTAATGCTTGCATCAGTGATTATTCAGCAAATGCGTTTCCATTTTCAATATTCGCATGAACATGCATGGTTTCACATTAAAAAAGTGTGAAACCATATCCAATGAGCGTAAAAACTTTTTTCATCAAGGCATTTATGTTCAAAATTTTGCATTTCCATAACTCATTTCTCATGGGATATTTAAAATGCTTATTAACACAGGGGTGATGAAAACCCAGCTAGTAACTCGCAGTAAAAATCTGACATACCAGAACATCAAATTCCCATTGATATGCTTTTTACAGATGATTGGTTGAATGTGTTGCTTTGTGTTTTTATATGCATTCGCTCCCATGTTATAGGTCTTTAAACTATTTTAGTGTTGTTAACTCGATTGTCATTGTGTTGAGCCTATTCATCTACTAGAGTCTTGTGCCTATGTAGATATTCAGTCAATGTTGAACGTAGACGCACAGTCAACATCCTCTCAGAGTGATCACAGACTGTGTTTGACTGTTCCAATATGGTGGACAGCTTGCATATAGCAGTCAACAGAAATGGTGTCTAATGAGGTGTAGATGTACAGTACGTTTGTCTATGATTGACTGGATTTTTCTGATTGGATTATAGACTAGATCAGGGGTGTCAAACTCAATTCCTTGAGGGGCGTAGCTCTGCAAAGTTTAGTTCCAGCCCTGTGTTGAAGCACCAATCTGTAGGTATTAAACAAGCCTAAAGCACTCAATAAGGTTGATCAGGTGTATTTAATTAGGGTTGTAAATAAACTGTGCAGAACTACGGCCCTCCAGGAACTGAGTTTGACACTTGTGGACTAGATGATCAAGGTGCATGATAATGTGCTGCTTAATGTGATTCAAATGCGCTTGCTAAGACAATGACATGACATTCTCCATGTCCTCCCGTATATTTATAAGGCACGCGTTTGCCTTGAACGTGCAAAATTTGCCTCAATCACATCTTGTGCATTTGGTATAAACCCAGCTGTGTTGGCCAATCAGAATTGAGAAAACAGCCCCCACATCTAATAATCAGACTTTGATTGAAGATTACTAAAAGCAATTT
This sequence comes from Danio kyathit, assembly GCA_903798195.1. Taxonomy (NCBI): domain Eukaryota; kingdom Metazoa; phylum Chordata; class Actinopteri; order Cypriniformes; family Danionidae; genus Danio; species Danio kyathit. The sequence continues at coordinate 37,461,266 of LR812538.1, read as the reverse complement.
TTTTTTTTCAGTGAATTAGCTTACATCAGGGGTGTCCAAACTCGGTCTGGAGGGCCGGTGTCCTGGAGAGTTTAGCTCCAACCCTAATCAAACACACCTGAACCAGCTAATCAAGCTCTTACTAGATATACTAGATACCTCCTGGCAGGTGTGTTGAAGCAAGTTGGAGCTAAACTGAGCAGGACACCGGCCCTCCAGGACAGAGTTTGGACACCCCTGGCTTACATGGATTCATTGTTCAATTTAAGACTAACAATGTGCACTAGCAAAATAAACATTGCATATTTTGATTATACACAGACTTTAAGGTGTTATATTGAGGTCTAGATCAGTGGTTCTCAAAGTGGGGGTCGGGGTCGCCTGGTGATTTCCAAAAATCTATTTATTTTTATTAAACCATAAGAATTACCATATTTTGTCCATAACCTATAGAAAAAAATTGTCGTTTACAGTTACTATATACTATATAGTTACTATAGTAGCTTACAGTTATTAGTTCTATTGGATTGCGACCCCTGGGGTAATTACATTATATTAAAGACACAACAATAGCAGCAGATGCAGCAGATTGATTTTATAACACCAGGTTAAATTTCTGGCACATTTAGAGCACTGACATACATAAAAAAAAATTAAACGAAGAATAGACTTGGATCTATTGGTGTGTGTGCGCCATTGCATGCAAGGTTTCAGTATTTATAACCACCTCAGAGGATATTGGGGGTTGCGAGTCACTGGCTATGTTAATTTGGGAGTCACGGGTTGAATAGTTTGGGAAACCCTGGTCTAGATTGTTTATATACGGTTGCTATGTGTTCTGGGTGGTTGTTAGGGTGATGCTTGCTCACCTTTTTCTTGACATTCTGGTCCTATTGTAGTGCTTGGGTTAGTGCTTCAATGCAAGTTTAATAATTTCTTCCCCTTTTTTTAAGCCACCAGTAGAAAATCAAAAGTTTAATCACTTTGAAAACTATTAGCACACCTCGCCTCTATAAATCCACCCCTCCGACTATGTTCAATGCTTGCTCTTGTATTGGATTTTATAAGAAGGAACCTAACTCTCTAGCAGCTTTTGCATTTGTATGGGCTAAGAAACAGAGATATCGCAAGGAGTAGAGACTGCACTGCACTGCTGCTCAGAATACACAATCGCGCTCTCACGTCACTGTATTTCACAAATCTGAAACCACCGGCTCATTGCTGCTTTTCTGAGGTTGTAAAGGTTTTATGTATTGAGCTCTGGAAACTGCATTGTAGGCTTAATAAGAGCTTTAGTACTGAGGCTTCTAGCTGCTTCCTCACTCACTACGGCTCCGTTGTGTGACTTTTTTTATGCACTTAGTTATGAGAAATGTGTGGAATGCTCTTACTGAATTGGTGGTACCCATTTTGATGTTCTTGTTTATTTAATATTCAATTTTTTATTTAGGTATTTTGCTCTTGGCTGGATGTAGTGTTATTGAACAGATGTGAGAGATCATGGTCTGTATTCAGTTTGAAAACTCACCATGATCTCTCGTTCACATAATCAATGCATTGCAGAGAGGCCTGTAAAAGGCTAAAATCCATCTTCCGTAAAGCATTACTTTTCAGTACTTGCATGAATGTCTAGCATTTATTTTGTTTATAGACTTTGCATAACAACATGGCATTTGGTTTTAAGCTGGTCCAAGTTGGTGCTTAGCTATGAGTTGGAGTGGCAAAAAATAAGACACCTACAGTAAATGAATGATTAATTGAATAATTCATTTAACTTGTTTGTTCAAAATGGCTGATGCATTTATAAATTAGGCTGACTTTCATTATAGATGGATCATTGCATCATTTGATTGGAAGAATGAAAGACCAGAAATGTCTGCTTGATTTGAAGTATTTTTGGTAACTTTTTACTTGAAAAGGGTGTTTATAAGACTTTTTAAACCTTTATAATGATGACATGACGCGTCTTAAGTGTGTATGAGATTTTATCCATGATTATGACAACTGTCATTAGAGGCTCTATTTTAACGATATAGGCGCAAAGTGTAAAGCGTATGGCGCAAAAGCATTAAGGGCGTGTCTGAATCCACTTTTGCTTTTTTAAGGGTGGAAAATTACGCTTTGCGCCACGGCGCATGGTCTAACAGGGTTGTGCTTATTCTCTTAATGAGTTCTGGGTGTGTTTTGAGAATAAACCAATCAGAGTCTCATCTCACATTACCTTTAAGAGTCAGTTGCGTCGCACCCATGGCGCATTTGCTATTTACATGGCAGACTTTGTAAGTGGAAAAACTGAATGCTTCACTAGCGAGATAATGGTTAAACAAACCATCTGCAGCACAAGGATAAAGAATGAGCCTCCTCCATTCGGCCTCTTTACTTACTCTTTCTCTCATTCGTGGAGTAAGGAAATGGTGTTGTAAGCACTCCGCTGAAGACATCCATTAGCCTGCAAAATTAATTTTAAGCGCAAAGATTTGTTTCAAAACTATTTCAAAATTCAGTTCTAGTTTCCAGCACACAAATAAATGAACAATAATAACAAAGTGTGGTTATATCCAAACACAGCTCCTATGCCCCAAATGGTCCAAAACCTGACAGGTGGACATATCTTAGCTTGTTTTTAATAAAACAAATATAAATATGTGTATAATAATAAATAATACTACTAATAATAATAACATTATACAAAAGCAAATTGTCATGAATAAACTGAAAAAAGACCCCCGATATGGAGGCAATGGTTTATATATATATTTATATATGTTTAAACATAGTGGCGCAAAAGCTGGAAAATTACTGTTGCACTGGTCTGAAAATAGCTACACATCGTGCCAAACACGTCTTGCTCCTTATTGCGCCGGGTGTATAATAGGGCCCTAAGTGTAATTTGCTCAGTTATGTGATTTTAAATGCAAAGATGACATTGTTTGTTATGACAACTTGACAAACAAATGCTTCATAACCTGTTTTCATCTTTGTCATGACAACTTAGCATTACTAAGACAACATAACATGTCATAAATTTCTCATAAACATTATTGTCATAACCGTTATAATTGTGGCATGAATATTTCCCTGATCATGTTTTCAGTGGAACAAACTGTATTTGTCGTTAAAATGTCTTATTAAAAGTGTCATTGCTCTGTCAAATATTTTTTAAGAGTGTCATCCACATATAATGACATTTTAATGACAAATTCAGCATGTTTATTACATATTTATGACAGGTTTTGTTGTCTTGATATGGTAATGTGAAGTTGTCATGAAAAAGTCAAAAATAAGTTGTGATGTATTTATGTCAAGTTGTCATATTCTAATATTTAGGACAACAGAATTTTGCTTATGTGATACTACTTAAATCCCACATAGCTATATTTTAAAAATATATGATAACTATTGCACACCAGCTTGATCAAATAGTATGACCAACTAGTAGCTGGCTTGTTCCTGGTTCTTGGTGATGTGGTTCTTAACTTATTAGGAGGCATGAATTGAAATATAACCATTTTTGTATGCAAAAGCATCTGAAAAATTTATGATGGAAATTATGAATCATCATTTTTTTTTTCTTTCTTTTTTAAATTTAGTCTCAGAGGCGAGGATTCTTCAAGATGCCCAGCTTTCGACTTTTCTCCAGACATAACGGTGAACAGGTGAATCACTTTGGTAATGTTTTTGGTGATTTTTCTTTCTTTCTGTTTTTGTCATGTCTCTCTGTGCCAGCATGACGGCATCGAAAACGAAAAGCTAAAACTCAATTTCATTCTTCTAAGAACTCTGAATAAACAATGTAATGCCTAATTGAACATGTATGTTTATTCAGGATGGCGTGTTCAGAATGAGTCTGTCTCCTGATGGCACCATTCTGGCTGTGATCCACTTTTCTGGCAGTCTCAGTCTCTGGGATATTCCATCATTCAAACTGAGGGGCAGCTGGAAACAAGAGGAGCAAGTAATAAAATCTCTCTCTCTGTGTGTGTGTGTGTGTGTGTGTGTGTGTGTGTGTGTGTGTGTGTGTGTGTGTGTGTGTGTGTGTGTGTGTGGTGTGTGTGTGTGTGTGTGTGTGTGTGTGTGTGTGTGTGTGTGTGTGTGTGTGTGTGTTTGTATTCCATTTCAGAGACTTAAAACTGAAGTGTATATTTTTCTGCACCATTATTTTTTTCATCGATTTGATTGCAAAGATACACATAAAGACATACACTCTACTTGCTTGCTATTGGTCAAGCAATCACATAGATAGCCACACCCTCAAACTCAGACCATTGGTTGAGACGGTGTTGCCGTGCAGGGCTGGTTGGATTCTTGAATAAAATGGTCTTTTGAAATCACCACAATGTTTACACTTTGCAGGGTAATCACTGTGCATTGGCTGGCCTATGGTTGTTCCACTATTGCACACTATTTTGTAAAAAATCTTCAATCAAAACATTAAATAATAATCTGTCCTCTCCTGATGTCTTTCACTGTTATATGGGATTGCATCAAATAACAAACAACAATAATACAAAAATTCAATCATCCGTCTGAATAACAAAAAATGTTTGTTTTCAGCAAGTTTATTTTCATTTTTAGACAACACAATACCAACCTGGAAATCAATATTTGGTGAAATAACCTTGATTTTTAGTCACAACAATTAAAAAAAAGTTGTTATTCTGACCTATTCTCATTTTCTGAAAAAATAAATAAATAAAATAAAAAAAAAATCTAAAAGAAAATATTTGTGTTTGTCATTTTACAAAAAAAAAAAGAAAAAGACTTTTGCTGGTTATTTAAACTACATATGTAAAATGATTTGAAGCAACAATAATCTTACGTTTTTTGGGGGGGACAACTTAATTCCTTTGTTCAATCCACTTAAATTTGTAAAAACGATTAAGTTAAAGGATGGAATTGAAGGAATTGTGTGGAATCCAGTATGGCTGGGCGATACAGCAAAACAAATAAACAAAATATAATGTTTCGTATAATTTGGTATTGATAATTATTGAATATTTTTTTACAATCCATTTAGGAATATTAGAATTTTTTTTATTTATGTAATCATTTTATTGTAATTTACCAACATTGCTAAGGCAAATAGTCTTAAATAATAATAAAAAAAATAATACAAAATATCTTTTATGTCTTATAATAAAATAAAGTGTTAAAGAGACTTAAACTTGAAAATAAAATGTTACAAAGTATTTGCAATGATAAAGTGTAAACGCTGAACAATCAAAGCAAAGTTTAAGGTGTCAGTAATAACGATACAGTAAACCTCAAACTCTGTAAACAGAACAAATTATGATGATCAAATCTGAGCTTCAAGTAAAGGAACTGACCGTCATTTTTCAAATACATATTTCAACATTACAAATTGTGAAGCTGAATGACTATATTATTACCCCCTATGCTAAGAAATCTTTCAGATGGGGTGCTAGTGGCTGGGATGCACAAGAAAAGAAACATGGATTCCTTCACTATTTTCAATGTGCTTTGCGCTTGCGTGACCATCAACTGTTTTCTCAGAGGATGGCAAACGGACAAACCGTTGCTGCGGTTCCGATACAAGTTTTTATTTATGAAGAGAATTAAAAAACACTGCAGCGTTTGGGTGCTCTGTGTTTGTCTGAGGTAATTAGTGTGCCATTATTACCGAAACGTGTATATTTCATACAAAGTGTAAAGCAGATTGGTTAGTTCTGCTTGCATGAATCGCTGTGTGCTCATGGCATTCTGGAAAGTTGAGATGTTTTCAACTAGGTGCGTTTGGAAAAAGCGAGTGCGTCACCTCGATTGGACATAACCCTAAGCTTATTGGCATTCTTTCCAAGGCGCACACTCAGCAACCACATTTTAATAAAACTATAGCGCTTCATACCGAAACTTCATATCGAACTTTTATTTTTTTTTTAATTGATATCGACAATGGAGTTCGGTCAATAAATACGGATTCCATTTTATTGGCCCAGTCCTAGAACCCAGTATTATTTACAGCAGGGGTGTCCAAACTTGGTCCTGGAGAGCCGGTGTCCTGGAGAGTTTAGCTTCAACCTTAATCAATTGTACACCCCCGATTTACAGTGATTAAAGCACTGTTATCAGACCTTGATTTTTTTATTTTATTTTTATTTTTTTAATAGTGTATAACTGAGCAAAAAGCTTGTAGAATGCAAAATACAGAAAAGTTTTAATATGGCTTTCTAGGGCACAGGTAGAAATGAACGCACCTTTTAACAATATGTCATAAAATGATTTGTTTGTTCTTGTCTATGCATGCTTGTGCGTCTATTTCTCTCTTTGTGTCACCTGAAGCTCAGACTTGCGATATCACGCTGATCCATTCCACTGATTTACCCACAATTTTGTGTTCAGCATGTGTTTTGACACTTCAGATAAAAACACCCCCAGCAATCCTCTTTTACCCTCTCTTTTGCTTTCCTTTTCATTCAGCCGGGCTTTGACGAGATCAATCCAGAATGGAAGACTTCACTGGAGAAGAGAAAGAAGATAAAAGGTAGCCGGACCCTCAACCTTTCAAACCGTGTATCTACTCCTACTCATACCTAGTGCTATTAATTATGTAGTGAGTCCAGACAGAGGCGGTGGGAGGCAGAAGAATGCTTTAATAAAGCGCTGCGTCTTGTGTCTTCATGGAGAGGCGTTCAATTCAGACAGTGACATTTTGATTGTGGGTTTAGATCACACGTTTTCATAAAGCTTGTCTTTCGGCTTGTTCTCGGTTTGTGCTTTATTCTTTGAAAACGATGGCTTTAAATCAGCTGTCACGTTTAGACACGGAATAGTGACTTTTAAATGAATGAATGTCTGTGAAATGTTCAATTTATGATATTCTGTTTTTTTTTTATTCTTTTGCCATCGTAATGTTTGCTTAAAATGATAATCCTGCAATGTCACTTATGTTAGATGTATCTGTTAGCAAATCACAGCGATTCAACACTCCAATCAATTCCCAATGGGAAAAATCAAGTTTTATTCTCTCTTTCTTTATATATGTATAAAAAAAATTAAGACGCTGTCAATCTAAAGACAATTTGAATTAATTCAGTTTAAAGTTTTAAGTTTTTTGTGTGTATTAGTGTGTATTTGGTGGAAATCAGTGTTTCTCAACCATGTTCCTGGAGGACCACCAACGATGCATGTTTTGGATGTCTCCTTTGTCTTGTCTTAAATTCATTCATTTATTTTCTTTTCGGCTTTATTAATCTGGGGTTGTCACAGCGGAATGATCTACCAACTTATCCAGCATATGTTTTACGCAGCGAATGCGCTTCCAGCTGCAACCCATCACTGGGAAACACCCATTCACACACATACTACACCCAATTCATCTATACCGCATGTCTTTGGACTTGTGGGGGAAACCGAAGCACCCTGAGGAAACCCTCGCGAACACGGGGAGAACATGCAAACTCCACACAGAAACATCAACTGACAGAGCCGAGGCTCGAACCAGCGACCTTCTGGCTGTGAGGCGATTGTGCTCTAAGTTATGTTGGAAAAAAACCCCCGAATGTATACAACTAAGGTCTGCTTGTTTTGACGCATTATTTCAAATATGTGGCTAAGAAATAGCTAGTTAGATTTTTTTTTTTCCTCTGCTAGGCCAATTATTAAAAAATTCTTAGGGTTTAGCCCTTTATAAGTCTGAAATTTCATTCTTCACTCTTGGTCTTAGTCTTAAATTTGACTTGAGGTCTTTCAGTCTCTGCTGATGATCTGAATCAGGTGTGTTTGGTTAAGGAGGCATGTAAAATGTGCAGATCTGGTGGTCTTCCAGGAACGTGGTTGAGAAACACTGGTATAAGTAACAGTGATCCAACACTGATTTTAATTTTATTAAAGTTAATTACTTTTTGTTTGCATGAGATAATATAAAAAGGTGTTATGCTTTCCGATATATATATATATATATATATATATATATATATATATATATATATATATATATATATATATATATATATATATATATATATATATATAATATATATATATATAATATATATATATATATATATATATATATATACACACACACACACACACACACACATGTATATTTATATACACATGTATATTTATATACATATATATACATGTGTGTGTATATATATATATATATATATATATACATATATATATATATACATACATATATACACAGTTGAAGTCAAAATTATTAGCCCCCCTTTTTATTTTGTTTTTAATATTTACCAAATTATGTTTAACAGAGCAAGGAATTTTTCACAGTATGTCTGATAATATTTTTTCTTCTGGAGAAATTTGTTTTATTTCAGCTAGAATAAAAGCAGTTTTTAATTTTTTAAAAACCATTTTAAGTTCAAAATTATTAGCCCCTTTAAGCTATATATTTTTTACATAGTCTACAGAACAAACCATCATTATACAATATACTTGCCTAATTACCCTAACCTGCCTGACCTAATTAACCTAGTTAAGCCTTTACATGTCAGTTTAAGCTGTATAGAAGTGTCTAGAATAATATCTAGTAAAATATTATGTACTGTCAGTCATCATGGCAATGATAAAATAAATCAGTTATTAATAATGAGTTATTAAAATTATTATGTTTAGAAAAGTGTTGAAAAAAATTTTCTCTCTTTTGGAAATTGGGGGGAAAAATAAACAGGGGGCTTAATAATTCCGGGGGCTAATAATTCTGACTTCAACTGTATATACGTGTATAGATATAGATGTATCGATATAAAGATGTATAAAAAAAAAAACTCCTCATGCCATGGAGCCATGAGTTTTAAATGAATGAATGTGTGTTGAATGTTTTAATTTGAAATTTTCTAATTGTTTGTTCTGTCTTCAGATAAGGAACAGTACCAGTCTCTGCTGGATGTGAGCTGGTGGAGTGAGACTGCTTTGATTTTAGCCCGTTGTTCTGGAGCTCTCACCGTGTCCTCTGTGCGGACACTAAAAAACCTACTTGGCAAGTCCTGCGAGTGGTTTGAGCCCTCACCGCGAGTCACATCAGCCCATGATGGGGGCTTCCTCAGTTTGGAGGTTTGTGTTTTATGTTAAGTAGTCAATATTTATAATCATTCATTAGAATTTTGCTGAAAATTAGAGCATTATAAAACTACACACATATACCTTATAAAACCACACACAGCCGCACATTAATACAATATAAAAACACACACAGCTGAACACATTTTACACTTACAACTAGCTTTGCATTTGCATGTATGTATTTATTTTATCTATCTACACTGTAAAACCCAAAAAGTTAAGGTAACTCAAACCATTTGAGGAAACCGATTGCAACAAATCATTTAAGTTCAAAATCTAATCCTAATGAGTACTGTGAACTTAACCAATTTGAGTAAATGAAGCACTTTGAGCACAGTAAAACCCGATAAATGAAGATAACTCAAACCAACCGAGTACTGTAAAACCCAAACTCAAACCGTTTGAGGAAACCGATTGCTACAAACCATTTAAGCTGCAATCTGTTTGAAATTGTAATCTGTTTTTTTTGTTGATTCTGGCTTGTTGATTTTGCCTTGTTGTCACACAAGGAAGCAGTGTGTTTGAGGTTTTCCTTAAATACTATTCTACAGTTGTGTCTCCAATTAACTCAAATGTTGTCAATTAGCCAATGAGAAACTTCCAAAACCTTGACACCATCATCTGAGCTTTTTCAGAGGCATAATAATCTTATTGTATGTAAACTTGACTTTCAAGAAAAGTTATGACAATTTATCAAAAAAGATCTCTCTCAGTATTCTGCTATTAAGCATAACAAAAACAAATTTGATAATCCTAACTTGTCTAAAAGAGAAAAAGTTTTGTCAAGTTTAATTAATTAATTAAAGGATTAATTTTATTATTGAACAACAACCATGTTCTCAATGAACCCAAAAAACTTATTAATATCAAAGCTGAATATTTTTGGAAGTAGTTTTTAGTTTGTTTTTAGTTTTAGCTATTTTAGGAAGAAATCTGTGTGTGCAGGTGACTATTACTGTGCATAATTATTAGGTAACTTAACAAAAAAACAAATATATACCCATTTTAATTATTTATTTTCACCAGTGAAACCAATATAACATCTCAACATTCACAAATATACATTTCTGACATTCAGAAACAAAACAAAAACAAATCAGTGACCAATATAGCCACCTTTCTATGCAAGGACACTCAAAAGCCTGCCGTCCATAGATTCTGTCAGTGTTTTGATCTGTTCACCATCAACATTGCGTGCAGCAACCACAGCCTCCCAGACACTGTTCAGAGAGGTGTACTGTTTTCCCTTTAGGACTGGGAGTTGAGCTTGACTCCATCCTCAACCCGAAAAGGCCCCACAAGCTCATCTTTGATGATACCAGCCCTAAGCGTGTGCAGTTTTGTTGATAAATGTAACCTTCAATTGAAAAGGGAATTAGTCAGAAAAATATATTTGTATAACAAACAATACAATTTCTCAATTTCAATTGAATTGAATTAAATTACCTAAGAATAAAAAGTAATCCTTCACGTTACTTTTTCCAGTATATAAATAATTTATTTACTAGTTAATTTGTAACACAGAAAACCCAACACTGAAGTAACATATAATGTAACATAATGCAATATAATGTTAACATTTTTATCTCACAATGATACATTAAACAAAAAGGACGATACAGACAAGTCACTTAAAAAAAAAAAAATATATATATATCTTTTTATATTCAGGAAATATTCCTGAAAACATTCATGCTGTATTATAAATTAAAACATATATTAAGGATCTATACATTATATAATATAACACAGTATCATTTAATATCTGTAACATTTATCCAGCAAACACAATCAAATGTGAGTGAAAAGACTTTTAAAGTCCCTTCTGATCTTTTTATCTTTAAATCCATCAAATAATACAAAAAATATATAAGGATTTTCCCAAGAATTTAAGCAGCTGTCTATAATATAATATAGCAGTATATAATGTAATGTAATGTAATGTAACTTTCCCCTCTAGAAGGTTGTCTTTCATTCGTAGCCGCTGATGACAGTGATTACTTTAGTAAAGGAAGTTGTGTTATTGAGACACTCTCTCTATCTTCAGGCCATAATAAAAGTACTTTACTACTCCTCATCCTCAGAAAGAAAGAAAGAAGCTCTTCTTTTCCATCTCCACCTCATTGTTTTGGTCTTTTTTTTTTTTTTTTTTTTTTTTGCTGCTACGCACTGATGTAAAGCTCTCACAACTAGAGAGATGTGAACCTGGAGGGAAGTACAGAGGGATGGAGAAAGAAGGAGAGTGAGAACATGAGAGAGATGTCGGTTTTTATTCTGGCTGTATGTTCAGTTGACGGTTTCCTCACTCCGTAGGGAAATGCAGCACACAGCTGCGGTGTCGACTGTGTGAAGTTTGTTTGATAGGTTTTTCAGTGTGTGGGAAGGAGAGAAACAAACAGGTACTGTCAGTGTGTTGGTGTCCTGCGGAAATCATGTTTGTTAGTCCTCTAAGCAGGGCTGGGTGATTAACCGAAAACAAACCAAAATCAAAATACATAACCAACAAAAATTCACCATGCTGTTTTTATTTATTTATTTATTTATTTATTTTTATCTGGTTTATACTATTTCTTTATATCATACTGTCATGTGTGGACCAACTGAGCGATTGACAGCTCAGTAAGTGCATTGTTCATATGACCGACAACCTGATGTGCCATAAACTCACACTTTTTTTCATATTGTACAGGTACTGTTGAAGTCAAACTTATTAGCCCTTCTGTGATTTTTATTTTGTTATTTTTTTCATAATTTTTTCTTTTTTTCCAAATTGATTTTTAACAGAGCAAGACGTTTTTCACAGTATTTCCTATAATAATTTTTCTTCCGGAGAAAGTCTTATTTGTTTTATTTCGGCTAGAATAAAAGCAGTTTTTAAATTTTTAAAAAACATTTTAATATTATTAGCCCCTTTAAGCAATATTTTTTTCAAGCGTCTAAAGAACAAACAATCATTATACAATGATTTGCCTAATTACCCCAACTTGCCTAAATATACAGGGGCGCTAATAATTCTGACTTCAACTGTATATGCAAAAAAGAGAAAGCAAGTCTCCTGTAAATCATATTCTTTGTTGCTGGTTAATTTGGTATTGGGCTGGAGCAGCATTGAGGTTAAGTTCATTCAATATTCACACATTCGTTCATTCGTCAAATATGACTTCAAAACAACGTTATTTAATTGATTGTAAACAATGATGTACTTTGTTTTTGGCTGCTAATATGATTTGCCCATTTAGATTTTGCAAACAGTACTTTTATGAAATTGTGTTGAGAAAGTCAGAATGTGTCAATATAAACAAAAACCTTCAAAACTTTACCTCAATAGGATCAGAGGCGATTCAAAGGCCGTCATGTGCCATTCATTTTTACTTCAGCAAATCAGTTCGAGTGAGCGCAGATAAGGTTATTCATATTTAGAAACTTGACAGATTATTAGTAGCAATAGTTGTTTTTATTTTTCTATCTTTTTGTATCATCCACTGCATAAAAACATATGCCAGAATAGTTGGTGGTTCATTTCGCTGTAGCGACACCTGATAAATAAGGGACTAAGCTGAAGGAAAGGAATTTTTTTTTTATCTTTGAATATGATGTCAAACATCAGTCACCTACTTTCTTTCAGCTTTTTCCCTTAATTTTAAGGGGTTTCCACAGCAGAATGAACTGCCAGCATGACTGAGTTTTATCCAAAAATTTTATAAATAAATAAATGAATAAATGAAAAAATTGATTTCGATGAAAAAATTGAAAAAAAAGTTTGTTTTTTTATGCATACAGAGTTATCACATATTGGCTGTAAAGAGCAATCACACACGTTGGCATTGGTGGATTGCAGGCATTCTACGTAGGCATAATGTATTTATACAGTAAAAGAAAAACATTTATAGCACTCCCCCACACCTGCCCCTAAACCCACCCCTCACAGGAAACCTGTGGCAAAATTTAAATGTCAAATGTATGTTAAGTATGATTTTGAAGTGTTTTGAATTACAAGTAATCTGCTGTAATAGAGGTACAACAATGTTTTTTTTACATGTCATTGTAAACTACGAAAACCAGTACATGCACACACATAAGTTGTTCACAGAAGATGCAAGTTATAATTTTGTACTTTTCACATTTCATTATTTAAAATTATATTCATTTTCAAAAGTTACTAGAAGTTGTTTTTCCAATTTTTTAACTAGGGTCGTCACTATACTGGAATTCGGAACCAATCGATACTGAAATTTTAAAAATGTCAATTTCCCGCAAACATTTGACCGTTGTAGAATACATTCTTAAACAGCGCTGATTTGCCGTTGTGTTCACATGCTCAGCAGAAATGACTGTGATTGGCCGTGAAGATCATCAGTTCACCAAACTCACCGCTATTTACTGAGTGTAACCACAGAAACAGGTACGCTGGAGCGTTTTAAAGTCATGTCTATAAGCTGACATACAAGCAATTCGCTTATGAATTGTGGCTTTAAAACGCTTCAGTGTTCTTATATCTGTGTTTACACTCAGTAAACGGCAGTGAGTTTGGTGAACTGATGACCTTTGTGGCCAATTGCAGTAATTTCTGTTGAGCATGCGAATGGCAAATCAACAGTGTTTACAGTAAGAACCAGCTCAACAGCACTCAAATGTTAGCGGGAAACGGATGTTTTTTATATCGATTGGTACCGAATTCCAGTATAGTGACAACCCTACTTTTAACACGACCATTTAAAATTTAATTTTGCTTGCAAGAGATGCTGCTTATATTCCATTTTCTAACAGTAATCCTAATAATTATTTAATGTATCAAAAGTCAAGGTTAAGTAGTGTTCAATTAAGCAAGGTTTTGATTTTAGGTCATACCGCCCAGCCCTACTTCCAAGTCAGTAATCAAAATCATCTAATCTTGCTTTACAGAAAAAGTTGTTCTAGAAAGTTCTTGTAACTTTTTATTGTCCTAGAATTGGCCAAGCAAATCTTCTTAATCTCTGTCTCTTGATCTCTCTCTCTCTCTCTCTTTCTCTCTCTCTCTCTCTCTCTCTCTCTCTCTCTCTCTCTCCTCTCAGTGTGAGGTAAAGCTGGCCCATAAACGCTCTCGTCTGGAGAGCAGCGTGACGGGTGAAGAGGATGATGGAGATGATGATTCTGACTCGGATGAAGAAGCTTCAGCAAAGGCCCGTTATTTCGGGTATGTGAAGCAGGGCCTGTACTATGTCACTGAGATGGAGCGCTTTGCCCCTCCCCGAAAACGACCACGCACCGTTATCAAGAACTACCGGCTGGTCAGCCTGAGATCCACCACACCAGAGGAGCTTTACCAGAGGAAGGTGAGATACTGATGATATGGATTGTGAGTTTAGGTGGCACAGTGGCGCAGTAGGTAGTGCTGTCGCCTCACAGCAAGAAGATAGCTGGTTCGAGCCTCGGCTGGGTCAGTTGGCTTTTCTGTGTGGAGTTTGCATGTTCTCCCTGTGTTCGCGTGGGTTTCCTCCGGGTGCTCCGGTTTCCCCCACAGTCCAAAGACATGCGGTACAGGTGAATTGGGTAGGCTAAATTGTCTGTAGTGTATGAGTGTGAATAAGTGTGTGTGGATGTTTCCCAGAGATGGGTTGCAGCTGGAAGGGCATTCGCTGCGTAAAATATATGCTGGATAAGTTGACGGTTCATTCCGCTGTGGCGACCCCGGATTAATAAAGGGACTAAGTCGAAATGAAAATGAATAAATGATTGTGAGTTTACTTGAGGATATCATCTTATCTAAATGTCAGCTTAAAGTTTCTGCTAATGCCGTTTACACTGCATGATTTACCCTCAATTTTCTATCATCAACTGTTTTCCAGACACAAAACCCTGAAATCTGATGCAAATTGTTGCACAATCAAATAACGAGAATTATCAAAGACAATCTCAGAGAAGCACAGATGGCTGTGAAATATTAACCAGCCTAAATATCTGGACCTGTCTGGGACTTTGTTTTGATTGGAAATTACATCAGTAACTAACTACATCCAATAAGAGACCAAGATACTGTAGGAGGAAAAGGAAATTTTAAGGACAGGAATCAAGTGCTTCTATTCTTTTTCCTTTTCTTTTTCCTTTTTTTTTCTTTTTCCTTTTTCTTTTCCTTTTTCGTTTCTTTTCTTTCCCTTTTTCTTGTCTTTTCCTGTTTTCTTTCCTTTTTCTGTTTCCTTTCTCTTTTTTTTCTTTCTCCTTTTTCATCTTTTCTTTTCATTTCTTTTTTTTCTTTCCTTTTTCTTTTCTTTTTCTTTGCTTTCTTTCTCATTTTTCTTTTCTTTTCTTTTCTTTTCTTTTCTTTTTTTCTTTTCTGTTTTTCTTTATAATTTATTAATAACCATGTAGGGCACAGTAGGTTTGTATGGAGGACGAAACCTGCAAAAACAATAATAAAAAAAAAAAAAAACACAAATAGAAAAAAAATCTATACATTTCTGCATAATAAAACAATAAATAAATAAACGTTCTTGAACGTAATCCCACATTTACTTTTCCTCAGCTTAACATGCTAACGAGAGCCTGTCTGTCAATTATCAGAAGTCAGTCCAAAAAAATTGATCAACCAATGATGGCATAAAAACCGCCTTCTAATGATTGGTAGACAGCCTCTGGTTAGCATGTTGAGCTGAGGTAAAGTAAATACGGGATTATGTTCAAAAATGCATAAACGTTTGAAAGAGGGGGGGGGGGGGGGGGGGTCAACTTTCAGTTTAGCATTTTCTAATTCCTACAACATTTGTCTAATTTATTTAATTATTTATTACTATTAATATTGTATTGGTATTGTATTATTAACTACTAATAATTATTTATGTGTTTATTTTTGCAGGAATTTGTGGATTTTTTAAATATTTATTTGTGTATTCATTTATTTATTGTTTTATTTATGCAGGGATTTATGGATTTATTTGCTCATATATTTATTTATTAGCATACATTTTGCAGGTTGCATGTAAATTGATATGTTATATTTATAATGTTTGTAATCAGGGCTTGACATTAACTTTTTTGATCATCAGCCACTGTGGCTGGTAGTTTTCCAACATTAGCCACTCGCCATTTTCACTAGCCACAATTTTGTTGTTGGGAAAATATATTTTATATGCATGAATTTGACTTTGACATGCTAAATTTACTTTATTTAGATGTTGTGTTATGTCCACATGCCTCCTCATTCATATCACTTTTTGTGTATTGTCTATGAGTTTACTCAATGAGCATGAGCAAATGTATTATTGTTTCATAGTGTCGTATTACAATTAGTTTTTATTTCACATGACTTTTCAGAGCTCAAAATTTATTAATTTTACTAAATTTATCTCTAACCACACTAAAAATAAATAATTATTTCTTAGCCACAAATTTTAAATGTCAAAACAAGCTAAATATAGCTGTATACTATACATTTTTATTTAACAAAACATTTATAAAAAAAAAAAAAAAAACAACCAAAGATAATTGACATTTAAAAGATAATTATTGTCAAATACAGTATCTAAAATATGCACACTAATCTGTCCTGGCTAAAAGTCCCAGATCACCAGTTAACTACACATAAATGGGAAGTTAATATCCTATTAAAGCAATGTTATTGTAAAACATGATAATTTAACCATATTAACAAAAATAACTGTACGCAAAAGAAAGCAGGTGACAAACATACCGTGTGATAATGAAAGGATGATCACACGCACATGGTTAACGTTAGACCAATTAATAATCTGTTCAAATAATGGTTAAAGCGAAAGCAACCGGTACTGCTTACAAAAAGACAAAGCTGGAGCTCTTGAAAGCAGCAAGAATGTGGCTGCATGACTGCATAACTTTTTGTCTAGTCTATTTGAAAGAGAACCGATCACATCAGTTGCCTTTCTAGGCACAGTTGCTTCAAGCAATGAGGAAATGGGAGCGCGCACGTGTTTTAAACATCACATGAGCTGTTGGCGCAAGTGATCATCCTCTCATTCGGTATTCACCTGCTTTCTTTTGCTCGCACGAACACAGTTATTTTTGTCAGTCGTGCTGCTTCTCGATTTTAAGATCGCATTTGCACGCATGTTGGGCCATCCTTATTGTCAAACCCTGCTTTAAAGAAAACTACAATTTAAAAATTATTTTCAACCAGCCAAAGTGGCTAGTGGAGGTGACTGTTTAACCCACCACAGCTAAAATCTACCTGCATTTGGCGGGTTGGCGGATGTTAATGTAAAGCCCTGTTTGTAATGATTAAAATGGTTTGCCCTATAGGAAGAATAAATGGGTATTTTTTTTCAGGATTTCTGTCTTAATGTGGTTTAATACACTTGAAAAAAAAAAAGTTCTATAAATAATAATAATAATAATAATAATAATAATAATAATAAATGTTTAATCTATTAAACATAATCTTAATCTAGTTTTTTCAGATATGGTTTTTGCTTTAAAATTTCTAATGAACCACTAAGAAAAAAAATATATATATATTTCACGATTAATTATTTGCATAACGTGACCGGGTTGCCCAGATTTTCAAATTACCTACCAAAATCACAAGCTCGTTAATTTGCATGAGCTCAGTGGTTTGCATACTGTATAGTGAGTGACATCACATCGCTCCCATCTTCAGCCTCCTTCACTTTAAAACTCCTTCCTTGAGTATCGCCAGAGGAATGGACTATGAAATGAAAGAGATAGAGGAAGATGAATGTTGGAGGAAATTGGACAGGCGTTTGAAACATCATGTAATAGATGTCAGCCTCAAAGTAACAAAACAGCATTTCGTGAGATACCTTAGCTCCTTATAGATTTACTTTATTGCTGTAATATAAACAGGCCATAACAGTTCTGTGGGGGTTTAGACGGAGCATTAATGAAACCGTGTGTGTGTGTGTGTGTGTGTGTGTGTGTGTGTGTGTGTGTGTGTGTGTGTGTGTGTGTGTGTGTGTGTGTGTGTGTGTGTGTGTGTGTGTGTGTGTGTGTGTGTGTGTGTGTGTGTGTGTGTGTGTTTTGACAGATTGATAATGAGGAGTATGGAGAGGCTCTTTCTCTGGCACAAGCGTATGGTCTGGATTCAGATCTCGTCTATCAGAGACAGTGGAGGAAATCTACAGTCAGCATCGCCTCTATCCAGGACTACTTGGTAAGAGTGGTTCTGTAAACACAACATTTGGAATGAAATCATTTTGCTTTTTAAAAAAAAATGCCTAAAGGGTCACAAAGCATTTTTTTCCTCCACTGAGAATGTCAAAACAAAACACAATTGTTGTTCTTTTGCTTTAAAACAAACTTGATTCATTTGTAACTTGTTTTATTCAATTAATATCAATTTGCTCAACCATTTTAACAATTCAAATCTGAAAATGCTTGTTGGGGACAAATTATGCAAAATCTGATGGGTTGTTAGTCAAATTTTGATTGATTGATTGATTGATTGATTGATTGATTGATTGATTGATTGATTGATTGATTGATTTAGCATATTTTCCTTTATTATATCAGTTTAATTAATTATTCCTTCTATGTATTCATGTTTCTATTTATTTACATTTTTTTCTATTTTTCTATGGTTGCACATATTTATTTTATTATTTATCTTCACTTATATTTGTCTACTGTTTTTACATTTTCATTTGTTATTTTCCTTATGTATTTATTTTCCATGTATTTATTATTGTTTATTCGTCATGTAGTTGGTTATTTGTTTTGATTAAACTTGCATGTATTTACTTCGTAATTTATTTTTCTATTTATATTTGTTTTATTTTTCTGTTATGTGTTTTTCTATTTATGTATTTAATGTTTAACTTTAAACTTATATTTTTAATATTTATAATTCTATATATTTGTATACTTTTTTATTTGTGTTTATTTATATTTTAATATTTACTATACCTATTTGTGACCATAGCACATAACTGTTTTTTAAATGTATACACAAATAAGCTTTCCATTGAGATACTTTGTTATCATAGGACAGTATTTAGCAGAGACAGAACTATTTAAAAATATGAAACCCGAGGCTTAAACATCGTGTATATGAAGTGCTTAGCAAAGCACATTACTAATCAAAAAAATACATTTTGATATATTTACTGTAGGGGATTTACAAATGATCTTCACAGGACATGATATGTTTACTTAATATTCTAATGATTGTTGGCATAAAAATGACATTTATATTCATTAGTTTAAACTGTTTTTGTTGTCCATGGTCATTTTTTTTTAAATATATATATGAATTATTTTTTGTTTCTACTTATTTCCTTGCTATTTATTTACTTGTTTATTTGCATTTGCACTATAGAAATCAATTAATTGCTTTATTTTCAAAAGAAGTTAGTAAGCCTGTTGCCTTAAAAGCTGCAAGTTGATTTTACTTTAAGTCAGTACACCCATTGAATTAACTTATATAATTATGCACAGACAGTAGTTTGTTTGATTAATAATTATATGGCAAATATTACTCTCTTAAGTTAAGTGAACTAATTCCTTTTTACGATGTTAAAATGCACATTTTTTGAACTACTTAAAGTACAATTCCTGAGGAAACACCACTCCATTATAGTAATCACACTGTAAAGTGATTAGTTGATTTAAAATAAATGAGTAAACCCGTTGCCTTAAAAATATAAAATTAAATTATGGGCATAATTCTAAAAAAGGTAAAGTTAAATCAACTTAAAATTTCCAAGTTACAGTGGGTTTAGGGTGTCACGGTGGTGCAGTGTGTAGCATGTTCACCTTTCAGCTAGAAGGTCACTGGTTTGAGCCTCGGCTGAGTCAGTTGGCATTTCTGTGGGGAGTTTGCACGTTCTCCCCACGTGGGTTTCTTCCGGGTGCTCTGCTTTCCCCCACATGTCCAAAGACATGTGGTATAGGTGAATTGGGTAGGCTAAATTGTCTGTAGTGTATGTGTGTGAATGGGAGTGTATGGGTGTTTCCCATTGATGGGTTGCAGCTGAAAGGGCATCCACTGCGTAAAACATATGCTGGATAAGTTGACGGTTCATTTTGCTGTGGCGACCCCAGATTAATAAAGGGACTAAGCCGGAAAGAAAATGAATGAATGAATGACAATGTGTTTACGTAAATTCAAACAACGTTCATAAGTGGTGATGATGGCAAAAAGAAATTCGGAGGAACATCGAAAGTTTCAAAATGAGTGGGCAGAAATTATTGACGTCTCTGCTGCTCTGCCATGTCTGATCTGCACTAAACGCATTTCCTCTTGTAAAACATCAAATGTTAAGAGACATTTTAACACATGCTTTTGCGGCAAAGAACCAGCCCAGTGAAAGCCGAAAGAAGGCGTGTGAGGAGCTCCAGCATAAACAGCAAACCAGACAAAAACAGCAGAGACAGGACGGGAGTTTGGGCAGGGGCATCTGGGAATTTGAGTGCTGCGAGATCATTGGAGCTCGCAAGGCAAAGGAAACCTTTCACAGACGGCGAATAAGTCGTGTATGCTAAGTACAGCAAATGAACAGTTCGCGGCGGTGCTTAATTTGAGCCTTAATTTGGATCTTGTTGCGAGAAATGTCAGATATTCGTGTTTTGCTTCCCGTTATTTATTTTAATTGATCCGGCATTAACTTGTGCGTGGTGAAAATGTGTGTGTGACATCCAATGCCTCAGTTTGTCACGCGGGTACACGGACCAGTCTTGAACGATTCGTTTATTTTGAACGAATCTTTTATTTGACTCGAAAAAAAGATTCGTTCATCTCGATGAACGAGACTCAAAGGTCCGGTTGAGTAAAATGATCCGAACTTCCCATGAGTCCGAGTGAAAAACAGCGAGCAAAGCTGTGTCGAGTGTGTGTGCTCGGCTACACATAAAGCAAGTCACTTCTGACCAATCAGCTTTCTTATGTTTACAATCATTCTCGTTGGTTGGTGATTGTTGTTTCGCGCGCAGTAAGCAGCAAAAATAAATAATGGCACAGTGGCCTACTAAACAACACCTGTATTTTCAAAATGCCAGAGCTGTATTTATATTTTTTAAACCACGAGTAAATCTGATAATGAGCCTGATAAACAGACCATGAAACTGCGCGAATGGATCAGGAGACAGCAGCAAAACGATCTCATGTCAGCCAGAAAACAAGACGGAAGAGGTAACTGGGCTCATTTTGAAGCTTAGACTGAGTGAGTGATTTTTTGCTTGACACATAATAGTGAAGTGAACTCAGTGTCATTGGTGTTAGTAAACTAAATAGTGACGTTTCATGCTTTTTTCGCTATAACCGCTGAGGAAGGACAGGTTCCGGTGTCCTGACATTTTATACTACCCATCAGATTCTGCTACCAACAAATATATATATATATATATATATATATATATATATATATATATATATATATATATATATATATATATATATATATATATATATATATATATATATATATATATAAAAGTCACGTGGCTCTTTAAAAAATGCATTTGCAAAAAAAAACCCAGAAATGGCTCTTTGCTGAAAAAAGGTTCCCGACCCCTGGTCTAAAATGTTGGAAGAAAAACATTGCTATGCCTCAATGGTACTAGGTTTAGCCTTATTAAAGAGCCCCTATTTTGCATTAAAAAAGGTCATATTTTGGTTTTAGGGGTCTCCAACAAAATGCTGATATACATGCAAGGTCAAAAAAACACATTCATTGTCTTATAATGTGCATTTACTTTTACAGAATTATCCCAGCGACTCCCATATGAATCGTTCTGCGATTCATTTGTTCCCAAACCCCTCCTTAGTGCAAAGCTAATGGCCATAGCAACAAACAGTAGAGGATCACTAGTTCAGAAACACATTTAAATCAGTAAAGAAAGAAGCACGCGTCACGTTTTTAAAGTGGTTTTGGATGCAATATCTGAATAGCCTCATACAGATTTAACCTGAGAGATACAGTACAAGCACTGATCTATAATAGATTGTGATTACAAGCCGCGCGGGGCCATTACAACTTATAACACGCAATTAAACACGTATTTTGCAAACTACACAAATGAGGCAACAATTTTAATGACATTTACATGTTATGATCTGGAGGAAGAAAAAACTGGTCCATTTGAACTGTAAAAGTTACTGACAAAGTCCCTGTCAAACTCTGACAAAGTCCTATAGTCTCTGCTGCTCCTTTAGTAGTGAACGGCCGGCGAATCCCGCGTTGCAGCATAGGTTATTTCATGCGTTCACATTTTACCGGAACTGGAACTACATGTATGGTGATGTACTATGTCGATGTGATCAATCAAAAGATCCAAACCCAACTCGATTTATTTATTAGACTCTGAGTCAAATATTTTGCTAAAGAATCAATAGTTTTGAACACGGTGCACTTTCAGATTTAAACCTCAGCTGGATGTTTTCATTCACTTAGTGCTGTTACACACTGCATGGAACCTCATTTTCAAAAACCCATAATAGGGGCTCTTTAATTTGTGCTATTGTACCTTCACAAGTCACTATTTTAAGGAGGCCGTGAATCCAAAATGTTTTTGCACACATGTGCGGAGTAAACCAGTTTTGCCTTCTTTGCAACTGTAAAACCAGCAAACAATATTCTTTTCTTTAGTATACAGAAATTAGAACCATCATTGAGAAGACATAAACCAGGATTAGACACATAATCAACTTGTAGTAAAAAGGACAAAACAGAATTTACATGAGACCCTAGTGATACGTTCTTTTGTTTTTATGTCTTGTCCCACTTAAACAAGTTGTTTAGTATGAGCATATCTAAAGTCTTTTCTCCCCCTCAGAGTAAGATCAAGAAGAGATCATGGGTGCTGCATGAGTGTGTGGAGAGGGTTCCAGAGAATGTGGACGCAGCCAAAGAGCTCCTGCAGTACGGCCTGAAGGGAACCGACCTGGAGGCATTGATCGCCATCGGTGCTAGAGAAGACCAGGGCCGGTGGGTCACATACATAAAATATAGCACAATAACACTGATCACAGCTCCTTTTTGACTGTATATAACCGATTAATAAAGGGACTAAGTCGAAAAGAAAATGAATGAATGAATGAATGTCTTCATCTTCATAGATTCATCTTGTCAGGTGATTTGGACTTGGATGATGCTCCGTATGAAGACTTCCTCTCCATGGAGGAAGAGCTGGAGCAAAGAAAAGAGAGGGAGTCCAAGAAGAGGCAGGAGCTCCTCAAGAAAGTGGATTTTAGCAAGTAGGTGGTTCTCTGCCATTTATACACACTCACTTTTTGTTAGTTAGTTAGACTTAATTAGTGCTGAGCTTAACTATAAACTTCAAAAAAATAGTTACATAAATATTTTTTGTTAAATTTTCACAGATTTAAAAATTTCACATGAGAAATTATTCAAAATCTGAAGGGTTTTTAGTCAAATTTAGATTGTTTTTTTTATTTTTATTTTTATTTTGCATATTTTCATTCGACCAACCAACCATCAGTTTAATGATTTATTCTTTTTATGCATGTTTCTATTTATTAAAAATCTTTTTCTATGTTTGTATTTATTTTTCTATGTATTTATGTTTTTATTTATTGTTTTCTTTATGTATTTATTTGACAATATTTATTTTCTATCTATTTATTTATTCTTTTTTATTTATTATATATACTTGGTTTTTTGTTTTGGTTTACTGGTCATGTATCATTTATTTTTCAATTAATATTTACATATATAATTTAGAATTGTATGCCAATATTATATTTTTTCTTTGTAAAATGAAGAGTAATTTTAGATATATAAACATTGTTTACAAATGCATTTATCCACAAATAAATGTGTATATATAGTAGATGTACAACGGTTCAATCTACTCTCATTTCCGTATGTATCATGGTTTTAGGGTCATGGTTTTGGTATGGTATGGTTTGTGCTATGCTTAGAAAAAAAATCCTACAGAACAATTCAATGAACAATAAACATATTTATTGGTTAACAAACACCTGACAACGCAACGGCTCACATTAATTAAATAAAAGTAGGGTATTTAGAAAATTGTATGTTCAAATAAATTGCTAAAGAAAATAAAGAGAAAAAAAGCTTTTCTCGACTCAACAATCGCAACCAATCAAGCAGATAATAATTATGTCAACACATCTTAATAATTGAGCACTTTTAAGGTATTAATTACTTCTGTTTACCTTATGATTGCAATACCAAGGCAACAACATATTTTATGATTTCTATATAATTTTATTATGATTCCAGAGAGCTTCGTTTCACTTATTAGCACCACCCTAGTGAATGAAACTTAAGCAGAGAGAGCATTCAGCTCTTCTCTCTTAATTCAGCGGGAACAGTACATCGAGAAGAAAATCGTTCTTAGCAGACAGCAGGTAAACAGAGTGAATAGCGGGAGTGTTCGGGTGCGGAAGAACACCCTGCAGGAGCGGGACTGAATTAAACAGACCTGCTGTATGTCCGCGTTCGTATGGGACGCTTCTGAGTCTGGACACGGACCAGGATCTGGCTGTTAGTGACCACTGATCTAGACTATCTTTGCAACAATAACAAAAAGTTTTTTGTCTGTCTGAATTTACATCAAGTGTCTGTTGAAACACTGACGGCAGTGAGCTGTGATTTGGCCTCACCTGTGCATTTGCGCTGTTTCTCTTTCACTTGCCATGCTGAAACCCACAGAAGCTCCACACACACCGACACGTGAGGAAATGTGATGTCAACAACAGATTGATTGACATACTAAGAGGTGATTAGATAGGTCTTCACACGTGCAATACATGTGAAAGGTAATCGGAAGTGTACAAAGGCGGAACTGCTTTGTTGCAGTTGTTTTTATATATAGCATATTCTGAATCGCGGATCACAGGATGCACCGAACCATGGGAGGGCAACAGGACAATACATTTTTTTTTACTGAGAACCATTATATCCCTAATATATAGATGCATTCATTCATTTTCTTTTCGACTTAGTCCCTTTATTAATCAGGGGTCGCCACAGCGAAATGAACCGCCAACTTATCCAGTACTTAACCCAACACTGGGAAACACCCACACACTCTTGCATTCACACACATATACTACGGCCAATTTAGTTTATTCAATTCACCTATAGCGCATGTCTTTGGACTGTGGGGGAAACCGGAGCTCCCGGAGGAAACCCACGCCAACATGGGGAGAACATGCAAACTCCACACAGAAATGCAAACTGACCCAGCCGGGACTCGAACCAGCAACCTTCTTGCTGTGAGGCGATCATGCTACCCACTGCGCCACCGTGACGCCTTGTATAGATACATTTTGTAATAATTAACTGCATAAGCAATGCAACCACACAAGCAATGTAACCTTTTTGTTTTTCACAGTACGTTTTGTTCTAAATCTAGTTTGTGTTAAATATTTATACTGATCCCAACGTGCTAACTTTTGCTCTCCAAAAAAAACCCCAAACAAAAAAACAACAACAAACTTGTTTTACTTTTAATTCTTTATAGGCATTGGTGGACCCATTAGCATATGGTTTAACTTTAAAACCAGCACACATTTACTAAAATTACTCAACTTAAATTTTGATTTCATGGCATGTCTAAAAGAAGGCCTATTTTTAACTCATTTTAATAACTTTTCAAAACTGTATTATCCAGAATAGTTTTGTCATGCAATCTGCCCGAGAGCTAAAGCGCAGCATGCTCTCAGCATGCTAATTAAAGAACCACCACTAAAACGTAACGTTAAAACAAAAGAAAAAAAACGTGTCTACCTCACTAATGCACTAGTTGGTTGTTGGAAGTCACCCACCCCTAGTGCATGTTCTCATAAATCTCATCAGGAAGTTAAATTCAATAGAAGAGATCATTGTCGACAGCACAGATGGGAAGAGAGAAAAAGAGCAGAAGATGGATAAAGAGCGAGAAGAAGAGGTGCAGGATAAAATTAAAGCCGTTTATAGATTTATTTCTAATCTGCATAAGGTAATTTATGCCTATGTTGTGCTTTGCCCAAGAGGCCCTAATGAAGGAACCCTCTGTGAACACAAATTATGAACGCTCACACACTCAATGGGGAGAAGGGAGGAAGATACAGACCCCCCCCCCCCCCCCCCCCCCCCAAAAAAAAAAAAAACATAGATTGGCTAACATTTGCTGTAAACACCGCACTAATCAAAACACACTTGTTTACACACAGACGGAATTGCCTAATTTTTCATAGTGTAACTCCGTTAAACACACTTGCTTTCCATGCATATCACACAGAACTGTATCTAATTTGCACTTAATTACTGTACGTTTCCGCTAGCAGTTTGATACTGGAGCGTGTGTGTGTGTGTTTACTCCTGAGGCTGTTTGTTTGCATGCAGTCAGCATATTTAATGCGCGTGTTAATATGGCTGTCTGTATGTATGATGCATGACGTGCTTTGCAATCCATTAAGGGATTGACTTAGAGAAATTATAGAAATAGTGGCAAGATGGAAGGGAAATCAGAAACAAAGCTTGTGAAAGAGATGATAATAGTAGTGTCTTTAAGATAGTTGAACACGAATATCTATTTTCTATGTTTGTGGATCCACTATTGTATGGTTAATGATGATAATAATAATAAAAATAAATATATAAGTATGTGTATATATATATATATATATATATATATATATATATATATATATATATATATATATATATATATATATATATATATATATATATGATAATTTGATTTATTTATCGTGTCTTTTTAGAGGTAAAATAAACATACAATAAACTAAGACAACACTAGACATTAAATTAACATATAAATGATGCGGATAAAAGAAAAATCAACTTAAGGAAAGCTTTATGAAAACAAATTTGTTTTGAGCAGTGATGAGACAGTATGGTCTGAGAGAATTCCATTATTTTGAAGCAAAGCCAGTAGATGTACAAAACTCCAATTTTGATTTCACTCCTCAGGCTATTTTTTTGCATGTAGTCCACATGGCTAATGCCTGTGTTAATATAAATTTATTTGTATTAATGTATGATGTGTGATGTACTTTACAATCCATTGAGTGATTGATTGAAAAAAAAGTAGAACGAACGAACATTTTGATATGCATAGCTGAATAATAGGAGTTCAGTACATAGAAATGATATACCTGAACCTCAAACACCATTGTTTTTTTTTTGTATAAATCCCTTTGTTGTAAAATCCCAGTGTAAAACAGGCCAGTCAGAACAAAACACAGATTCTGACGATCTGTTTAAATGCATCGTTTGTCAGTTTAACATATATATTGTGAAAAAGGCAACAAACAAATGCAGACTGCTGGATATAAGTGTTTAATGCACGTTTATGCATCGTGTCCAATTACTCAGCTCTTACGGTTATTTTTCTGGAGTAAGTTCCTTTTTGGTTTTCATAAGCATTAAAACTACAAAATACAACTCTAAACGCATATGTCAGCCCTTTTTGTTTACTGTGAGCATCTGTCACTAGATGAGCTGCTGGAGCATCAGAGCAGAGCTCATTAATATTCAGTACCATTCCAAATATTGTCAATACCAACCATATCATTTTCCAACCATATCATACCACAATTCCTTAAGTTGGAAATAGACCATAAAACTATTTCTGGAGAATTTGCACACAAGCTCATTAATATTCACAACCCTTCCAAATATGGTCAATACCAACAACATCATCTTTCAACCATATCATACCAAAATTCCTAAAGTTGAAAATGGACCCATAAAACTATTTCTGGAGAATTTGTGCACGAGCTCATTAATATTCACAACCCTTCCAAATATGGTCAATACCAACTACTGTATATCATCTTCCAACCATATCATAACATAATTCCTAAAGTTGGAAATGGACCCATGAAATTTTGTGCACTTACCTAAGCCACATACCTTCTTTAAATATAACAGAACAGTTAATACATATTGCTTCAATGCGTTCTTTGGCACAAGAAAAACAGAAACGGATGTAGTTGAAGAGATGATAAAACCAATGCCGGTTCTACATTTTTTTTTTTTTTTGTGTGAAAAGATACAAATTTACAGAGAGAGATAATTGACAAGTACATTAACATAAAAATTCAAAGATTAACACTTATTAATTTGTGTAAAATTTTAAAAGGATGGTTTACAGATGTTAAAATTAGCTCATCATTTACTCTTCCTCATGTGGTTTTAAATCTTCATGAGTTTCTTTCTCCTGTTGAATGCAAAAGAAGATATATTGAAGAATGCTGGTTGCTGGCACCCATTGACGTCCATAGCAGGATAACAAATATTATTGAAGTCAACGGGTGCCAGAATTCTTCAATATATCTTTTTTTTGGTGTTCTGCATTTAAAAGAAACTCAAATAAGTTTTGAACAAATAAAGGATATGTAAATGGTGACTATCCATTAAACTATATATATATTAAAAAAAGATTTAGACATGCTATACGTTAAGCGTTAAACATGCTATACTTTGCACTCCAAAACTAAAGCTAAAAATATGTTTCTCAGCTTAAAATTTCCATATACACTCATAGACTTAGCATATGGTTGGTTTCAAAACCAGCAGACGTGCTAAAAGCCTCAACTCCAATTTTGATTTCACTCCTCGGGCTTTTTGATTGCATGGAGTCAGCATATTTAATGTGTGTGTTAATACGGCTCTCTGTATGACGTCCTTTACAATCCATTGAGAGATCGACTGAGAAAAATAAATGAAAAATGTAGAAATAGTGGCAAGACGGCAGGAAAATCAGAAACAAAGGTAGCGAAAGGTGATAAAAGTGATTGTGAAAAAAAAAAAGAAGATAAACAGCGACAGAGATGGAAAATAGACAAGAACATCAACATTGAGACAGAGAGAGCGACTCTAATGAGATGTACTTCAATTCCTCTCACCGTTCAGCTGTGGTAATGCAACTGCAAAAAAAGACAATCATCATTCTGTTAATTTCTTTTTAACTACGCCACCATTATAGCCAAGGAGGTTGTATCGATCAGACCCCGCTGGGTTTTATTTGAAGGGGTGAGTGCGTTCGAGAGTGATAGAAAGTTCAGGGCTTTTCTCTTCTTTCAGCATTACAGCTACACTGCATATTTTGATAGTGATTCCCCTTAACAATGTCTGCCTGTCAATCAAGCTTCAGACTCAGTGATATTCTCTCATTGAAAATGACACTGCCTGCAGTTAATTCAGCTGCAACACAGACTCTTTTTCTGACGTGCTGTAGTTTGCGAGATCATTTCAGCCTTACGTTTGCTGCCTATTTTAAATCGTATTCTTAAAATAAAGTCTTAAAATGGAGCAGGGGTTTTAATGCAGTGCTATTATTATTATTATTATTATTTATTTTTTTGATAGAGTATGTTATCAGTATAATGGGCAACGCAGTGGCGCAGTAGGTAGTGCTGTTGCCTCACAGCAAGAACGTCGCTGGGTCGCAGGTTCGAACCTCGGCTGGGCTGGGTCAGTTGGCGTTTCTGTGTGGAGTTTGCATGTTCTCCCTGCGTTCGCGTGGGTTTCCTCCGGGTGCTCCGGTTTCCCCCACAGTCCAAAGACATGCAGTACAGGTGAATTGGGTAAGCTAAATTGTCCGTAGTGTATGAGTGTGAATGTGTGTGTGTGGAAATTCCCAGAGATGGGTTGCGGCTGGAAGGGCATCCGCTGCGTAAAATCGTGCTGGATAAGTTGGTGGTTCATTCCACTGTGGCGACCCCGCAAGGGACAAAGCCGACAAGAAAATGAATGAATGAATGAATGTTATCAGTATAACAGTTACACTTAGTAATTATACAATAATGTTGATGTATTTTAAAGTATATATCACAATAATTTTTATGACTAAATATGAATAAATGAGACTTTTGACTTGGGCAAGGCAAGTTTATTTATATAGCACATTAATACACTGTGGCAATTCAAAGTGCTTTACATAAACAATAATAAAAAGACAAGTATAAGAAAATAAAAAAAGCAAATAGTAAGAATGATTAAAGACAGATAAAAACAAATAAAAATGTGTTAAAACAGGTTATAAAAGATAAAAAAAGAAAAAGAAAAGAACAATAGTGCGATCTGTCGGACGTAGCACAGTGCTCATTCACTTAAAGGCACAGCTAAACAGATGTGTTTTCTTTGTGTCAGCCTTTTTAATTTAATAAATTTGTATTTTTGGAGCTTTGGTGTTGCCGCCTTGGTTGAATTTATTATTTTAAATGGAACAATGCATGAATTTTCATAATAATTTTCTAATTTAATTTCAATCATTTTGTGTTTTGATTTATTTGGGTTCATTATTGCAGTGTAATACTTAGTTATTTCTTGCTATTTCTTGCTATTTTTTGTCTCAAATGAGTAACATTTTAAAAGAAAATATTTGATCTACAACATTTTAGTCGCAACCAACGATTTTTAGAATTCAATGTAATATTTACATGCTTATCTGTGATTGTTTCTTTCTTGCAAAAGTTGCCATGCTGTATTCCTAAATGGTTTTGATAAACCAATATCTTTTTGTTTGTTATTACTTCACCTTTTTTAAAACTAGTATGTATTCTAAATTAAAGGAACAGTACACCCCAAAATGAAAACATAATCTACGTTTCCTCACCCACCACTTGTTCCAAATCTGTTTGAGTTTCTTTCTTCTGTTGAACGCAAAATAAAATATTTATATGAATGTTGGAAAATGGTAGCCATTGACATTAATAGTTAGAAAAAAATACATACTATGGAATAGTGCTGCACAATATAACGTTTCAGCATCGATATCGTGATGTGATCATTCGCAATAGTCACATCGCAAGCATATTCAATGTTGAGTCTGGATATAATTGATCATTTTGCAAGTGTTTTTTGAGGCCTGTGACTGTGTGAGGGTTTTAAAAGCATCTAAAAGGTCTAGGAAATTGTACTGTTTGTAACTTTGACACATGAATAACACTTAAATTGTTAATAAAACGAAAACTGTGCTGTGTTATTTTACAATTAATTATTCGTACTGTACACCTGAATACAGTTTGACTTATTGGAGAAAAAACAAAAAAACAAAACCGAAGCTGTTTATTTAATTTGTATCTTTTTCTTTATTGAACTGCTCATTGGTGCTTGTAGAACCCCTACAGAATCATCCTAATCAATCTAAAATGATCAATTATTTCCAAATAGTTATTCAACTCAATTAGTGAAATTTTATTTATAGCGCAATACATATTGCAGAATAAAAAATATTACAATGTTAGATTTTTTTCCAATATCGTGCTGCCCTACTATAGAAGTCAATATCCAAACGGTATCCACATTTTTTTTTCAGTGTAGCATTAACATGTCCTAAGTCAATTATGTTTTAAAAGTATAAATAATAATTAAAAAAACTGAAATATATTTTATGTTACTGTATAAATTTATAGATAGACATCCTAAATTTGAGGCCAGGAGGACAGAAGATTACCTAAATGCAAAGTAAAGGTTATGTTGCAAAAATGCTGCAGTTATGTAATTTAATGACATTTAATGACGTTAAATCAATGCAACGACATTTAAATTCTTGTTTTGTCAAAAAAAAAAAATTGTACATTCAAATGCTATTTTGCTTCATTTGGGGTTGTCTGCTATTTATAGCCAGTGCACCTTTTTATACCTACATTTTATCCTTTGACAAATCAATAACAAATCCATTTTTTCCTCTCAGATAAACTGCCTGCTATGCTGCTATGACATTCCTTGGTGCATTTTTACAAGTCCTTAAATGGTTATTATTTTCTTTTTCCCTAAGCCTGATCACGTCAATAGCCAGTATGTTGCGTTTTGACGCTTTATAGACAAGTGACCTTCAACACGCTAGCAGTTAAGTGAACTTACAGCTGCGTTGCCAGTGCTGCATGCTTTTAAAAATCCTTCCCCTACAATCAGACCATCCATAAACACTTGAGGCGGCATTGAAGTCTGCTTTAGTTTCATTACAATCAGAAGGTCTGAAGTAAATACCATTGCTCTAGCGTGCGGAGGCCGGCGAAAAAAGCGCGCCAAGCATTCACAGACGAGTGTGTTTATGCAAAGGCTATTCTTTCAATCTTCTTTTATCATGTTTGCATTGCGGTAACATCCTGCAGTTCAATATTCTCCCCCAGTCTGATGATCTGTGCGCTGTTGCTCTCATTCACATACGATGGGACGCTCGGGTTTCCGCGGTAATGCAGGGAGAATGAGATGAGATTGTAATTGCCTTCTGCGGATCCTCACCCTGACTGATACACGCGCGCACTCGCACGGGCATCCAGGCAATCAGGCAGCGGTCGCCTCACATTAGCCTGTCTTTGATGACCTAATCTGGGTCTATAATGGCGCAGTAGCCTTTCAGCATTGCGTTTTGTCCCCTATTTCAAATCGTTCCGTTCGTCCACGTTTCTTGTAATGCCTTTCATTATATCAGTAAGCCTCTACATACATGCTGTCAAACCTTTCGCCCTTCCCCCATAGCGTGTGAAGGTTTATTTCATTACAGTGTTTTCATGGATATTAGCGGTGGCTCTCTGAAACGGATGCATGCTGATAAGCTCCAGAAAAGACTGTGTGTTTGCATGTTTAATCTTGTTGGGGTTTTGTTTTTCCAGACTGACTCTGGAGCAGAAGGAGCTCTGCAGGAGTAGACTCAAGCTTCTCTGCTATCTGGACCGCTTGGCCACTTATGAGGTATAACACTCTCCAGATAGTTTTAGTTTTGTTTTGGGTACGGCTTTTTAAAGGAATACTTTAGCAAGAAATGAAAACACACTCATTTATTTCTTCTTCAGAAGAGTTTTAACCTAAACCATATCCTTGCTCATTTATTAATGGAGCACTTTACATTTGACATTTTTCATTTTCAAGTCATCTGTACTTAAATGGTTGAGTTTTACCATTTTTGCTTATCTCTGGGTCTGACGCATAGATGTATACAGTAGATATCTCATACTGGCCCTGAGCATGCGTCAGTACTGTTTGTACAGTGCTCCCAGGACAAAAGTCATTCAACCGCACTTAGTCAAGACCAAAGTCAATCTGAATATGCTGGACTTTTACACTGTGCAGGGCTGTGGCGGTTCTAGTTTAAATGGCACCCTGGGCGAAACCACCCCAAATATACCTTCTCCCCCATCCCCCGAGAAATAAAGAAGACACTATGTGGTTGACTATATATATATATATATATATATATATATATATATATAAATACATTTAAATATATTATAAATACATTTAAATATATTTATTTATTAATAAATTTAACAGTTTGTTTATATTTATTATAAATACAATTATTATTATTATTATTAATATTATACAATTACTCTTCTAATACTATTCTATTACTATAACAAATCAATCCTAAATGGTACTGGAAAATAGTGTAGAGACTGAAGTGATATGCTAAGATCACTTACAAAATCTTTTGCATGAATATTAATTATCACCATACAAGTAAATACAATTTAGTTTGAGAATACAAAAAATATATACGTTTTCTAGAATTATCTGTTGTCTTAGACCCGCCTCATGGCCGAGAATTAATGTTATGAAGTCTTACTTACCTCCCTGACTCATTATCCTACTTTTTTGCTTCATAGACATTTATTAATTTTCTTTTCGGCTTAGTCCATTTATTAATCTGGTGTTGCCACAGCGGAATGAACCGCCAACTTATCCAGCACATGTTTTATGCATGTTTTCCCTTCCAGCTGCAACCCATCACTGGGAACCACACACACTCATTCACACACTCATACACTACGGTCAATTTTAGCTTACCCAATTCACCTATACCACATGTCTTTGGACTTGTGGGGGGAGCTGGAGCACCCGAAGGAAACCCACACGAACACGGGGAGAACATGCAAACTCCACACAGAAACGCCAACTGACCCAGCCGAGGCTCGAACCAGCGACCTTCTTGCTGTGAGGCGAACAAGCTACCCACGGCGCCACCGTGTCACCGCTTCATAGACATGCTTAGTCAAAAATAATTCAAACCAGGATCAGGAGCAGCGCATGTGAGGCTGTTTTCTGAGGCGTTTGGGAAAGTTTTCTGAGCGCATGTGTCAATTTGTTTTCACCAGCATTGTTTCGGTTGCACATAAAGAATAACCAACTTGCACGTGTAAAAGACGCCAAATGTGAATGGCCCCTAGTGACTTTATTCTAGAATTACAACTCTAAATTAATGCACTTGCATAAAGTAAATCGTATCTCAACGTTTTTACTAGGGAACTTTTTTTTTTTTTTTTTTTCACGTCATCCCATGCCGCCCCCAGCAAGATGCTGCCCTGGGTGATCGCCCATATTGCCCATGCCGAAATCCGCCACTGGTGTAGGGATGTAGTAATGAACAAACAAAGAAAAAATGCATAAAGGCATAACATTTCATAGGTAAAATTTTGTTTTTCACCATTTTGTACTCAAGTAATATTATCCATGGTAATACAGTCACTTACTGCACTGACCATAAGGCAAAGTATCACCAACTTGCAATAAACTCTAGGCTTATGCTAGTTTGGTTCCATAAAAACAGCAAAAACGTAAAATAAATATGACAACAAGACGCTGATGCCAGAAACTTGTATAATTGGCTAATTGAAGATTTTATTTTTTATTTTTTTAAGTGAATGTTTAATTTATAAGGGTGCCCGATAACATAATAATACCTGTGCCTCAATGTGCATACTTTCCACCTTAAATTATCGAATATTAAAAATGTTATATAGCATTTAGATCAGAAAGGTTGATATGCACATTGAGACGCAGGGATATTGATGGTTCACATTAATCGTTCATAACGTTTAGTTCAAATTTATCAAGGAGGTAGGGTAATATATTTCCACATACAAAAACACATGTTTTGTAGGCAATGCCCGTGCGATCTCTTATCCATCCATGTTTACATGTGATGTATATATATTTGTATAGTGACCACTGGCAAAACTCTCGGACAAACGGGTATGTTTATATTTGAATAGATCTATCGCTAGTTCGCCACTGCACCTTGGTTCCACATTCATTTCAAAGGATCACTATCTTGTACCAAAATGGCAGATCTATTGACGCATTTCTTCCAATAGACAACAATAGCTTAGGCGACATCTAGTGTATATATCTATAGTGTATATCTAGTGGATATATCATGGTCTGACGGGCATGATATCTCTGGGTCTGAGCACTTTTACCTTAGCGTAAATCATTGATTCAGATTAGACCAGGGGTACCCAAACTCAGTTCTAGAGGGCTGGTGTCCTGCAGCGTTTAGCTCCAACCCCAAGTAGACACACCTGAACCAGCTAATCAAGCACTTACTACATGTACTGGATTCTTCTAATATGTTGAAACAAGTTGCAGCTAAACTCTGCAGGGCACCCCTGGATTTGGGTACCCCTCGATTATATCATTAGTATATCTATGGAACAAAATTAATGCCAAATGTATTGAATTAAAAAGCTTGTCGAATAGCACAAACTGAAAAAAATAATACACCGAATTAACAAGTTCTTGCATTTTAATGACTTGAATTCCAGGGTTTGTATTTTTAGGTCCTGAAATTTAACATAGCTGTTTATTTAAGCTGTGAATATTTCAACAAAAAATATTTCAAATACGTTTTTATACTTGTAAATTCAATAATTCATATTCAGTTTCCAGGTTTCACTTACAATATATTCAATACCCTTTAAAAATACGATGTATAATATTCAAAAGGTAATTTTCAGTTCGTTTTATTTCAGTTCAAATATTCGCTTCCATAAATTCAGTGGTTCAAATTCGACTGTTAAAATTCGACATTACATCCGGGAACTGCAGGAAAAGCAATAGATTGCAGATTGAAGATCGCCAGCTGCTTTTTCACCAGCAGGTGGAGATGGTATAATGTAAGATTTTTAACCCAGTAAATAGGCGAGAATAAAGCTAATAAAGGCACTAAAGTAGCATTTAATATAATATCAATGTCTTGGACATTATAAGTAATAAAATAAGTATAAGTAAAATAAGTAAATGATGTTTTGGTCATTTATATTTGCCCTTATGTAACGGAAGCCAGCTGGTGATCGCGCAAACATCACTCCTCAGATCCAGCAACAGACGTTGTTCTGCAATCTTTAGTCTACTCAGAGCATTTGTCTCCCATGCCGGTATCGCCTGGCCGGCTCGCGCCCTGCTCGGACCGGTGGAGTTACATGCACATAAACAGTCTTTTGACGAATATGATGTTACCAACACAATCTCTATCTTTATTAACTCGTTGTTCCATAGACGTAAAGTATTATATTTACTGCTAACATAATATAAACGTACGACTGCTAAAGAATATAAACGTAAGAGAAACAGGAGAGATAATATTATAATAATACAAAATAGATAAACATTGCCAGGGCTAAGAACAATTAAGAACAAAGATATTAGTTTCAAAACCAGAGAGATTTTATTAGAATGTCACACAGTTGGAACTGTTAGACAGAGTGTTCAGGTATGATTTAAGCTTGGGTATGGTTGGGACGTATAATTTAAAATAATTTAACATAACGTGTGAATGCATTAAAGGAGCGTCTTCAGTTATTCCTACAGAACCGTCTAATATAGGCCTATGGCATAACCATTAAGGGGTTAGAAGTGTTTGCTCTGTTTAAACGCAGCTTTTTTTCATGATTGGGATAGGCTATATTTTCATTATTTAAATTTTTTCTTATTATTGTTGTAATTATTATTATTATTATTATTATTATTATTATTAGACATTTATTTAGGATATTGCGCTTAAAGTCATTTGTGATTCTAAATTAATATTTCTATTTATCCTTAGCTATCACTCTGCCTGCCTTTCTCTTCTTTTTTTTCTAATTTTTGGGGTTCTGCCACGGTTAACCGTTTGCAAAATGTTTTATAGTTTGTTCAGATTATATTGTTTTATTGTTCTGTAGCCTAGGGGGGAAAAAATTTATTAACGGCACAAAAGTAGCAATAATATCAATGTCTCAGCCAATAATAAGTATTAAAATGAGGAGCCTTGTGTGGTTTGATAATAGGCTATTATAAATGACTTTAATTTGTTTTCGGTATTAAATAGGAAAACCCTTATTTGGACAGTTTTTATTGTCGTCTAATAACTTTTCAGCGACCGTTTGTATTTTATCACCGTTTATTTATTTTTAAATATTAGCAATGTTGATCTTTTTTGCAGTTATTAAACATCTAAACTTAATTAAACTGGTTTAAATTCAATATAGTTGTTGCTTCAGCTGATTTCATAAGATTAATGTCTAGAATGCGTGGTTGAGTGCAAGCAGTTGCAAAGCAGCTTTGTGTTCATCATGGGGTTATTACTGAGCTATAATCGCCATCTACTGGAGAGAATGCATTTGCAAATGTATTCTATCAACTGTTTTCTGCAAGTGTGTTTTATGATTTTACAAAGTCAAACCATTATGCTTTTATTTTATATTTTGAGATTATCATATTTAAATAAACAATTGCTCACGGTAGGTTCTTGTTTAAAAAAATCATTATGGAAATCTGCATTTTTGCTTTCTATGACAAAGTAAATGGTTTAGGATTCTGGATGCATTTTTGCTAAATGAGTGTTGGATACTCAAAATATAAGCTCACACTAGTTAAATCAATTAATATTATCAAAAAGCCATTAACATTCATCATTCTTTATACAATTATACAAGCATTTCATTTTCCACTCTCAGAAACGGTGAACAGCGAGGTGTTAATCATTAATGTTCATTCTGCTTACTCTATATTTAAGAGGTCGCCAATCATTTTAAATAATAAAGTTTTTTTTTAAAAGCAACCAATTTTCTTTCTAATAATAATATTAGTAATGATAATAATAATAATTTAAATAATGAAAATATATATTTTCTTTATTTAAATTATTATTATTATTAATATTATTACATTTATTTAGGCTATTGTGCTTAAATAAGTCATCCGTGGTTCTAAATTAGTATTTCTTTTTATCACTCTGCCTGCCTTTCTCTTCATTTTTCTAATTTTTGGGGTTCTTCACGGATAAACTTTGCAAAATGTCTTAGGTTTGTCCAGATTAATTGTTTTTATTATTATGTAGTAGCCAATGCTTGCTGCATGCCTTTTTACACATGTTACGAACGAAAGAAAAATGGTTCCTTTTTAAAAAAAACTTCATTATTTAAAATGATTGGCGACCTCTTAAATATAGAGTAAGCAGAATGAACATTAATGATTAACACCTCGCTGTTCACCGTTTCTGAGATACTTATTATTGGCTGAGACATTGATATTATTGCTACTTTTGTGCCGTTAATACATTTTTTTCCCCCCTAGGCTACAGAACAATAAAACAATATAATCTGAACAAACTATAAAACATTTTGCAAACGGTTAACCGTGGCAGAACCCCAAAAATTAGAAAAAAAGAAGAGAAAGGCAGGCAGAGTGATAGCTAAGGATAAATAGAAATATTAATTTAGAATCACAAATGACTT
This sequence comes from Danio kyathit, assembly GCA_903798195.1. Lineage (NCBI taxonomy): Eukaryota > Metazoa > Chordata > Actinopteri > Cypriniformes > Danionidae > Danio > Danio kyathit. Next base: position 37,422,829 of record LR812538.1, on the reverse strand, counting down.
TACGCGCAATATCCTAAATAAATGTCTAATAATAATAATAATAATAATAATAATAGTAATAATAATTACAACAATAATAAGAAAAAATTTAAATAATGAAAATATAGCCTATCCCAATCATGAAAAAAAGCTGCGTTTAAACAGAGCAAACACTTCTAACCCCTTAATGGTTATGCCATAGGCCTATATTAGACGGTTCTGTAGGAATAACTGAAGACGCTCCTTTAATGCATTCACACGTTATGTTAAATTATTTTAAATTATACGTCCCATCCATACCCAAGCTTAAATCATACCTGAACACTCTGTCTAACAGTTCCAACTGTGTGACATTCTAATAAAATCTCTCTGGTTTTGAAACTAATATCTTTGTTCTTAATTGTTCTTAGCCCTGGCAATGTTTATCTATTTTGTATTATTATAATATTATCTCTCCTGCTTCTCTTACGTTTATATTCTTTAGCAGTCGTACGTTTATATTATGTTAGCAGTAAATATAATACTTTACGTCTATGGAACAACGAGTTAATAAAGATAGAGATTGTGTTGGTAACATCATATTCGTCAAAAGACTGTTTATGTGCATGTAACTCCACCGGTCCGAGCAGGGCGCGAGCCGGCCAGGCGATACCGGCATGGGAGACAAATGCTCTGAGTAGACTAAAGATTGCAGAACAACGTCTGTTGCTGGATCTGAGGAGTGATGTTTGCGCGATCACCAGCTGGCTTCCGTTACATAAGGGCAAATATAAATGACCAAAACATCATTTACTTATTTTACTTATACTTATTTTATTACTTATAATGTCCAAGACATTGATATTATATTAAATGCTACTTTAGTGCCTTTATTAGCTTTATTCTCGCCTATTTACTGGGTTAAAAATCTTACATTATACCATCTCCACCTGCTGGTGAAAAAGCAGCTGGCGATCTTCAATCTGCAATCTATTGCTTTTCCTGCAGTTCCCGGATGTAATGTCGAATTTTAACAGTCGAATTTGAACCACTGAATTTATGGAAGCGAATATTTGAACTGAAATAAAACGAACTGAAAATTACCTTTTGAATATTATACATCGTATTTTTAAAGGGTATTGAATATATTGTAAGTGAAACCTGGAAACTGAATATGAATTATTGAATTTACAAGTATAAAAACGTATTTGAAATATTTTTTGTTGAAATATTCACAGCTTAAATAAACAGCTATGTTAAATTTCAGGACCTAAAAATACAAACCCTGGAATTCAAGTCATTAAAATGCAAGAACTTGTTAATTCGGTGTATTATTTTTTTCAGTTTGTGCTATTCGACAAGCTTTTTAATTCAATACATTTGGCATTAATTTTGTTCCATACATATCACTCAAAAATAAAAAGTTTTGATTCTTTTTTCTATGTAAAACTTAGTTCTTTTGTAGTTATATCGTGTGGTAAGGCTGACGGAAAAATTAAAAGTTGCTATTTTCTAGGCCGATGTACATTTGAAGTCAGAATTAATAGTCCCCTTTTGAATTTTTTTTCCTTTTTTAAATATTTCCCAATTGATTTTTAACAGAGCAAGGAAACTTTCACAGTATGTCTGATAATATATTTTTTTTTCTGTAGAAAGTCTTGTTTGTTTTATTTTGGCTAGAATAAAAGCAGTTTAAAATTTTTAAAAAACCATTTTAAAGTCAAAATTATTAGCCCCTTTAAGCTATTTGTTCCCTGATAGTCTACAGAACAAACCATCGTTATACAATAACTTGCCTAATTACCCTAACCTGCCTAGTTAACGTAATTAACCTAGTTAAGCCTTTAAATGTCACTTTAAGCTGTATAGAAGTGTCTTGAAAAATATCTAATATATTATTAGGAATGAGTTATTAAAACTATCATGTTTAGAACTAAGTTGAAAAAAAATCCTCTTTCCGTTAAACAGAAATTGGGGGAAAAAAAATAAACGGGGGCTAATAATTCAGGGGGGCTAATAATTCTGACTTCAACTGTACTCTCATTCTGGAGTATTAATCAAGGAACTTTGCTGCCAAACTATGGCAATGATATTACGCAGCAACTGAAAATAGTTCCAAGTAAGGTAAATATGCAACAGTGCTGTATAATTTCATTGCGCCTGCTGCAGATATGGTGGGGCAGCAAAGTTTTTTGATTATTATGCCAGAATGAGAGTATAGTTCCTAGCTATATTGGCCTAGAAAAAATAGCAACTTATAATTTTCCGTCTGTATTAGTACATGATCATTAGTATATCAAACATTATTTTTTATTTTTACTTTTTTTAAATGTAAGATGTTCTTTTAAGTGCGAGGGAACAGCTATTAGTGCTTTGGATGTAACAAAAAAATAAATAAATAAAATACAGGCAAAACAAAATGCATTTTCTTGCTCAAACCTTCACTTCATAAGACTTCAATGTATTGCAAGGATCTATAGGTAAGAATTTGTTTTTAATTTTCGAAGTGCTATAACAGCCAATTGTGGATCTGCTATACATTTAGGCTTCCAGATTTTGTGTAATAGGGATATTTTTCAACATTGTTTTAAAAAGCACATATCATAAAAATAGGCAACTTCTGGAATACAGAACTTTCAGTTTCATTACAATTTCAAATGGAGAATTTAAGAAAACAAAGCTGCAAGCGGCTTATTCAGAAATGTTTATTTTAATGCATCATATTAATTAATTTTTCACATTATCCACCTTATACTACCCTAATTTACATTTCAGTTCCAGTACTCCAAAACGAGCACTTATTGCTCTGATTTTTATCTGTGAATCTTTTTTCCCCCTTCTTCTCTAAGCTCTCTGGTAACACACTACACAATTAGTTTTTAATTACTCTTTTTGGACTTGTTTTTATTGCAGAGAATATCAGAAAATCTGCAGAGCAAGATAAATTGAGCACTGCAGAAGATTGACTTGTTTTCAGAGACTGCATTTTGAATATCATTTAATTTTGTCATAATGCCAGTATGGAGCTTTCAAGCTTTTGTTCTTGTTTATACTTTATATTAAACCACAGGTCTCAAACTCAATTCCTGGAGGGCCGCAGCTCTGCACAGTTTTGCTCTAACTCTAATCAAACACAGCTGATCCAACTAATCAAGGTGTTCAAGACTATTAAACTGATGTGATTTGGAGGTGGTTTGAGCTAAAATCTACAGAGCTGTGGCCCTCCAGAAATTAAAAGACCACTGTATTAAACGTATATTGTTTATGTAAAGATATAGACTTTAAAGATGCATTCTCTGAAAACCAGTTATTTTACTGTTCTTATTCAGTTGTTGTCACAGAGTTATTTTGTTGAACAATTGAACACTTCAACCAATAAATGGCCGGTTTATTTGTACAGAGAAGAAATTTGCTAAGCGTATATATTTAGAATTTTGTTGTATCTTTTATTTATTTATAACTTTATAACTTTTTATACTTTTTTTTTTTTTTTTTTTTTTTTTTTTATAATTATTTTTTAGGGGTTTTCACCTTTAATGGACAGGACAGTGGAGATTGACAGACAGGAAAGTGTGGGGAGCAGAGATAGGGGAAGGATCGGCAAAGGACCTCGAGCCGGGAATTGAACTCGGGTCGCCGCGAGCACCTGGGTGCTATGTGTCGACGCACTAACCACTAGGCTATTGGCGCCGACATAACTTTTTATACTTAAAAAAAAAATCAACTATGTTGCATAATATTTATCCATATAATTTATATTTATTTCCTATTTTTCTTGATAAAAACATGGTACTGTATCATATATGTTAATTTATGTCAAAGAAATGCTCTCAGTAATTTACAGAATAAAATTAAAAGACATTTTATTCAAACACATAACTATAAATCATAATTTCAGAGTAGACTGAGCTTTTTCCAGTGGTCTTTTATATTTCATACATGTATATTATTGAAAAAATAATAATAAAATGATGCATTGCACCTTTAACTTCTAATAAATCATTTAAATAATCTAAACCACAATCTGTCAAACATCTAAATCATTCTAGCATTATCGTCTGATGAATAAAAAGACCAATGTGTGACGACTTCCAATCTTAATGCTTTGTTTCAATTTAATAGTCATCAGCAGGAGTGTATCATCGTTTCATCCTATCGCATAGCTAATGTCCTTCTCATATTGTGATGGATGGCCTTTGTCAGGGTCTTCATGTGTAATTGATTTCTATGGGAATAGTCCTGAATGTAACCAGACCTCTGAGACATTACACACACACACGTGCGCACATACACACATATACACACGTCGGCCCTGTCGACTTAAAGGCTGTAATTGTAAATGTCAAAGCGATAAATGTCAGCAGTGTGGACTGGGAGGATTTACCTCAGGCACACATGCGTGAGACCCTCTCCTGAACTCTCGTGTTTGTTTTGCTTTCTTTTCTCTCTCTCTCTCTCTTTTTCTCATATCGTTCCTCATCACTCTTTCTTTTTCTGCAGGAGATTCTAGGTGGACCTCATGCGGCAGAGCAGCGGTTTGATGCTGAGTTCTTTAAGAAGTTCCGCAATCAGAATATTGTTCTGTCAGCAAGAACATACGCGAGGGTAAATCTCTCTCTTCCTTTGTTCTCCACTCATGACGTGCGAGTCTGTAACCCGCGGTGTGAGTTATAGTCACCATCCCACAGTTTAGTGCAAAAGTGTGTGCGCCCTCACTAGCATGTGTGTGTGGCGTAAAATATGGATTCCCCTCATATTCTGTGAGTATTTTCAAGTGTGGATGCCTGAAATATGGTCACCTGCCTAATGCAAAGGCTTGTAATGTGGGGAAATATTGCTGCAGAGCATAAAGCTGTCTGTAGTTAGTTCTGTCTCATAAATCGTCCATTAATTATTTATCTCCATCAATCTTCTTCTTCCCAGGAGAGTAACGTGCAGGCGTTGGATATTCTCTTCACTTACCACGGCGCAGAGTTGCTCCGGCATCGGCTTGCCATCCTCTGCAATTTCCCAGAAACCACTTCTCCTCACGAGTACTCCGACCTTCTGCCTAAGGCTGGGTAAGAATTACTTATTAGAGGATGGCAATCTACCGTGAACAGGATAAACAAAACCCACATAAATCTTTTTCAAAAGAGACTAACGGGAAAAGGTCATTTTCTCATGACGGGTCCACTGAAGGAGGTTATTAGGCACTGTCTGCTATATGACCAAATGAGTCGCTGGTTTAAAGTTTAAAGCGGGTTGATTATGTAAATGAGACATTTCACTGTGCGCCATCTACATATGCGCTTAAGTCTTTCGAGACCTTAAGGTTGGGCAATAACTGCAGGCTGTGAGGTTACCTGCTGGCTAAAAATACTAAAGCACTGTTTGCCTTCCTGAAGAGGTGTGTGTAGCTGCTAGTAACGTTCAAATGTTTGGGGTTAATAAAAAGGTTTGAAAGAAGTGTCTATATTTGCCAAGGATGAATCTAGTAGAAAATAAAATAGTAATTTAAATACACTCACTGGCCACTTTATTAAATACACCTTACAAGTACCGGGTTGGACCCCCTCTGCCTTCAGAATTGCCTTAAATCTTCATGGCATAGATGCAACAAGGTACTGGAAATATTCCTCAGAGATTTTGGTCCATACTGACATGATGGCATCATGTAGTTACTGCAGATTTGTTGGCTGCAAATCCATGATTTAAATCTCCTGTTCCACCACATTCCAAAGGTGCTCTATAGGATTGAGATCTGCTGACTGTGAAGGCCATTTGAGTACAGTGAACTCATTGTCATGTTCAAGAAAGCAGTCTGAGATGATTCTTGATTGGTTGAGAACTATTTAAAAAAATCTGCATTTATAAGTTGAAAAAATGTTTATTATATTGAGAGAATCGCCTTTAAAGTTGTCCAAATTAAGTTCTTTAGTAATGCATATCCCTAATAATAGTTAAGTTTTGAAATGCTGAAAAAAATGACTTTTTGGTGTAGTAAATCTAATGAATTTACTATCATTTTTTAATTTGTAATATTAAAGGTCAAGGAAAGATTTAATATTTACACATTTGCTTGATGTAATAAATTAAATGAGTGAAAAGAGTTAAATATTAGTGTTCATTTAAATATTTAAACAGGGAAGCAAGTAAATTTGCTCTTGAGTTCAATTTGCTTAAAATAAAGTGAAATTAGACATTTCACTCCAGGGTTACGTCAAGTGATTTGTGATTAATAATACTTAATTTTATAAAAGCAATGTTCTTTTTTTAAATAAAAAATAACCTAACTTTAATTTTCCTTCGATTTAGTTCCTGTATTCATCAGGGGTCACCACAGCGGAATGAACCGCTAACTTATCCAGCATATGTTTTATGCAGCGAATGCCCTTCCATCTGCAACCCAGTAATGGGAAACAGCCATTCACGCACATTCACACAAATACACTATGGCCAATTTAGTTCATTTAATTTAATTCACTTATACTGCATGTCTTTGGCCTGTGGGGGAAACCGGAGGAACCCAGAGGAAACCCACACAAACACAGGGAGAACATGCTAACTCCATACAGAAATGCCAACTGGCTTATCCAGGACTCGAACCAGCAACCTTTTTGCTGTGAGGCGACAGTGCTAACCACTGAGCCACCATACCGCCTTAAATTGTCATTACTTGATTATTTTTTAATAAATATAGACTCAAAATTAACGATAATCAGTTAACTTTGACTTAACTTATTTAAGAGTGTTAGGTTAAAAATTATGTAAATGGTACATGATATTGACAAGTTTATTGTATTTGATATAAGTTATTTTATAATTAGTATATTATATTATGTAAGTATAATTTACTTGAATTTTGCTCGTGCAAATCGTTACAAAGATTAATCTTAGAAGCTTTTTCTCTCAGCGTATATTTACAGTAGTTAATAAAAAAAATGTCTTCATGGAACATGATGTTTACTCAATATTCAAAAGATTTTTGGCGTAAATTAAAAAAAAAAATCAATTGTCTTTGGCTACACTATTGAAAACAATAGTTCTACAACAGTCACTAGTTATTAGTCTTCAGTGTCACATAGTCTTTAATATATATATATTTGTTATCCTATTCTTATTTGTTTTCCAGCAGTTATTTTGTTGGTTAAAAGAAACAAACAAAACAAGACTGTAGCTATGTTTCCATCCAAAGATGCTAATTAAATTTATGCACTGGAATATCGCATAAAAGATGTGAATGCGAATAAAGCAACCTTTCCATTCAAGAAGCCAAAGAGAACAAAATCGTCACTTTCTGATTAACTGGCACCAAATATCAACAGTAAAAACGGAATTTGCTGCGGTAGAAGAAGCTGCATCAATCTTTTCTTTATTTATTAAATTGCTTGCGCCTCAGAAGACAGTATGCCGACGCACAATGAACGCGTGGTGGCATTTAAAGGCCTGAGACACTGAGCATAGACACTCTTGACAATTCTGGAGGTCATTAATAATATAATAACACTAATACTGAAATAATTAAGGCGTTTTAGAATGACCAAACAACATTTCAGATGTTTTACAATGCGTTCAGCCTGCGGGTTTGTCTATTCGCACACATTTTTATCATAACATGACGACTTATAACAAAATCACATGACTTTTTTTAATGCACATACTGGAATTTGTTTGGTAAAAGTGTTTCCATCGTAGTTTATGCACATCTTTTCTTATCAAATAAAAAGTTTATCCTACTCAGTTTTGCGCATATGTTTTTATGCGCATTTTGAGAATTTTTATGCACATGTTTCTGTCAACCGTTTTTTTATGCGCATAGAAATAGGTGGATGGAAACGTAGCTTGTGATACTGCACCGAAAAAATATATAAAGTATCTTCATGTTGTCCCAGCACAAATCAATTAAGTTCACTTAATTGTTTTTACAAATTTAAGTGGATTGAGCATAAAATAATTAATTTGTTTGTATTATAATAAGCAGTTTGAACAAACAGAAAAGAAAGTAATTTTGCAAAAGCAGCATGTTTTTGCTTCCACCCAAAAAGTGACATTTACTGCATGGAATAATAGATGGTCCTCAAGGTCTTTTGAGCTGTAACTTAACAGACACATTCTGGGGACACTTGAGGCTTGTATTAAATGCAGTGAAAAGGGGCATAATATGACCCCTCTAAGCTTTCAACTTCTTCAGAAAGATTTCTACCCATAAAGTGCAGAACAGACATATCTCAGCTGACTTGGAAAGACCTCGGGTGTTTGAGTTCAGAGCAATGTGTAACACAGAGCCGCTACATTTAAGAGGGGACACGTCTTGAGCTCAGACATCTTAAATGTCAAACATCAGATATCCGGAGACAGTCACTAAGATTATATCACTGACCTCTCTGGTACAAGCAGACCGACAAGTTCATACCCACATTCTTTGTGTTTTACTATTGTGCCACTGCTGACAGTACAAAAGTGGGGAAAGTAGTTTAAATTAGAAACTCGGTTTAGCTTGATGTGTGTTTAAGGAGCAATTAATCACGAGTGGCAGACAGCTGTATATAACATCCGTAGAATTACACAAGCAATTTGTCATAATTACTTTCAACAGCCTTTTTTTGACGGCGTTCTTAAAATAGACTTCACTTTAGCTTTAATTTTCATTTCAACTCCTTGTAGAAGAAGGAATGAGATTTTGCAGATTTGAAGGCGCTAATATGCTGAATGCTTTTGTGGCATCGGGTAAGACGTCCTTAGGGATTCACGCGGATCTCATTCACCGATGACACACTCGAAAAGTGTGCAGTCGTTTTTTTTGACGCCCTCAGAACTCAGACATGAAAGACTGATGTAATTGCTTGCTCTAAATATACACAGGAAAAATAGCAAAACAGAGGAAACAGGCAATAGCTTCGACACCTACGCATACACTGTGCCCCGAAAGCTTGTGCTGCAGTTTTGTTCTTACGGTCATGGTCACAAATATTGGTATGCAAATGAGAGCAAAGGAATACTGTTGACAGAAATCTGCTTTTTATATTGTTTTTAGCTTTCATTCAAGAAAAATATCACTAAATCCTAATATTTAAACGCTTTTGAAAAAAAAAAAATACTGCAATACTTAGTGGTCAAAATTATTGGCACGCTTAAAAATATTTAAAATGGACTCATTTCTGAGGTGTATTTCTATATTTCATTTGCATGCTTGTACTCACCCTAAACAAACAAAAATCTAGTCATGGTTTCTTTTTACAGGAGTTTAAATATCAGGGTTTATGCTGGGTCTTAAAGTCTTAATGTCTTAAATCTCAAAAACAGAATTTTAGGCCTTAAAAAGTCTTACATCTACTGAAATATGGTGTTGTAGGTCTTAAATCTTTTTAAACAGGTCTTAATTTTCCTTTGTTCATGTATAGCTACCCAATCTGGCCATTAACACTCATACAATCACCAACAATCCATCTCAATCAAACTTTAACTTTTTATTTAAAAATGTCATTTTTAACTCTATTTACCATAATGGTTTAATTATTAATTTAATAATTAATTGACAGGCGGATTGGTGCAGCAGTAATGCGGTCGATGTATCGGTCAGTTGTGGTAAGAAGTAGCTTAGCCGAAAGGCAAAGCTCTCGATTTACCGGTCAATCTACAGTACGTTCCTAATATCACCTATGGTCATGAGCTTTGAGTCATGACCGAAACGACAAGATCTTGGATACAAGCGGCCGAAATGAGTTTCTTTCACAGGGTGGCAGGGCGCTCCCGTATAGATTGGGTGAGGAGCTCTGTCACTCGGGAGGAGCTCAGAGTAGAGCCGCTGCTCCTCCACATCGAGAGAAGTCAGCTGAGGTGGCTCGGGCATCTGTTTCAGATGCTTCCTGGACGCCTACCTAGGGAGGTGTTCCAGGCATGTCCCACCAGGAGGAGACCTCGGGACAGACCCAGGACACGCTGGAGGGACTATGTCTCTCAGCTGGCCTGGAAACGCTTCGGGATCCCCCTGGAGGAGCTGGAGGAAGTGTCTGGGGAGAGGGAGGTCTGGGGTTCTCTCCTAAGACTGCTGCCCCTGCGACCTGGCCCCAGAAAAGCGGACGAAAATGAGATGAGGTTTAATTATTTTCCTCATAATAACATTTGTTTAAAAATTCCCCATTTATTTACTGCTGAGGACACTGACCTGGACATACTGTTGTGCATATTTTCAAACTTTTTGTCCATTTTTTTTAGAAAGTTTATGTTGAAAAAAAGGGTATGTTTACAACTAGAGCTTGCTCGTTTTGGCACAATATTTAAAAAATGTTGCTTAATAATATTTAAACTATTTAAATTTGTTATTATTAAATTATAATTGTATTATTAAATGTATAAAATTATAATAATTGTTTGGATTGGGCAAATATAAATATTTTCCATCTGGACCATTTGAAAAACTCCTTAGGGTTTGTATGAGTCTAAAATTTGATTAATAATGGTCTTAAAAATGTCTTAAGTCTTAAATTTATCTTGGTGAAACCTGCAGAAACCCAGAATATGAAGAACACAAAGTCATTCAACTACAATGAGTAAAGGCAAATATTTTAATTCTGTGAATTTGGAGTGAATAATTTCAAATTTCGAGCGTGCAATATTCCAAATGTGAATTAAGTGGATTTCCATCAAGTTAGAGTGGCTGCCTGTAGAATTGGTAATCTAGTAACCAACAGTAAACAAGGCAAGGTTAATGGAGTCACATAAGCTGTGTCTCATTTCAGATGCTGCATCCTCCGAAGGATGCAGGCTTCAAAGGTGAGTCCTTCGAAGTTCTCAGTCCGAACTGAGCTTTTTGAAATGAGACGATCTAGCCTACAGAGGACAGATCTCATCCCGCAACCGCAACAGCTGTCGTTAATAAGCGGTAATAAAATTTTTGACTTTTTTTTAGATTACTTAAAATAAGTTTTAAAATCACTCTGAAGGCAAAGCAAGGTTTATAAAAGTTGGAAATATAATTCCTTTGATCCATACATGTGCAAATAAAAATGTAAACTGTCTATAAAATTACTTTTTAGTAAGACATGTCATATTTTTTTTTTTTAACACGTCTTTATATATCCAAGTAAAATAAACCTAATTTATATATTTAATTATATATAATACATTTAACCTAATTAAACATTAAATTTAGAGTTTTCTTTTAAAAATGTCCTGCCCTGATGTTCGAGGCCGCAAATAATCCATTTTCGAGGCAGCCTTCGTCGTGGCACAATGACGCAGTGCCCTTCGAATGCATCCTTCGCAGGATGCAGCCTCTAAAATGAGACACAGCTATACTGTAGGTGTAATGTTTGCTATCAGTTTATTTTCCAAATGTTTCTTATCCCATTATTTCCATTAACCATTTTCTGCCAAGTCCAAAACCACCTCAAGCTAATATATGTTTTTAATTAATACATTTTTTTATTTCCATCACTCATTTCTAATGCGAAACTTCAAATATACACATTAACACAGAGGGATGGAAACCCAGCTAGTGAGGAGGAAAGTTTGAGTAAAAAACTCTCTCCAAGGTTTACAGCTGGACATTTGCGGAAATTCTTAACTTTAAGGCTCAGAAAATCTCCAAATAAATAAATAGTGCTCCGCATATATGAGTACACCCCCCACAAATCTCTCATTTAAGTTAATATTTTCTATAGGATGCTTTACAATATTATATTTGTGCATATACATTAGTTTAGTCAGTACTGAAGCCAAATCTAGAGCTAAAATAACTTACAATAATGGTTCAAAAATTAGTAGCCCAAATTTATGGTATAGAAAAATATTAAATAAAATGTTCAAAAATAGCAAAAAACAAGAGAAACAAAAAATATAAACAATTTTGTTGAAATGTTGTAGTTTGTTAGTTTTTTTTTTTTTTTTTTTTTTTAACAATTTTGTGAACATTTAACTTAAATATATTATCTTTCCATTTCTAAAGATGTTCTGTGACTAAAATATTATTTTAATAAATATATCTGTTAAATAATAATTTTTTTTTGTTCAAATGCACCAATATACAGTTGAAGTCAGAATTATTAGCCCCACTTTGAATTTTTTGTTCTTTTTAAAATATTTTCCAAATTATGTTTAACAAAGCAAGGAAATTTTCACAGTATCTCTGATAATATTTTTTTCTCCTGGAGAAAGTCTTATTTGTTTTATTTCGGCTAGAATAAAAGCAGTTTTTAATTTTTTATGAACCATTTTAAGGTTAAAATTATTAGCCCCTTTAAGCTAATTCTTTTTTTCGATAGTCTACAGAACAAACCATCCTTATACAATAACTTGCCTAATTACCCTAACCTGCCTAGTTAACCTAATTAAATTAGTTAAGCCTTTAAATGTCACTTTAAGCTGTATAGATGTCTTGATAAATATCTAGTAAAAAATATTTACTGTCATCATGGATAAAATAAATCAGTTATTAGAAATGAGTTTTTTTAAAACTATTATTTTTAGAAATGTGTTGAAAAAATCTTCTTTCCGTTAAACAGAAATTGGGGGAAAATAAACAGGGGGTGCTAATAATTCAGGGGGGCTAATAATTCTGACTTCAACTGTATATTACACATTCACTGAGAAATGGATAAAAATATTCATTTCAAAATAGGGTGTACTCATATGCTAAGCACTGTAAATGGTAACTAAAAATCAAAGGGCATCTTAGTCACTATTTCCCGAAAACATTTCTCTGCGACAAAACAAAACATACAAAAAAAAGAAAAAAGAGCTGTTAGCAACAAATGCACAAGGTGGGCTTGTTGTACACAGGGATACTGTTGTACACCCCAAATCTAGAATTAAATAACACAGGATCAATAAATTTTTTTCTTCCAAATGCCCTAGACATGTTGTTGGACACGGCATCACGAATTCCGTCAAATACCAACAGATAAAAGAAATGGAAAAACCTGACTGCCTATACTACAAGTTTTACAATAGCTGGACCTAAAGAGCATCACCAGACAGAGAACATGAAGCATCTTGGGAGATTCTGTAAAGAAGGGCTTTCTAACCGCTCTCCATGTTTCCTTCAACCTTATCAGGCATTACAGGAGACTCTCAGACCTGGTGTCTGGGCAAATGGAGGTTGCAAAAATGATTGAATACAAATGTGACAATCATTTCGACCCACATGTAGTGTATTGGAGCAAAGCCTTTACTTCATAATGAGACCCCTCAGTCCTGCATTTCATTTATTTCAATGAAAGTTTAAACTTTTTGTTAATTAATTTTTTGGTCCCACTTTATATTAAATGGCCTCATGCATGTATGTATTTAATCATGCAATTACTGTACATCTACAGTACACACATGTAATTGCATGAGTAAATGCATACCTGCATGATTAAAAACATGCATTTAATAACATCTATAATCAACCATATCCCACCTCAGGAGCACCAGAAGTGTTCTTCAATACATTATGAACACATTAAGTACATTGTATTTATATTTTGATGTAAGTCCATAGATGTTAAGGCCACTTAATATAAGGTGGACCATTTTTTTTAACACATGATAAAAAAAAAAACTATACAAGTTAATTTTCACAGCTTTCTTAGATCATACTAACCAAGGATGCCAAAAAATTGGACCATCTAGTTTAGAAATGAATTAGGTATGTGGTTTATGCTTTTGTGTGTGTATGTGTTCGATACTACCCTGATTTAGTAGATGTGTTTGTGTGTGTGTGTGTTAAGATGGAGGGAGAGAGAGACACGCAGGAAGGGCATTTGCAACTTCCCCCCTAATGTTCCAGTAATGGGGGTGACAGAATAGATTTAGTGTATTGGATTCGGTCGCCCTCTTTCCGCCCATTCTCTCTTATGGAGGTCAGTCGCCTCTGCAGTGAACATCCATCACGGCTCAGCAGCTGGAGACCGCTTTTCTGCTCTCCCCGGCCTGCGAGTGCTAACAGCACTGCTGCAGGACTCGCACTGTACCAGTGGTCTCTCGCCATCTGCCGTCTCTGCTGGAAAGAGAAACAGCCAAATTAAGTTTTCTTTTACAATCTTTCTTTTTTTTTTTTTTTTTTTTTTAACCTGACACTGTTGAAGGAAGTTTAAAGTCATCGATGTGTATGTATTGTTTAAGAATATTGATCAGATTGATAATAGATCATTCTAGTTAGAGATTTATTAATTTATAATTCTAAGCTTAGAGATTTATGCCCATAGAATTTATTGGTAATTATTATAAATATCTTTAATTCCAAATTAGAATTTTATTAATTATAATTTAGTTTTTGTAGTTTTTTTTAGTTATTGAAACTCATAAGTTTGTTTTTATTCAAGGTTTTATGTTGTATTATTTTTTTTATATTTTATGTAGTTTATTTATTTTTGCTTTTGTTTCATTTCTCTTTTATTTTTTGTTTATTGACCATTTGTATTGTTTTTCCATTTTGCGTTTGTTTTGTTCTATTTTTTGTTGTCTGTGTTAGGTTTATTTTAAGGTGTACATGTGAGCAGCTTGACACATTTACTGTGACGCTCTCGCCACTTTCGGTATGAACGCAAAGTTTGCTCTGGCTGCCCTGGCGACAACGCTGTCTGCCTTTACTGCTCCATCAGCAAAAGCGTCAAAATTCACTACATTTCGTATTTAAAGGGGCCGTTGTAGCATATCAGCCAATCAGTTACATTTCCGCATAAAAACATGCTTTCCAGTGCTTTAAAGTTGTTGCGTGTGGTGTGGCTTTGCTCCACTTTTCCAGTATGTCCATATGTCGGAAATACTCTGAAGCAGCAGTACTGTATTGTACTGTCATTACAGTTACCCGCTTATATATACCTGCTTTTTTAAGGAAAAAAAAATAATAATAAAAAAAAAAAACATGATAAATAATTGAAAATCCTGCGATCACAATAATCAAACCCTTGAGAACAACTATAGTCGGAACTGTGGACTCTTCTCAAGCAATGGACTTCAATATTCCGATTGCTTGTCGCCGAACCACGTCATAGCTCATTACCATAAAGTTGACTTAATTTCAACTCTCCTCGAAGCCCACATTGGTGAAGCCGAGCCGCTTATCGCAGCCAGCTCCCATTGAAAATGAATGAGTTCTGGCTACTTTGACGCTCTCGCAGCTTTCGATGTGAATGCACAGTTACAATCACGGCTACTACTGTACATAACTGTGGTGTTGGAGTGTTCGAAAACAGTATACCGTCATTCAACCTTTTCGAACTTCCTTTGGCCTTTTAAATGGAAAAGAACTTAATATAGATATAAGTATACCAGGGCCTTAAATTTACATTTAGTAATTTAGCAGACATTAGCATACGTGAACAGTTTTTTTTTTTTTTTTGTTTTTGTTTTTTAAGAGATATGGAGTGTAAGAAAATGTCTAGTAAAAACTGGTGCAAGTGTCATTTAAAGTGTCAGAGATAAAAGAGTGCGTTTTCTGTAGGTAGTTTGTCAAGCCCACTCACCTGTGTGAGGCACACTTAGAATTGCATAATATGATAAGGAGATTACGGAAAACATGGGGTTTTAATTAAATGATACCATAGATATTTACAAAGATGTTGTATTTTGGAAGGAATGCGTCAATAGAGCCGCAGGGTAGTACAGGGTAGCGCTCCTTTGAAATGAATGTGGGACCTATGAAATGTTGTGCCTTTATGCTTTGTTTTTTTTGTTTGCTCATTACAACACCCCTACGCAGCGCAAAAGTCCAACGACTTGACTACTGTGGTTAAATGACATTTGTCCTGGGAGCACTGTACAAATGTGGTGGCGGTATTGATGCATGCTCAGCGTCTGTATGCAATATCTAGTGTATGTATCTATGGAATGATACTAGTAATGATGACATATTTTTCATTTTTGGGTGAACCATCTCTTTAAGGCCACCAATAATCATAGTTAGTGTCCATAATAGGGTATATGCAGAAGGACTTTTAATTTTCAGTAACCCAGTTAAAGCACTTCTGGTGAACCGTATGACGTTATAAAACCATCACGTTTAAATTATGTGGGTCTCAGAATATACAATATACATACAAAAGTTGTTTCATCACATGAACAACTAAATGAATGCTTATGTCTATTTAACGGATTATATTTTGATTACATTACAAAATGGATGCTGTAAAAGGAACCCTAAAAATGTTTAAGTCACTTTAACCGTTCACCGGAAGTTTATTGGTAGGGAAAAACACTAGCTGTGCGTATACCCTATTGTCTCTTTCCATTCTAATAACTTTAATCTTACATATTATTGACCGATAATAATGTTTTGTTGCTTTTTGTGTGTCGTTTTTCTTCCTAGTGTGGATAAGAAGGGTAATTTGGTTTTGATTCCATGGGAGGAGAGTCGACACCGAGATCTGGACTGGTGTGAAGTTCTTGAGTGCAGGTGAGATCACACTGGTGCTTAAAGTGGCTGAAATCTCTGTTTATCACAATGACACTCTCTCTTTCTCTCTGCGTGTGTGTGTGTCTTTTAGAGAAGTGGTGGAGCCCAACCCAATGGACGACTGTCAGTTCTTATATGAAGAGCAGCCAGAGCTGGAGAGATTTCGAAGCGCCGACCCCTTCATCACACTGCTGACTGAGTGGTACCTGACCAGGGCACAGGACATAGAGAGCCATTCCCGGCAGGTACAAGAGCTGACACTCAAACACGTATCAAAGCGCAGCGTTTTCTTTTGCTCTTTTGCTTGACTGACACTTCACCGGCCTGGAAAAACAAACAGATACACATACTGATGCACATCTGACTCACAGAAGATTTGCTTCCTACGTGAGTGACAGTTACTGCTGTCCCAGAGGGCTGTTAGTGTTCTGAGATCAGCTGTATCTGTCTGCTCTGAACCATACTAATGGAGAGACATCTGAACCATTAGAAGACCACTCGCAGCTTCTCAAACATTTTCTTTCTTTCTTTCTTTCTTTCTTTCTTTCTTTCTTTCTTTCTTTCTTTCTTTCTTTCTTTCTTTCTTTTTCTTTCTTTCTTTCTTTCGTCCTTTCTTTCGTCTTTTTTTTCTTTCGTCCTTTCTTTCGTCCTTTCTTTCTTTCGTCCTTTCTTTCTTTCGTCCTTTCGTCCTTTCTTTCGTCCTTTCTTTCGTCCTTTCGTCCTTTCTTTGGTCCTTTCGTCCTTTCTTTCGTCCTTTCGTCCTTTCTTTCGTCCTTTCTTTCGTCCTTTCGTCCTTTCTTTTGTCCTTTCGTCCTTTCTTTCGTCCTTTCGTCCTTTCTTTTGTCCTTTCGTCCTTTCTTTTGTCCTTTCGTCCTTTCTTTGTTTCTTTCTTTCATTCGCTCTTTCTTTATTTCGTCCTTTTTTGCATTCTTTCATCCTTTCGTTCTTTTTTCTTCCCTTCGTCCTTTTTTTTGTCCCTTCGTCCTTTTTTCATTCTTTCGTCCTTTCACTAGTCCTTCATCCTTTTGTCCTTTCGTTCTTTTGTCCTTTTTTCATGTTTTTCTTCATTCTTCGTCCTTTTGTCTTTTGTCCTTTCTTTCATCCTTTTGTCCTTTCTTTAATTTTTCTTTCATATTTTCATTCATCCTTTCGTTCTTCCTTTCATCCTTTCTTTTGTCCTTTCGTTCTTTCTTACTTGTGTCTTTTTCCTTTTGTTCTTTCTTTATTTGGTCTTTTGTCATTTCTTTCATCCTTTCACCCTTTCTTTCTTTTGTCCTTTTTTGTCCTTTCTTTCATCATTTTGTCTTTTCTTTCGTTATTTTGTCCTTTCATCCTTTCTTTCATTCTTTCGAATTTTCTTTCATCCTTTCGTTCTGTTTTTCATTCTTATATCCTTTGTCGTTCTTTCTTTCTTGTCTCCATTTCTATTTGTTCTTTTTTATTTGGTCCTTTCTTTGTTGTTTCTTTTGTCGTTACATTCATCCTTTCACCCTTTCTTTCTTTTGTCCTTTTTGTCCTTTCTTTCGTTATTTTGTCCTTTCCTTCATCCTTTCTTTCACTCTTTCTTTTATATTTTTTCATCCTTTCATTCTTTTTTTTCATCCTTTCTTTCATCCTTTTATTCTTTCTGTCATTCATCCTTTCATACTTTCTTTCATCCTTTTATCTTTTGTCGTCCTTTCTTTAGTCCTTTTGTCCTTTTTTTCGTCCTTTCGTCCTTTGTCTAGTCTTTCATCCTTTTGTCTTTTTCTTCATCCTTTTATACTTTCTTTCATCCTTCATCCTTTCATCTTTTTGTCTTTTCTGTCATCCTTTCTTTCATCCTTTCGTCCTTTTTTATTCTTTTTCATATTTTCTTTCATCCTTTTGTTCTTTCTTTTACCTTTTATTCTTCCTTTCATCCTTTCGTCATTTTGTCATTTCCTTCATTCTTTTCATCTTTTCTTTCATTCTTTTGTCCTTTCGTCCTTTTTCTCGTCCTTTCCTTCATCTCATCATTTATTTTGTCCTTTCCTTCATCCTTTTGTCTATTCTGTCATCATTTTTCATTCTTTTGTTTTTTGTCATCCTTTCTTTCATTCTTTTGTCCTTTCATCCTTTAGTCCTTTCTTTTGTACTTTCATTTTTCCTTTCTTTTATCTTTTGTCATTTTTCATCCTTCTGTCAGCCTTTCTTTTTGTACAGTTTCCTTTTCATTCTTACTTTCTTTCATTTACTTTATTTTTCTCTTTCTTTTATCTTGTTTCTTTTTTCATCTTTCTTTCTTTCTTGTTCATGATATTGTTTCCCCCTGTATTTTTATCCTTTATCATTTCTTTTTTATCTCTTTCTAGTTTCTATCCTATTTTTTCTTTTTCTCTCTTAATTTTCTTTCTTTTATTTTCTTATTTAATGGTGCTTAAAATGCATTTTGTAGAAATGTAGAAGTCTAAAGTCTACAATGCCCTGATTTATTTTTCCACAGTTGCTTTTTTTGAGTAAAAGCTCCAATTACTGCGGGGTACAAAATTCTGAGACTCCCTAATGAATTGGTTTTAATTTGCATACTTCTAATTTAGGGCATTTCTTTTGTTGTTAAAAATTATATTTTCAGCTTAGGAAATTCACTGAAAACTTACATAAAAACACATTTGAATTTTAGAACATCAATGTTTTATCTTTTAATTCATTCACATAAAGTCATTTTAATTTAATGACAACCTGTTCATTTTGTTTTCATAAGCACTTTCTAGATCAAAATGCTTATATCACACAGAAGTCATGCAGCATTTGCACAGTATTTGAAATAAAATTGTTTAACTTTAAAAGTCTAATTAAGACTTTTAATGCCAGAAGCGGAATACCTGAATATTTAAAACTATTTTGAATTTATTTAGTTAAACAGTCAAAAAATAACAATGAACTATGTACTAATTCTGCTGTGATTTAACAGAGATGTTTGTTTGTAAGGTTTTTGTTACCAAAGATTGTGTTTTTTTTTTGTTTTTTTTTTTATTTTTTTTTAATTTTTTTTAACAATAATTGTAACAAGAGGAGGAAACTGGCTAATTTGGAACTTTCCAGCTTAAAATCAACATTGTATCGATATTCACCTATTGTGACGTGACAAAAGACCACAGTAATGGTCGATGCATTGATGTCTCATAATTGTTCAAGAGACTGCATGTTCTTATTATCCTAAGAAGAGACTTTTACTTCAGTTTTCATGCCAGCAAGCAATGCTTTAAAACTGTGAGAGTGTACAGCTGCTATACATTTTCATGGATTGCACATTAGTGTTTGTTTTTGCTTTTGTAAGAGTTTCTGTGTGGGATAAAACCTGTCAGACAGCTTCTGTTTATACCACAAAACAAGCTTTAGAAGTAATTAAAGATGCAACCACGTGTTCAAGTATATTTTTCATGCAGAGTACAAATGCAGGTGGTTGTGTATTTGTGGTCCTGGCGTATATGTGGATTTTTTTTATTTATTATGTTGCACGCAATTTTGAATTTATGGGAAGCTGTGATGCTTTTAACTCAGTAAGTCTACAATGAAACTGTCTGAGTTGGAAGACACTGCTGTGTTGACTGTTTCTTTTTAACTCTCCTCAATCCAATTGGAAAGCCACACCCACTTTGGCACCACTTTTCAGTACCTTTTTAAGGTGCTCATGTAATGACTGCCAAACGATTGCTCTGTGCAACAAATTGAACGTTATTTTAGAACTTTATTACCTGTTATTCACAGCCTATGCAGGTTCTGTTCAGTAAAGTAGACCTCATTAGCTGGTGCGGGTGTCCTCTCTGGTAAACACATAGCTCACGGTCAGCTCACTTGAGATTTTGCAGCCGCTAATACGTCATTAAGATAGAAATTATGTTTTTGGGTGAAATATACCTTATAAATACAGTATGGAACTCTTTCAACTCTATTTGGAGGTGTCCACGTTGCTGAGAAATGCATATAAATGTGGGGGGTAGAATCGATATCGTGATTATTATTATTTAGTTCATTAATTGTGCAGCACTAATGATGATGATGATGGTGATGTTCTAGGCACTTGAAGATGCTGGAGTAATGCGGACACCAGTCGTACCTGTAACAAAACCTATACATCTTACAAAAGAAAATGCACTAGTGTAGATGGTGCCTTATTATGCCTGCTTTTTTACAAGATGTAAAAATAAGTCTGCGGTTTCTCTGGGATGTGTCTATGAAGTTCCAACTCAAAATATGTTACAGATCATATGATACATTTATAAAGGATAGGACAAGGAGTACAGTCAAAGAAACTTTAAATAACAAATTTTTGTTATTTTTAATAATAATCAGACACTTTGAAGGAAAGTGAACTACTGCACTGGGTTAAAAACAATCAAAGCAGTGCAAACTACTGTTAAAAAAAAAGAACAATTCCAATGTTATTTCCAAATATAATTTTTGTATTGTTGTATAAATTGTATAAATATTTGTCACATTTTGAGCTTGTTTATAAAAAAAAAATAAATAAAAAATAACTGATAACTTGTATCTAATAACTGATTTATTTTATCTTTGCCATGATGACAGTAAATAATATTTTACTAGATATTTTTCAAGACACAGCTTAAAGTGACATTTAAAGGCTTAACTAGGTTAATTAGGTAAACTAGGCAGGATAGGGCAATTAGGCAAGTTATTCTATAAGGATGGTTTGTTCTGTAGACTTTAAACTGCTTTTATTCCAGCCAAAATAAAACAAATAAGACTTTCTCCAGAAGTAAAAATATTATTAGACATACTGTGAAAATTTCCTTGCTCTGTTAAACATCATTTGTGAACTATTTAAAAAAGAAAAAAAAAGTCAAAGGGGGGCTAATAATTCTGACTTCAACTTTATATATATATATATATATATATATATATATATATATATATATATATATATATATATATATATATATATATATATATATATATATATATATATATATATACATATATATATATATATACATATATATATATATATATATACATATATAAAATTTTCTTTATTATAAAGAAAGCGTAGAAACTCAAGTTGGAAAGTTGAAAATGTTTAATTGCAGAGCCAATGAAATAGGCAAAAACAAAAGTAGGTCAAGAAACATTTTGGAATCTGACTGTGACTCAGAATCAGATTGTGAAGTCCCTCCAAATTTCCACCCCTAAAAATGATGTTAAAATCAAAGTCAGTGAAGTTTTTAAAAAAATTAAAAAAAACATTTTAAGGACAATAATATTAGCCCCTTTAAGCTATATTTTTTTCTACAAAACAAACCATCGTTATACAATAACTTGCCTAACTACTCTAACCTGCCTAGTTAACCTAGTTAAGCCTTTAAATGTCACTTTAAGCTGTGTAGAAGTGTCTTGAAAAATATGTAGTAAAATATTATGTACAGTCATCATGGCAAAGATAAAATAAATCACTTATTAGAAATGAGTTATTAAAACTATTATGTTTAGAAATGTGTTAAATCGAAATTAGGGAAAAAATAAACAGGGGGCTAATAATTGTGAATTCAACTGTATGTACAAAAGACTAGGTTTTTAATTTAGTTGTATCACTAGTCTCAAACTTTTTGTCCTCACTGTATATGACCGGTATGACAAGCGCTATCACTCAGCTGTAGGCACAGTCTGTTTCAAGAAGTGCTGCAGAGCAGGAGAGACATCACTCTGTCAGGACAGAGGTTAAAGCAAGGAGAGAGGGCTGATCTCCGAGAGCTTGACATGTGAAGTGAGATGAGGAGGACGGCTGGTGCCTGGAAGCAGATTGAAAGTCCAAATAGAAATCCAGTGCAATAAAAGAGTGTGAGATCGGTTCATCTGAAGGCTGCCTGCATGTTTTGTCCTTAGAGGAAAGGGAAGTATGGCTGAAAACGTTTGCACATGTGGAGATCAATACTTCTGTACAACCAAAGCAAGGTGTGTGTGTGTGTGTGTGTGAACAAGCATGCTATGTTTGCAATCATTTATTTGTTAGGCAAATACACAAGGTGGTATTGCCCCTGATTTGGTGTTAAGCAGCTCTGCTTTGTAATTGGAGTGTTGTATTGTGTTGTTAGGAAGGCAGCATTGCTCCGCAGGTGTTTGGCTCATGTTAACTCCAGTGTCAGGGGTTTCGCTTCCTGCCAGGTGGGAAAAAAAAGCAGCAATCATTTCCTCATGCAGGCATCCACTATTGATTGGCTCCATGCTCTGCCTGTCAACTGGTGGAGGGATGCCAATCGTCAGCTCTTGATATGAACTGTATTGATGGGCTGCTGAGGCAGCTGGGGTTTCATTGACTGGGTATACTTTAGAAATCTTTTTGGGGGTTTTTAGTTGTAGCATTCTTTTTGTGGCCTTTTGACCGTTTTGATCATTCAAATGTTCATGCTATTTTAACAGTTTGAGTTATAGTGTAAACTAGGCATGGGACAATAACCATTTTCAAGGTATACAGTGGTTTGGAAAAGTCAAGTTTTTAAAACCGCCAACTTTTTCTGCTATATCATTCCTGCAGTATATGTTAGGTTTTCTTTTAAGTTTTTTAGGACAGCAGTATCTCCAGCAGAAAAGATCTCCAAAGATGACATTTTAAATTGTAATGAAATCTGTGTTTTTGAAACCAAAGATGATTCAATGACTTATTTAAATTGTTCAGCTTGACATGTTTACTGTACCAAAATATTTGAAATGTTTCTTAAAATAAAATATATTGTGTTAGAAGGGGAAAAAAGTTCTTGTTTTTTACCCAGACATAAAAAAAAACATATTTTAGAGCATTAATCACAATACCGATAAACTGTGATATTTTTATCCAAGGTTATCATGCCAAACACAAAGTGAGAATCTATGTAGTGTGATGCTGCTTGCTACAGGTAGCTAACTGGTAGCGTAGCATCAAAGGTATAACATTACTTTTGTTAATGTCTGACCTGGCATACAGAAAACTAGAAAGAAACCATTCATACTGTAAATTTGATAGTATCATTTACATCTACAATTAATCTTAGTCAAAGTCCTAAAAAAAACAGACAGCAGCAAATGTTGTTAGGAAA
The DNA here is from genome assembly GCA_903798195.1 of Danio kyathit. NCBI lineage: Eukaryota > Metazoa > Chordata > Actinopteri > Cypriniformes > Danionidae > Danio > Danio kyathit. Next base: position 37,399,459 of record LR812538.1, on the reverse strand, counting down.
ATGCCCGGTGATCTCATCCAAAAACAAAAACTCCAGCGTATTCAGTCATGACTCTAAATACAGATGTAAACAAGGTGTGAACTACGATGAACTTTTGACCACTATTTTTTTTTTTTAAATAGTGTCATTAAAAAAAAATTATGACATTAAATATGTAAGATAAGCCTTTGGTGTCTCCAGAATGTGCCTGTAAAGTTTCAGCTCAAAATACCCATCAGGTAATTTATTATAGCTCCCAGAATCTGACCTTTTTAGTGTCTGAATACATTGTAGCTGTTATTGTAGTCTGTGGCTTTAAATCCAAATGAGTTGCTTTTCTTCACCCACCGTTCCGTCTGCTTCTCATCATGCGTTACATCAGATAAACAGCACAGTGACAGATAGACTCGGATGAAGCTGAAATACAGCTCATTAGTCAAAAATACCAAGTACGTTTATTTGACGTATTTTGGTGGAGTTTATTCAAGCCTTTCTGAAATGAGTCACAAACAAATGCCGTTTGCAGAACACACACATATTAGCGTTTACTGACACCATGCGGCTGCGGTGATTATAGCGGTTAAGAATTACATAGCGATTTTCCTGTCTTTATTATAAACATGCTCTGTTTTAAAAACGTTTTAAACTTATAAAACTTCTAAAAGTCACAGAGAGTTGTAACAAATATTTTAATCCAAGTTTATTTGCAAAAAAATGTGGACCTGTGTATACATGTTATTGTAGAAATACAGTGCCTGTCAATCGATTCTGTGGGCGGGAAAATCCGCACTCCTACGTCACGTTGCGGTGGGCCTGAATCACTGGGATTTGGGTCCTATTTTAACGTCAGGAAATGTAAAAAAAAAAAAAAGGAGACTTATTGTGTTTATATCACTCCAATATGACAGTGGACACACTATACACACACACACAGTTCTCTCCAAACAGCTTACAAAAAGTTAATTTTCATCATAGGTGCCCTTTAAGTTCTGCACCGTCTTCATTGGCATTGTGACAGACTGGCAAAGATCAATAGTGATAGCATTATTTGAAACTCAAGTCTAATCGAAGCAAATCCCAGCCAGTCTCCTAGCCAGGAGGCTAATTCTGCTTAAATGGAAAGACTCTGCACCTCCAACATTTAAACAGGATTAAAGATTTTTTGTAAAAATATGCATTTAGGAAAATAATAAATAATAATTTGTCCTTTAAGCGATTCTTTACTACTTTGCAACCTTCTCTAGCTTTGTGGAGAACACAAACCATAGATGAATTATAATTCTATTTTTCTTTTTTACATCTTACTCTTATATATGGGGTTTTGTTTGATTGTCCGTTTTATCCGTTTGTTTTTTTTTGTTCTGTCTAAAAAAACTAAATAAAAAGATTGGAAATAAAAGATGGCATGTTTTCAGACATGTTTATATTTATTTTTAGACGCCACAATGCTGATGTTTCAGAAAAGTGAAGAAATCTACTGTTTGTTTGTTTGTTAGAACACTAATCGCAACAAATAAAAACATTTGTTATGTTTACAAATAATCATCTTCTGAGGAAAAAAAAGTTTCACATAAATATTTTTATTTGGAGTTTGGAGAAGATGCAATCAGACCTAGAATCAAACAAATATTCCCCCTCTCTGTTCCTAATAGGCTGGTTTATGCTTTTCTGTTAGATTGCTGATGCATTGTTATTTGGTTCACACAGGTGGATTGTTCCCTATCTCTGGTGCGTCTGGGAAAAGAGCAGAACATTCCTGGACTGGAGCTGCTTTGCGATGACCTGGTTACAATGGAGACACTGGTCTACGAGACGTCATGTGACCTGAGTGTCACACTGAAGGAACTGCAGCAGCTCAAGGACATCGACAAGCTCCGCCTCCTCATGAAAAATGTATGTTTTGAGACACTCAGTCTCTTTCAACACTTATGTCTATAGTATGTGTTGTTCAGCCAAACTCCCCCCCCCCCCCCCCCCCCCCCCCCCCCCCCCCCCTTTTCTTACTAGTAGTGTCAGTAGTGGCGGCATGGTGGCTCAGTGGTTAGCATTGTCGCCTCACAGCAAGAAGGTCGCTGGTTCAAGTCCCGGCTAGGCCAGTTGGCATTTCTGTGTGCAGTTTGCATGTTTGCTGGTGCTCCCGTTTCCCCCACAGTCCAAAGACATGCGGTATAGGTGAATTGAATACAACTATATTGTCCGTAGTTGTTGAGTGTGTGTGTGTGTGTGTGTGTGAGTGTGTGTGCGTGTGTGTGTGTGAGAATGAGTGTATGGGTGTTTCCCAATATTGGCTTGTGGCTGAAAGAGCATCCGCTACATAAAAATATATGCTGGAATAGTTGGTGGCTCATTCCGCTGTGGTGACCTCTAAAATAGAGATGAAGGAAAATGAATGAATGAATGAATGAATAGTGTCAGTAGCCACTCTGCAAACTGATTAAATCACCTGGGTTTCTCTGAGCCATTATAAATGCAGTATTTTCAGCTCTACTTTGAGGAGCACTAGTGCATCTGATAGATCTTGGAGAGCGCTTGCAGATTTGTGTTTACAGGCCTGCTCTCATTACGACTGCAGTAAGCACATCCAGCGGGCTTGTTTGGATTTAATGCTTTCATTAAAAATGATTTAATACTCATTTGCTTGTTTAAGGGGAAACGCTGTGAGTGGGTGAATCGCAATCTTAGCATCTGTTTACTAGTGATACTTTGAATGTTTTCTGAGGAAACACTCGGTTCAGTTGGAGATTAACATTCTGTCATCTTTTACTCACCCACATGGCGCGCCTGTCCCTGTGGTCGCATAAAAGAAGATTAAAAAAGGTTCAGAAATTATCTGAATGATTTGTTTGTGTAAACATACTTTTTGAAGCTTTATATCAGTGTCTAATGTACATCAAAACTGGAAGGGTGAGCACAGCACAAACATAACATGGGGAGAGTTGTAACACATCATGCTTAATTAGGTTTTTTTTTTTTTTTTTTGCAAATACAATTACAGATGCAGGACAAAAATGAATGATGACATGTACATGCATATGCTCTAAACAAAATACAGCAACACTAAAAAAAAAAAAAATCACAACATGATCATCCAAGCAAATATGCACAATAAAATCACAGGTGTACATACAGTTAAAGTAAGAATTATTAGCCCCCTGAATTATTAGCCCCCCTGTTCATTTTTTCCCCAATTTCTGTTTAACAGAGAGAAGAACTTTTTAACACATTTATAAACATCATAGTTTTAGAAACTCATCTAGATAGATATTTTTCAAGACACTTCTATACAGTGTAAAGTGACATTTAAATGCTTAACTAGGTTAATTAGGTTAACTGGGCAGGTTAGGGTAATTAGCTTATATAAGTTATTGTATAACGATGGTTTGTTCTGTAGACTGTCAAAAAAATATATAGCTTAAAATGGGCTTATAATTTTGACCTTAAAATGGTTTTTAAAAAAATTAAATCTGCTTTTATTTTAGCTGAAATAAAACAAATATGATTTTCTCCAGAAGAAAAAATATTATCAGACATTCTGTGAAAATTTCCTTGCTCTGTTAAACATCATTTGGGAAATATTTAAAAAGGAATAAAAAAATCAAAGGGTGGCTAATAATTCTGACTTCAGCATACAATTCTATTCAAGATACAGTCAGTTATTGATCTATACCTAGTGGGAAGGAAATCAATATTTTACTTTCTTAATTTATCTAGAAGAGGACCCCACATTTTATAGAAGTAGCTAGCAGTTTATTGTATTGTGCGTCTGATTTTCTCTAGTTTAATAAAAACAAAAATAAAATGTCTTTAATCCACGAAGAACATTAAAGAAAATTAAATGTCAAATAAAACTGAAACGTCTAGCTAGAACTGTACCATGCTTAATAGATCTGACAGTATTGTATTCTATAAAGAGAATTATTTTTAAAATATATATATTTTTTTAATTCAAATTTATATTTTAAGTGTTTATTACTTTTTAGTGTTCCTTTCAGATGAGACAAATCTGTTATTATTTCAATTTCCAGTCAGTTATTGATCAGTTTAAACAGTTCTTTTTAACCCTCTGGGGTCTGAGGTGATTTTTGGGCCCCTTAGATGTTTTGACATGCCCTAAAATTTGAGCTCATTTCAGCGACTTATTAAAAAAGTAGACGCCTAACAGATTCGAATGGTGTATAACACATATTTGTGTGACCAAAATCAACAGACTATTGTTAGTGTCTTTGGCACTTATAAGAAAAACGAGATCCTCACTGGTCCTCAGAGGATAAATGCTTCGTATTCTAGAGGAACATGTTAACTAGTTTGAATTCCAGTTTTGCAGATGGAAACAGACTAAAATGTACTCCATAAATGTTAGAAATGTGCTGTTGTATAATAGTAGTTATGCTAGTGTGTAGTTTTTTTAGTATGTCTGAATGTGTTTTCTTTCTGTCCTTTTTTGTCCACATTTTTTGAACTGCACTGTAGTTTATCTGTGTATTGCAAGGAGGAGGACGCCTTATTTGCAGTGTTCACTGTCGATTTAAAAAAAAAAAAAAAATTTTTTTTTTAAAGCCATTATTTATTTAAAATAGAAATAAGATTAATATTGTATTAGGATAATTTTTGCTAAAACTTTATTTTAAGTACCAATTCACACTATATACTAGAAACTTATTATCTGCCTATTTTTAAGATATTGGCTGTTTTTTGTACTTATAAACTACATATCATACATGACCTTATTCTACATCCCTAATCCTACACAAAACCCAGACCAAACTACTTTAGCAAATTGGCAGTTATTTGATCTAAAAGTCATAGTTAATGATATAGTGGCAATTTATCCTGCAGTTTAAGTTCCTTTGCTTGCCATATTTGGTGATAACTGGGGAATCTTTGGACACTTGGTTGTAGAAAAAGTCATGAGATAATGTATGTTTAAAAAAAAAAAAGGTTTATTTCAGAGTCAAAAAACGAACAAAGCAAATCATTGTTTAGCTAAATAAGCAATCCTCCACACCTCCAACCAGTCTCCTTCCAATTTATGGACCTTTTGACCTGCAGGGGGCACAAACTCTCAAAAAACAAGAGAGAAAATAAATAAATACATAAAGAATTAATAATAAAAAATAGCTTCTTCAAATGGTCAAGTGTGGCCAAATATTTTTCTCTGATCTTCATTAGATAATATAACATGTTAAACTGTCATAAACATTAGCCATGTTGCAATGTGCCCCCATGGTGTTAAGACACTGTATGTTCTATTTACAAGGCAAATCGTCATATTTAATTTCCATTATTTTGTTAAATAATAAAATAAAAATACCCTGCAATTATGAAACAATCCCCATGTTTGTTTCAGACAACTGTTAAATTCATTTAAAAACAGTATAATACTCTGAAGCCTTTGCGGATTTACACAAACCGACAGAGTCAGAATGTGTCAGGTTGTACTTCATTCTTCAAAAGCCTGTTGTGTTTAGAACTACATGAACTGTTTCTTTCCGCCTGCTGTAATGTGTTGTGAGTGAACAGAAGATGCTGTCGTTTGCTGTTGTTGTGCATCACGATTTGATCTTGTGTTTTAGTCTAGCGAGGATCGATACGTGAGGAACTGCTTTCAGTGGATGGTGCCGTTTCTACACCGCTGTGAGGGCAGCGGGTGGGCTCTGCTTCCACTCTGCTCAGAGAATACCTGGTGACCCTCGCCAAAGACGATCTCACACTCCCACTTAAACTCTTCCAGCACTCAAAGCCAGATGTAAGCCAAACTACACACACACACCCACTTTACATGACTGTTGATGTGGTTTATAATTATTATGGTAATTGTAATATATTAATTGATGATAAACTTGAATTGTGGGGGGGTAAAAAAAATACTCTTGCAAAAGTCCCAGAGTAAAATCTGCATTGCAACTTGCCAGTAAGTGTAGACAGTGTGAACATGATATGGTTTTACACAGCAGTATCAAATCTCAAAGTCTTGGTCTTAAAAAATATTAAAAGTGGATAAATCTATTCAGTGAAATTTAAGGCCATTACATAGTATTAAAAAATCTTAAATGCTATTTTACAAAGTATAACATTTTGTATAATTTTTGATTATGCAATGTATAGTTGCATGCTAAAGTTTGCCTGAATTTAATTTGCAAATATTGAGTTGTAGTTTTTGAATCGATGATTTGACATCATGCTGCTTTGTATACTGCCGTAAGCAAGTCAACACCGTTATTCCTGCTGTTCTATAGGCTTCACCTGTTGGAAGAGAGCGAATTAGCATTTATTCTGTATATGAATAATGTTTTAGTTTGGGTGCAGCAGGTATGTTTTATGTAGGTTAATTTCACAAAAACAGATTGTTTTTACATTATAATTAAAAATTATTTAATTGATTTAAATTACTGTCTGCCCACACTAATGTTGACCGATGTTGAACCTTTGTGTGGATCATGATGAAATTGCAATTGCAGCCTCACCATGTGATAGAGGTGATAATAAAAATAGTGACAAGTTTGGGCTCAGTAGGATTTTTAAATGTTTTAGAATAAGCTTCTCCTGCTCACCAAGGCTGCATTTATTTCATCAAATACAGTACAAATTGTAAAATTGTGAAATGTTATTGTACTATAAAATAACTGTTCAAAAGTAGTTTATAATTTAATTTAATCATTTATTCCAGTGATTTAAAGATGAATTTTCAGCTTCATTAATCCAATCTTCAAGGTCACAATTTCTTATTTATTCATTTATTCATTTTCTTTTCGGCTTAGTCCCTTTATTAATCAGGGGTCACTGCAGCAGTATGAAAACCACACGAACACAGGGAGAACATGCAAACTCCACACAGAAATGCCAACTGACCCAGCCGAGCTCGAAACGGCGACCTTCTTGCTGTGAGGCGATCGTGCTACTCACTGCACCACTGTGACGCCTAATTTGTTATTATGATTATTATTATCATATTATTATTATTTATATTATTATTATTATTATTATTATTATTATTATTATGAATGGTTATAGTAATAAAAGCAATAATAACTGGAGTAATAATTTCATTTGAAATGTTTATAGTTATTTTAAATTTTAATAAATATTTAATATATATATATATTTTTTTACATTTAAGAAATGCTGCCTTGATGAACAGAATAATATTGTAAAAAAAAAAAAAAAAGAACTGACTTCAAACTTTTTACAGGTAGTGTAAATATATATATTTTTCTGATTTCTGAAATTCTAAAATATGGAATCGTCCACTTTGCTTGTAAGAAAATAGCACAGTTGGTAATGTAATATCTTATATTCCTAGATAAATGTGGATGTATTGATGAATGTGTTGAGATGTATTAAATGTGAATCTAAAACTTCATTATTGAATAAAAGGTCAGAGTGTTTGCTAAAGCTCCACTTAAAGTTTTTTTTTACTGGTATAATTATTGATTTGTATTTCTGTCTCTTATGAACCTTTCATAGGAGAAAATAATTCCCGTTCTTCATTGCCACTCTCCTGAATTGTATTGCATTGATAAGGAGCTATCTTTAGTTGTGCTTTCTAGCAATCAATATTTAGTAAATATACTGTAAGTTAAAATGTTGCCAATATTACCGGTTGAAACCTAAAGTTGCGATGAGGTCTTAAAATGTATGGAAAGAATCCTAAAAAAAAGGAAAGTTGCTTTGGACATTAGCATCTGCTAAATGACTCAACATAAATGTATTGCATTTTTTCTTCTGATTCCTGTATATAGCCTGTATAAATACATTTCTGTCTTTAGAATTAACTTTCTGTCCTTAGAAGACATTTTACACTTTTATTTAATTAGTGATAGATTGATGAACTCAAAAGAAGCTTTCAGAAATTTGCATCCAATCAATATTACCCCCTCAAAAAAACTTATCATACAAGTGCACGCACAGCAATGATATGATTTACTATTGAAATTCAGTAGCGTGTCACTGCTAATATAGTTGCTTCTTCATGATAAATTGTTTGTGCTTTTCCTCATTTATAAGTCGCTTTGGATGAAAGTGGCCGCTGAATGAATAAACGCTAGTAATTTAACAGCAGAGATGCACTCATATAAGAGGGATAGCGGGAAATGGCTTGTAGGAAGAGCCATTTCAATTCTGAGTCCAAAGCCACAAAAGACCTTCAGACACACACGTACACGCTGTCTCACACTGCCATGATAAAAATTTATGGCCTGCTTACACATCTGAGGCATCAGATTCCCTCACAGGAAATTAATAAAAGTGGTTGGAGAGAAATCAGGCGTATGAGAATTGTACATGTGTGTTTATGTTTCGTCTTGTGTTTGTGTGCGTCCATGAATCAGCCTTGCACATTCAATGTTGTGTGAAATGAAATCCAATCCAATCCAATTGACACTAAGATGATTTTTAGTGTGCTAGTGTGTGTGTGTGTGTGTTACTGTTGTCTGAGAGAAGACTGGATGAAATTGCTTTGTGTTAACACCATATGAAGGTCATTGCTATAAAGGTATGTTCTGGTATATAGACTTGCACATTGTTAGTTGCATCAGAATCACTCCATATAGCATTTTGAGAATCTCAACAACATTAAAATGCATCAAATATTGGGTTTAGACAATATTTTCAATTTAAACATCCACTAAAATGCATTTTAATTTATTTTTCAGTATCACTTTTGTTAATTGTAAGGTAATACCAAGACAGAAGACCCTAAAGGGGCGGTCCAGAGTGTATTTTTAAGGCTTGGTTGCGTTTATAAGATGCAAAGCAATGTGCTTTATTTGCAAAAAATCACATTATTTTTCATAAATCTTACTTTGATTATATTCAGCTACTCAGCTAACATGAAAACAACTGTCATATTTCCTAGTTCCTCCAAAAGGCCCACCCTCAAGAGGCTCTGATTGGTCATCTAACATAATGTGCTGTGATTCACTGATCGCGAACCAGGAAAAGCATCAAACCCCTACAAGCGCACACTTTTGCGCTGTCTAAATACTGTTAGTCAGAGTAGCTGTTAGCCATATCAGTTTGAGCCTAAATCAGACAGAAAATGACACAGCTGAAGCTCACGCATGCTCTCTAAAACGCAATCTGACAAGTGTCTTTCACATATATTCGGGTTATAAGCATGTGTAAGTAATATGAAACATTAACATATATTTTATGAGTTTGTTATTTATAATAATAATAATAATAATAATAATAATAATTCATTTTATTTTTAAATGGCGCCTTTCTAGACACCCAAGGTCGCCTTACAATAAGTATCAACATGCTAGAACAAAGTAAAACAAATAATAAAACACACATCACAAATATAAAATAACATGATAAAAACATGATAAAAAAATAGTTAAAGGAAAGCCTGCTTAAAAAGATGGGTCATTAGACGAGATTTAAATGTGTCAAGACTATCACTGCTTCTTAGATCCAGGGGAAGCGAGTTCCATAGCCGAGGAGCCATAGAGCTAAAAGATCTGTCTCCCATTGTACTTAATCTAGTGCGAGGTGGTACCAGGGAGAAAGAGTTGGCGGATCTAAGAGTGCGAGAAGGGGTATAAATATGGAGAAGTTTGGTGAGATATTGAGGAGCAAGATTATGAAGTGCCTTGAAAGTTAGAAGTAATATTTTAAAATCAATACAAAACTTTACCGGCAGCCAGTGAAGCTGATAAAGAAGTGGTGTGACATGCTTGTGAGATGGAGTCCTAGAGATGACACAAGGTGCATGGTTCTGAATTTGTTGGAGTTTATGAAGAAGTTTAGAAGGAAGCCCAGAAAGAAGTGCATTACAGTAGTCAAAACGTGAAGTAACTAATGCGTTGATAAGAATTACTGTGTTGTTGGTTGTGAGAGAAGGGCGGGATGTATTTGAGATGTAGAACGCTGGTGAAGATTGTGGCTGTTTACAGCAGTTTGACTGATAAATATGAATTTGTTGCTAAATTGTTAATGGTGCCAAACAGCATTTGCCATTGTTTACAAACTTTACATCCTTGTTTATGTCCTTGCTACAACATACCGTTAATGCCAGAAACTTTGCATGTAACTGATTAATTTTAACAATTAAAAATACTTCCAGGATTTTTCTCACATTCCACAGCTTCGTCTATTATGGTTGGAGCTGCTCCTTCTTAGAGGAGTTTTTAGCCAAATCCAGCACTGAATTGAGAGAGATTCTGAAAGCTCTTATTGTCAAATGCTAGCTGTATATTTTTTTATAATTCTCTGGAACATAATTAACATTAAACTTTGCTCGACAATATCGTGTAATCCAAAACTCCGTTTATAAGATAAGAAATCAAATCAGAATCTATAATTTTTTATGAGATCACCAATGCAGTTAAGCTTCTCGTCAGGTCTTCTGACCAATCAAATGCTCTGTAGTATCTGAAGAGTCTGGCCCCCTACAACAGGGGTTCCCAAACTTTTCAGCCTGCAACCCCTAAAATAACAATGCCAGTGATTCACGACCCCCAAATTCCTCGGAGGTGGTTATAAATATACAAACGTTGCACACGCAACAATAGGCCTATATAAACACGATCATATTAAAAACACAAAATAGTCCAACAGTCTACCAACCATATCATATTTATAGTCATTTATTCATTTGTTTAATTGAATATTATGCTCTACTAAAGAGACTGGTGGACACAGTGTTGTCAGCACAAGTCTGTTCTTGGTTTAATTTTGAAGACCGCCAATTAGAGATCATTCTCAATATTCAGCCGTGGCCTGTATTTAGTTTTAATGTATTTGATTTTAATAAAGGTGTCAGAAAGTTTAACCTGGTGCTAAAAAGTCAATCTGCTGCAAAAAACTCCTATTTTTATTTTCTGTAGGTTATGCATAAATATGATAATTCTAATAGTTTAATAATTTATTTGACTTTTGGAAATCACCATGCAACCCCCCTTCATTGTCCCGCAACCTCCAGAGCAGGGGTGCTCAACCCTATTCCTGGCGATGGACCTTCCTGCATTTTTCAGTTGCAGCCCTTATCAAACACACCTGCCTGTAATTATCAAGTGCTCCTCACGTTCTAAATAATTGGTTCAGGTGTGTTTGATCAGGGTTTGAGCTAAAATCAGCTGGAAGGTCGATCGCCAGGAACAGGGTTGAGCACCCCTGGTCCAGAGGGTCCCGACCTCCACTTTGAGAACCACTGCCCTACAAGACACAACTGAAATTGATCACTTATTCACATGATTCTAAGCATTTACTCTATGGGGTAAATCACCATTCCATTGGGTTGAAGGAAGTCTGGTTTTGTGTTTGACACATGAACTGCCACAGTGTGAACACACACAATCTGTTATATACGGTTAATACGGATGTCTAAGTCGTATGTGTAAATCAGCACAGACCTCAAAACATATTGCACTTATTTAAATTTTACACTTGGTGCTTTAATTTTAAAGTGGAAAAATGGTTTGACAGATGCATAATTGCTATTATAGGCTGCCTGTCATGAGTCAGATGTGCTTTAGCTCAGTTAGTGTGACTGTTAGAGCTGTAATATAAACAAAACCCTATTGGGAGGAGCTACTTGATATGTCATACGCTCTCTTTATTTATTTTAAAATTAAGTTACACTTTAGTAGAGTTTTATCTATAATTCTGATGACATTATGTGCTTGTACCTGCAGTGTCATCCAAAAATCATTGGCGACTCGGATCAGCTTATGACTGTGGCTTTGGAGTGTATCTACAGCTGTGAGAGAGATGACCAGCTCGCTCTATGCTATGATGTACTCGAATGTCTGCCACAGAGAGGATACGGGTGAGCAAACAATCATCACACAACTGGGAACAACATTTTATTGATTCAACTTTCACTCGGAATTCTTTTGGTGACAATATATACTCTCATTCAGAAGTCTGGTGTCAGTAAGATTGAGGGGTTTTATGTAAACGATATTATACATTGAGTCATCTGTTATTGATTTAGCTTTGGGTCTTGAATCCTTTTTTGAGAACACCTATCCTCACGCAAACAGTTGGGATAGACATGTTTTATAATATAAGATACTTTTAGGGAACTTGTCACCCATATATCAATACCCATATTAGGGCTGAACAATATATCGTTTGAGCATCGATATCACAATGTGCGTATCCGCAATAGTCACATCGTAGTATATCATTATTTCTCAAAGATTAAAGGATAAAGATTAGGGATGCTCCAATCAGGATTTTTGAAGCCGATACTGAGTACCGATTCCTTGTCATGATGATCGGCTGATACCAAGTACCTATTCTGATGCTTCAAGCTTTATGATGCATTAAGAACATTTTCAGTCCAAGTATGATACTTAAGCTTAAGATACTTAACCATTTAGTGTGAACATGTCATGATCAGAAGCAACTTTACAGAACAAAATAAAACAGATTTAAAAAATTGGCAAGAAAAATCACTAATCAAGCAATTTGGAAATATTGCAAATCATGGAAGAAGAATTCAGCATGTCTCAAAGTTTGAAGCGCATATTTAATGCATAAGGAGTTCAAATGCACACCTATAAATCCATTACTTCTAAAAGGAACTAGGTCCATAAACTACTGCTTATTGCAATACATAAATTACAATAAGTTATATTATTAGATATTAATAAAAAAAAAGTATTTCACTAATATTTCCAGCCAGGATTTAATAAACTTTCAATATTGTTGAAAACACAGGACATCCAGTTCTGATATGTAAAAAGATTTCTGTTCTTATGTGTCTTCTGCTTGTAAACTTGTAAACAAACAATTGTGATCGGTTCATGAAATCGGCTAGATTAGCAAGTACTTATCGAGTCATGAAATGTGATTATCGGCCGATACCGACCTCTGGCCGATCGATCGGAGCATCCCTAATAAAGATATTATCAAATATTATTGTATAAAATATATTTAATAACCATGTTATTTTACGTTTGATTGTTCAATTTCTATATTTCAATACTGTTAGACTCCACAGAAAGCCATAAAGCACAAGTTGTTTAACATTTATTTTTGCTCTGTCATTTTTATATATGCGTGTAATATATTATAATTTAAGCAGATGGACTGCATTTCCTAATAGAGTTATTCAAATCATCTGGTGAAATTATATTTATATCGCTATATATATATATATATATATATATATATATATATATATATATATATATATATATATATATATATATATATATATATACAGCAAAACAAAATATTGCAATGTCAGCTTTTTTTAATATTGTGCAGCCCTAACCCATATGTTATATCACCCATATATCAATAGATACCAATAATAAAAATGACAAACACAAACTAAAAATTTTAATAATTTTAATTGAAATTAAAGAAGTAAAAGCTAATTTGAAGTATTGGAAGTACTACTCAAAAATACTAAAATAAAATAAATTGCTATACAGAACGTATAGTTTTATTCTGTAATGATGCATTAAATGAATCAAGTTATATTTAAATTATTTACTTAACATTCTGGATATAATCCTTTTTTTAACTCAATGAATAAATAAATAAATATAATGAAATCAAAGAAATAAGCAATTATTGCCACTGCAGAAATTAATTGTATTTTTAAAACATTAAAATATCAGTGTATCCTTTTTAATAATATACTAGCTGCGTCCCAAATGGCACACTATGCACTATGTACTTATGCACTTAAACACTCAACACCCTAGTATATGTATGTAGTGTTGTCCCAAATGGAACACTAATGTTTTTTTTACTAAGCAGAAATTCAAACCGTTTTCCTGTTGACATTTGACGGTTGCCAAATTAGTGAAATAAAGGACCAAACTACCAAATAATAACTGCCATAAATATAACCACATTCACCATCGGGATGCAGTATAATCACTTTTTACATTTACAATTTAAAATAAATGAAGCAATCCAACATGAATGTTCGATAGCTCCGCCCCTTCTGCTATGTGAGCAAAGCAGTGGCCGTTGAGTCAAAGGCTGCGTCCGAAATCACCTACTACTCAGTAGGTACCACATTTGAATTTAAACACCACTCAACCGTTAGAAAAGTATGTTCTATACAGTATGAATGGGATTCGGATGTACTACATCGGCCATTTTGTCATGATCACGTGACCTACCCTCGTGAGTTGCGTCACTTCACAAGTACACTCTGTACTTTTAAATGAACCAAGTGGACTTGAAAACAAAAGTTTCTTGGTTTTGTAATCTGTATGAAATGAATGTGAGGTGCAGTCCGTCCTGTCAAACGCACATCACATGACAGCAAATACTCGAACAGCCACAAACATGTAAACAAAGAGGCAGCGTGATCTGATGAAGCATTATCCAGAGGATGATAATGTGTAACACTGCCATAAATGAGGTTAGTGTCGTGATTTCTTGCCTTTCAAGTGTGCATGCGCATTAGCTCAGGCAACCTGAAAATATGCAGATTTTGTTTAATTCAGACGTTTAGAAACTAAACTTATGAGATGGTTGTTGTTTAAGTTTATTGGTGATTCTAAATCTGTATCATAATTGTAAGCTTGGCAAACAGTTTTGGAGAATTTAATGGTTCCCCATTCAGACAGAATGCGTGAGCATACTGCCCGAGAGGCATTTCAATGTTGGTCACCGAGTGAAATGACTTGAAAGGGACTTTGGTTGAGTGAGTGAAGTGTCCAACATTCCACACTTTATTTTACCGGTTGAATAAGTGCATCATCCGGGTATTCAGTGAGAACGCACTTCTTACACCATTTATACTACAAAATGGCATAGAATAGTGCACAAGTATGCGATTTGGGACACGTATATTGTAATGTTACTCAAAAATAAATAATTTGACTTTGTGAAAATATTTTTTTCTTTTTTAAAGCATAAAAACGATATTAATGTCCACAAACCTTTGTCTTGATTGCAGTGTCATTTTAATTACACAGTTTATTTTATTTATTATTAAAGTAAAATGCTATTTTGTACATTATCATTCCAATAATCAAATAAGACATCCAATTACATGCATATATTTTGTAAAACTCAAAAACATAACTTGTGAAAATCTCCAAGTTCCTTGTACTAATTGATTAGTTTGAATGTTATTATGCTGTATTTAAGGACATCTCATACAGTGGTTCCAAGGCAGGCCTTCAAAACCAACTCACAGCTTCAACACTTGCTCTGTTGCTGCTGTCACACAAAACCCTGTCAAGCGCACACACACAATTAGCACATGTATGCACAGTTGTCAGTAAGCCCCTGATTAGCTCATTATTAGCACAGCGTGTGTCTTTCTGCCTTCAAAGTGTGAACCCTCAGAACCTCTCAGCGTTCCTTATTATATTCCTGCTCTCCTCAGACATCCTGGAGACCGAGAGGCCTGTCGCTCGGCCACACGGTTTGATATTAAATATAAATTTCAACGCTCTCCGGAATGCAGATGAAGTGTTAGTCCATGTGAACCATCTAGCACTTAATTCCCTCGCAGGGCAACAAAATGACACATTTCCTCCGAAAATAATGTGATACGCAAAATTTGGTGTCAGACATATCCTAAGGGGTTAGACATCGTTATGCTGAAATAATTTTGATACATTTCTCATTTTCGCTTTCACTCGATCTGTTGTTGGAAAATCTCGCTGCACCTTTGCAAGACCCAAATGCGTTTTTTTACACCCCCGTTGTAATCCAGGGATCAGTGCTTTAGGGCTTTTCCAGAGCTCTTTCTGTTACCGCTTGCTGCAACTTGAGAGAAGAGAGAGTGCATTTGTGAAGAGTCTTCAGATATGGGATTGAAAGATGAAGTGGATTATTGAGAATGAAGCAAAAATACAAAAATCTTTTTAGCATGATGTCTGATCTTTTCGGGAAATATAGGAATTATGCAATCGTATCAGGTTTGGTTTAGACTTAATAAGTCAGCAAGAAGTTGTGTTTTTTTTTTTTTTTTTTTTTTTTTTTTTTGAGATTCAGACATCATCTCCATGGCAACCGGACTCTCAAGCAGAATTGCACATGATTTCAGCTCAAGTTCAGATAAAGGGCACAGCTGAAAAACACAAACCTAAAAGCTGACAGCATTGGTTTCATTTTATCGGCAGTTCTCGCTGGCTGTTTAAAGGTCTGCAATGATTTTGCTAAGTTTTCGCAACTTAAATATTGGTTATCCTGCTTTTCTGGTTTTGTTTTTTTATATATTTTATGGATATATGTGTCAGCATGAGTGCCATCAATAGTAAAGGTGAGCATATAGGGTGTCAATTCTGGTGGTTGATGGATTGTATGTCTGCGTAGACTTCA
Source organism: Danio kyathit (assembly GCA_903798195.1). Taxonomy (NCBI): domain Eukaryota; kingdom Metazoa; phylum Chordata; class Actinopteri; order Cypriniformes; family Danionidae; genus Danio; species Danio kyathit. Next base: position 37,383,223 of record LR812538.1, on the reverse strand, counting down.
CAAGTAAGTTTGTAAAAATCAGTCGGACACATTGATATAGACGTGATTTAAAACCAGTTGAACTCAGAAGCAACCGCATACTATTATGTGCCAAAACAATACTGCACCAGAAAACATACTGTACACTACCTGACAAAAGTCTTGTCGTTGATTCCAGTTGTAAGTGCAACAAATAATAACTTGACATCCAGTTGATCATTTGGAAAAGTGGCAGAAGGCAGATTTTTTGGATGAATCCTCTATTGAACTGCATCCCAATCATCACAAATACTGCAGAAGACCTATTTGAACCCGCATGGACCCAAGATTCTCATAGAAATCAGCCAAGTTTGGTGGAAAAATCATGTTTTGGGGTTACATTCAGTATGGAGGCATAGTGGATGGCAACATCAACAGCTTAAGGTATCAAGATGTTTGTGCTGCCCGTTACATTACAAACCACAGGAGAGGGCAACTTCTTCAGCAGAATAGCGCTCCTCCTCATACTTCAGTCTCCACATCAAAGTTCCTGAAAGAAAAGATCAAGGTGCTCCAGGATTGGCCAGCCCAATCACCAGACATGAACATTATTGAGCATTTCTGGGGTAAGATGGAAGAGGCATTGAAGATGAATCCAAAGAATCTTGATGAACTCTGGGAGTCCTGCAAGAACGTTTTCTTTGCCATTCCAGATGACTTTATTAATAGATTATTTGAGTCATTGCAGAGATGTTTGAATGCAGTCCTCCAAGCTCATAGGAGTCATACTATTGAAACCTACTGAGCCTGGTTTCTCTCAAGGTTTTTTAAATTCTTCACTTTCGCCAATTGGTGAAGTTTTTTTCCTCGTCGCTGTCGCCACTGGCTTGCATGGTTCGGGATCTGTAGAGCTGTGCATCGATGGAATTGCTCTTCAGTGTTTGGACTCTCAGTAGTGATTATTAAACCACACTGAACTGAACTAAACTGAACTTAAACTCTGAAAACTGGACTGACACTGTTTCAATTTACTATAATCTTATACTATAATCTATGTGAAGCTGCTTTGACACAATCTACATTGTAAAAGCACTATACAAATAAAGGTGAATTGAATTGAATACACAATATTAATTCTTTTTCTACTACTCCATAACTTTGTATTACATACTGTACATTATTTCAGATATGTGACAAGACTTTTGTCTAAGAAAAGTATCAGACCATTCTGTCCTAATTAAATAATTAAAAATTAAGGCATGATCATATTTTATTTTGGTAAAATAAGCATAATCTAGAGGCCTTTGCCTTTCATATAAGCCACTTCTGATACCAAATGATAAACTACAAGTCAAGTTATTATTTGCTGCTCCTAAAACTTGGATAGGCGACAATACTTAGTGTAGACAGAGGATGTCATTGCTTTTATAGCTTTCAGAGCCACACTCTCTCTCTTTCACTCTCTTTAATCCTGATTGGTTAACTTCAGATTGGTTAGCAGATTGGGTCGTACACACACCTCACAATTGTTTAAAGTAAAAAAAAAAAAAACTTCAGAAGTTTCTCTCACATGGTATGAGCCACAACCATACCAGAGTTAACAATTTCCACTGGACTTCTCCTGATGGAGAAAAAAAAATGACAAATTCATACAACAATGAAAAAATAATAAACAGTTATTATTGAATTAAATTTAGATAAAGAATTGTTTAGCCAATGGAATTGGTTTTAAACAAAACCAATGCTAAATATTTCAGTTTCTCAGAGTAACACTGAAGGTTAACACTTTAACTAACATTAACTATGTGTGTTGTAATGTATTTGCTAACATGAACTAATAACGAGCAATGCTTGTACAGCATGCATTATTCACAGTTCAACATTTACTAATGCATTATTAAAATACAACACTGCGCTATGTTTTCATTAACAAACATTAATAAATGCTTTAATAAATGCATTATTCATTATTTGTTCATGTTAGTAAATACATTAGCTGATGTGTCCTATTTTTTTTTCTATATTTTATTTATAAGCATTTTGTTTCTGAATGAATAGGTTTATGGATAAATTGAAAAAGCCAATGGCTTGGTGTTCTAAGGCAGTGGTTCCCAAAGTGGGGGTCGGGACCCCCTAGGGGGTCACAGGACAGTGACTAGGGGTAGCTTGGTGATTTCCAAAACTCAAATAAATTTTATTAAAATATAAGAATTACCATATTTTATCCATAACCCACAGACGATAGTTAATAGTTACAGTAAATACAATAAGTATTTGTCAGCCTTTCATTGATTGATTTATGGGGCCAGGTTAAACTTTCTGACAATTTTTATGGCACTCTAATACATAAAAAATATGATATTTGAGGTTAATATTAAATTTAATTATTGAATATAAATAATTATATGGTTTTAAGACTGTTGCATTTTTGTGTTGTCAATAGAGCTGGGCGATATGGCAAAAATGTAATCTTGATCATTATTTTGCCATATTGAACAATAACTATAAATTTTTTCGACATAATATCAACACACTTTTAGATTCCTATTGTTGCACATTTCTGCTGTGTGAGGACTTTTAAATCAATATAGAGTAAAAAAGTCCAGAGCTTATCATTGTTATTGACATAAATTTTATTTCCATTTGATATAATATCGTTTATCGGCCCAGAAGTTGTTGTCAATATGCTCATGTTACATAGGCCTTTTGTTGTGTGTGTGCAACGTTTGTATATTTCTAACCACCTTCGAGGAAAAATGGGGTCGCAAGTCACTAACATTGTTATTTTGGGGGTCGCGGGATGTAAAGTTTGGGAACCCCTATTCTAAGGAACATTTCAGTTAACCACCCTTAAAACAGCAACTTGTCACCATCCACTATTGGTTTGTGTCATTTATTAATCCACGTCAGGCCTAAACAAGCCAAGATACTAGTACAAAAATACACTTAACAAAATAATGTTTAATTACTGTTATTGAAAATGTTCCCCCAATTTATTATTATTATTTTTCAATATTTCAATATCCCAACTCCCTTTATGTCAAGTTACTGTAATTTCAAAAGTTAATTTATTTTGATGCTTACCGAAGACATCAGTGTTTTATCTAAACCTACAGTATAAACATCAATACTTGTGTCATAATTTGGCTCCATTTAACAGAAATAAGAATGCCATGTCATTGAAAAGGCTGAAGCTGTGCTGAAAAAAAAAAAGCTGCATAAATGTTTTTAGTTGAATCAAATTAGCTTTTCTAGTAATTTCAACTTGCATCAATCAAACTGACTAAACATATTAGGTTAAACATTGTATAATTAAAACAAAAATCTAGTTGAAACCTGATTAACTTATTGAAATAAGTTAAAGTAACATAAAAACATTTGTTGTCATGACTTTTGGTCATATCATTGACATTTACAGTGTATAAATGAAAGCTGCTTTTTGGGCCAGCAGCAACATGGACACAAATTTGAATGTTCCTCTGTGCTTGTACAATACATGTTAAATTTTTTATAGATGTAACCAAACCAATGTCTTTTACTATTAAGGTTTATAAATTGAACTTTTAATTATTAATCATAACATCTACACTGTACAAAAATATTTGATCAATTAGTCCTGACAGCATATGTTTTTTTAAGTCATTGTAACTTAATAAACTAAGTTAATCATGTTAATTTTATAAGTTACGCAAGCTGTTTTAAGTCAGTTTAACATAATATAAGTGCAATGGACTCATATATGGTTAATTGGATTCAACTTAAAAAAATTTTTACAGTGTAGAATACACTGATCATGTTGAATGACTGTCACTCCGTAAGGCGGCGTTACTGCATAACATCGACCAGCTGCTAACTGAACAATTCTAACCACGGTTATTGACATTTTATTGTGTGTTGACCTTGTCTTGAGATCAGATACAAAGCAGCCATTGTGTATTCATCGAAACATCTATTACCAATGAGTTTGTAACGAAGAACAAATGGAAAAGCTTATAATCGTACTGATGCGCTGACCCGGTGACTCTGTCAGATAATGGAAGGTCAAAATCTTGAGAGAGACTTTCGATTAATGCAGTCTGTAAGTGTTGAGACGGCTGATCTTTGATCTTGTTTACTTCTCTCTCTTTCTCAGACCAGAGACTGACACTACAAAAGCCTTGCATGACCAGGTGGACACTCTGGAGAAGCACTTGAGGTAGGAAGACACAGAATGAGCCAAGTCAAATTTAATTGCTTTCACAGTGCACTTCTTGTCAGAGCAGGTTCACAGAAAGCCATTTTGTTACTGTAGGTATATATTCATCCCTCAATGTGGTTATATAATGATTGTATATAAAGTAGATCATTTTTCTAACTTAAATTTAACTTTTGCATTTATTTTGTGTGGCAGATATACACTCACTCGGCCACTTTATTAGGTACGCGTGTCCAACTGCTCGATAGCGCAAATTTCTAATTAACCAATCACATAGCAGCAACTCATGTAGACATGATCAAGATGATCTGCTGTAGTTCAAACCAACCATCAGAATGGGGAAGAAATGTGATTTAAGTCACTTTGAACGTGGCATGGTTATTGATGCCAGACAGGCTGGTCTGAGTAATTCAGAAACCGCTGATCTACTGGGATTTTCACGCACAACCATCTCTAGGGTTTACAGAGAATGCTCCAAAAAGAGAAAATATCCAGTGAGCAGCAGTTCTGTGGGCGTAAATGCCTTGTTGATGCCAGAGGTCAGAGGAGAATTGCCTGACTGGTTCGAGCTGATAGAAAGGCAACAGTATCTCAAATAACTACTCGTTACAACTCGAACGATGCGCATCGAAGAGCATCTCTGTATGCACAACACATCGAACCTTTAAGCGGATGGGCTACAGCAGCAGAAGATCACACCGGGTGCCACTCCTGTCAGCTAAGAACAGGAAACTGAGGCTACAATTTGCACAGGCACACCAAAATTGAACAATAGAAGATTGGGGAAATGTTGCCTGGTCTGAGTTTTGATTTCTGCTGCGACATTCGAATGGTAGGGTCAGAATTTGGCGTCAACAACATGAAAGCACTGGTCCATCCTATTTTCTATCAACGGTTCAAGCTTGTGGTGGTGGTGTAATGGTCTGGGGGATATTTTCTTGTCACACTCTGGGCCCATTAGTACCAATTGAGCATTGTGTCAACGCCACAGCCTACCTGAGTATTGTTGCTGAGCATGTCCATCCCTTTATGACCACAGTGTACCCATCTTCTGATGGCGACTTCCAGCAGGATAACACACCATGTCATAAAGCGCAAATTATCTCAGACTGGTTTCTTGAACATGACGATGAGTTTACTGTAACCAAATGGCCTCCACAGTCACCAGACTCAATCCAATAGAGCACCTTTGGGATGTGGTGGAATGGGAGATTCACATCATGAATGTGCAGCCGAGAAATCTGCAGCAACTGCGTGATGCTATCATGTCAGTATGGACCACAATCACTGAGGAATACGTCTAGTACCTTCTTAGATATATGCCACGAAGGATTAAGGCAGTTCTGAAGGCAGAAGGGGATCCAACCCGGTACTAATAAGGTGTACCTAATAAAGTGGCCAGTGAGTGTATCTTGCCACAGTCTACAGTAATTGCTTGAGCATGAGTTATTGATGCTTTTGGTATATTTGGTAGAATAATGACATTACAACTGAACACTATTTCTAATAGAGAATTTAATCTATTAAATTAATTTTTGCTCTATTAGCATGCAAAGATTTTTTAATTTTGAAAGTTATGAAGAAACAGAAATTATATTCTGATTAAATATTTAGAGGAATGAGGGACAACATTACATATGTATATTTATTTATTAAATGCTACTAGTTCAATGTACAGTACAGTATGTCAGTTTGTATACGGTGTGTGAGATGTTTTTGAACAAAAACGCCTATCAAAGCTGCTGTTTTATTTATTGTTTTAAAAAGTAAAATGATAATATTGTGATTATTGCGATGGTAATGCTAGATTTTCATTAGCTATTACTCAGGTGTCACATGATCCTTCAGAGATCATTTTTATATGCAGATTTGGTGATCAAGAACTAATTCTTATTAATGTCAATGCTGAAAACGGTTGTGCTGCTTAATTTTTGTAAAATTTGCTCCTCCCTCTTTTAATGTTCTTTAATATATAAAATATTTCATAAGAACAACATGTATTAGAGACCAAAATCTGTAACTTTATAAATGCCTATCCTGTTACTTTAGGTCAATCTATTGTGTTTTTTCTGAATAAAAATATTTCATTGTAATACAAATTGATTGGTAGGGTGTACACACAGTTGAATTCAGTATTATTAGCCCTCTTGTTAAGTTTTAATCTTTTTATATTTTTCCCCAAGTTCTGCTTGAGAGAGATTGTGTTTTCATCACATTTCTAAAACATTTCTATTTCTTTTCGGCTTAGTCCCTTTATTGAACCGCCAGCTTATCCAGCATATTTTTACGCAGTGGATGCTCTTCCAGCCGCAACCCATCTCTGGGAAACATCCACACACACACTCATTCATACACACTTGTACACTACGGACAAATTTAGCCTACCCAATTCACCTGTACTGATGTCTCTGGGAAACCAGAGCACCTGGAGGAAACCCACGCAAATGCAGGGAGAACATGCAAACTCCACACAGAAATGCCAACTGACCCAGCCGAGGTTCGAACCTCCCTTCCCCACCTAGAAGGTTCGAACCTGCGACCCAGCAACCTGTGAGGCGACAGCACTACCTACTGCGCCACTGCATTTCTAAACATAATAGTTTTAATAACTGATTTATTTTATCTTTCCCATGATGACAGTAGCTACATAATATTGTACGTGTCATTTTGCAGTATATTAGAATTCATCTTAAAGTGCAATTTAAAGGTTTATCTAGGTTAATTTAATTGTGTAATTTATCTAGGTTAATTTAATATTGGTTTATTTAATTGCCAATCAAAAAAAAATTCTTAAGGGGCTAATAATATTGACCTTAAAATGATTTTTAAAATGTTTAAAACTGCTTTTATTCTGGCTAAAACAAATGCGACTTTCTCCAGAAGGAAAATCGGAAATACTCTTAAAATTTCCTCGCTCCATTAAATATCACTTGAGAAATATTTGAAAAATAATAAATATTTCACAGGAGGGCTAATAATTTTGCCCTTAACTATATATGTTTGTAATATATTTGCTTAATTCACTTATTTAGCATAGCTTTGTACATTTTAAGACTGTATTGTGCAGCAAATATTTCAAGAACACTTCATTTGAGTGTCAAATTGTGTGCAGACAATCAATACAAAAAGTGATTTGATTGATTTTTATGCTCTTAAAGTGGCCTTCATTTTGGTTCTGCAGCACATGATTCGTCACTCAATCGCAGTATCTTATTAATAACATAAATACTTTGAGATAGATTGGCTGCATTTCTTCATATTCCACAGTAGGCTATATTTATTATTTATGTGTTTGAATTGGACTGTGCAATTTGCATATTAACTCAAGGAAATTCATTGTAATCCTTTCTAGTTGTCAGTGTCGTGATGTATGTGCGATTTCTCAAGTCTATTCATGCATTTGTAAAGGGCTAGTAATGGATCTTAAAGCAGCATGATTTATCTGAACTGATTATATGAATCCAAATATAGGGTTATGTGTACGTTTCCCAAAGCCCGTCTGCAATCAGAGCTAATGGAAAAGAAAGAAACACAATTTCTAGATGGTTGTCGGATGTTTTGATTTGATCAGAGGTGCTGCTTGACCTGAAAAGCTGGAGAGCCTCTGGTGTAGTCAGTATTGTTTGTGCGATGATGTAAGTTTCAGCACGATGTCAAGAGAGACTTTCTAACGCAACTGCTGAGAATAGCTGTCATTACGGGAAGAGAGGATGGAAAATTGGAGATTTTGGCTCAGCTCACGTCCATCATGACATTTCCTGCATGCAGCTTATGAGAGAACAGAGAAATTGTGTGCATTAATGCATATGGCATAAAACCTGCTGATGTGTTTACTCATTTAACACTCACGTAAAGTTATGTAGTGACATGCCATTAGTTAGTTGGCTATACTAGGAAATATGGGAATAAATAAATCATTTAATAAGGGCATAGAGCATTTTAATTAGCTAAAGTTAACAAATGGATCACAAATTTAAGACAGATTAGCAAAAAATTCCTCTGAACAATTGTTATTTGATCTGTTTTAACCAAAAGTCGTCACTTTTGCTTTGCTTAATAAAATGATGTGAAATCTGGTAAAGCTTTTGCTATTTAAATACACATACAAGGGAGTGCAGAATTATTAGGCAAGTTGTATTTTTGAGGATTAATTTTATTATTGAACAACAACCATGTTCTCAATGAACCCAAAAAACTCATTAATATCAAAGCTGAATATTTTTGGAAGTAGTTTTTAGTTTGTTTTTAGTTTTAGCTATTTTAGGAAGATATCTGTGTGTGCAGGTGACTATTACTGTGCATAACTATTAGGCAACTTAACAAAAAAGAAATATATACCCATTTCAATTATTTATTTTCACCAGTGAAACTAATATAACATTTCAACATTCTCAAATATACATTTCTGACATTCAAAAACAAAACAAAACAAATCAGTGACCAATATAGCCACCTTTCTTTGCAAGGACACTCAAAAGCCTCCCATCCATGGATTCTGTCAGTGTTTTGATCTGTTCACCATCAACATTGCGTGCAGCAGCAACCACAGCCTCCCAGACACTGTTCAGAGAGCCTTTCTTACCTTGGCCATGTCTCTGAGTATTGCACACCTTGTGCTTTTGGGCACTCCAGTGATGTTGCAGCTCTGAAATATGGCAAAACTGGTGGCAAGTGGCATCTTGGCAGCTGCACGCTTGACTTTTCTCAGTTCATGGTTCAGTTCTCAGTTTATTTTGCGCCTTGTTTTTTCCACACGCTTCTTGCGACCCTGTTGACTATTTTTAATTGAAACGCTTGATTGTTCGATGATCACGCTTCAGAAGCTTGGCAATTTTAAGAGTGCTGCATCCCTCTGCAAGATATCTCACTATTTTTGACTTTTCGGAGCCTTTTTCGGTACAAAATCTGTCACTGGGGCAGTACCTTTTCAAAAGGTACATTGTTTTTGCATGTTAATACTGTACCTAAAAAGTACAAATGTACAGGAATATAAGTATCTTGGCACAATCCTTGATGTATTAAAATTCCAGCAGAACTCAGAAGCTGTTACTAAGAAAGTGCATCAGAGAATGTATGTTCTTGGGAAACTGAACTCTTTCTGTGTGGAAAAAAAATATACTGAGAACTTTTTATACTACCTATATTGAGAGTATATTAAGCTTTTTCTTTATATGCTGGTACTCCTCACTTTCTGTTAGAGACATAAATCGCCTTCAAAACTTAGTCAAGACTTGCTCCAAGATTATTGGTTTGCCTCTGCGGAGTCTAGCAGAGTTACATGAACAGCAAATGATAAGGAAAATTCAGAGTGTGATAGGAGATTCCCATCCTCTGAAACCTTTTTTGTATTGTTGCCCTCTGGAAGAAGGTTTAGAGGCATTAAAGTCTGAGAAATTAAGGCTTTATAACCTTACATTTTTATAACCTTACATTTTACAGGTCCAAAAGTGAACCTTAAAATTACAAAAGTGTACCCTTAATGAATGAGTGACAGATTTTGTACCTTTATTTCTGAGAGTAGACCATTCTGAGTGATGTAAACAAAAAAAAAAATGGTCCCAACATATTTCATGTTTTACATTTTTAATTTCTATAGCTTCCAGGAATCTAAAACAAGACACATATTGATAAATATGTTAGGATAGCTGTTTAAACATTAAGTTATGATTGAATTGCCTCTTGTTACAGTTATGAAATAGTTTGATAACAAGCAGGAAATGTTCTTGAGCCAATGAGATGACCACATTGAAATGGTTTATAGAACCACTGCATTAATATAATGTATAAGTAAGATCCCCTAAAACAGCTGCTAATTATATATAATAATAATTATAATAATAATAATAACAACAACAACAATAATAATAATGCTATTATTTAACATTACCAAACTAGAATGTAGTACATTGATCTCATTTTTAAAAATAACAGTGATACAAATATATACGTAAAATGCCCTTGGAATGAGTCTGTGGGCAGCTATTGTTTCTTAATGGAATCATTGATTTCTTACGAATTAGACACAGCTAGAGGCTGTGTTGTATACTTTGTGACATTACATATGCAAGACTTCTTGAAAAGACAAAATAAACGACTTAAGATTCAGTCCGGCTGTTCAAACTGAGATGCTCAAAACAAACAAACAGATTTTAAGGATCAGCTTTTATAAACGTTGGTTTCAATTATTCATAATTATTTATGTTTGGTAGACTGCAAAAAAACTAAACTGATTTGAAGCTAGAAAAATCAAGTGCTGTCTGTCTGAGCAAAGCATGTTTTGTATGCATGTTGTTTGCTGCATCTTGTTTGCATGCATTTGTGCGTTTTTTGTCTTTGTGTCTGTTTGCATGTGTGTCGATCTGAGCTCAGGTGACGTGATCAGCCTGTAATGGCTCCGCAGAGACTCATTTCTCTAGATCCATTAGAATTCTGTCGGAGGAAAGGATGATGAAAGTCTCTCTCTTTCAGATATTTATGACTGGCCTGGGAGGACGCAGTCACTGTGGCCTTAATTTCACTCTTTTTCTCTTGTTTGCTCTTTAACTTACATTTTTATTCTCAGTCTCTCAAGATTTACCCTTTCAACAGTTTGTATCTGAATTGTATCTTTGCCAGTGTTTTCTTCTTATCCTCCTTGCTCTCTGCCCTCCATTTTAGTGTCAAAGGGGACATATCAGACGTTCTTCTTTTGAAAGAAATCAATCTAGATGTGCTATAAAGTTGATACTGAATAGATATGACAAAATGGGGCTTTAAAAAGTCAATACATGTATGTAATTGGAATGGGTGTCCTGCAGTAGTAACTTGAATGTGTATTAGTCAATTTTGTGGGATTCAATCATTTCTTGCGTTAAAGTTACTTAAAACACAGAGCAAATAGGTTACACAGAATTTCCTTATTAAGAGTTAACAGCTATATGATCGTTAAAGTTTATTTTACCGCACATCTACACTGTAAAAACTATCCGTAAAATAGCCAAAAATTGTCCTTATTTTGTGATTTGCATTATGGGATCTTGATTTTACTTTCAACCTTGAAAAGTTGGAAAAAGTGACTTATTAACATTTTTAATAGTTTAAAGTGCTATATTCTCTGAGTTGATGTTTTATATTAAGGTACAAAAACCTTGTAATAAACTGCCAGTACATTTTCTGTTATATTACAGATTTATTTCTCTCTACATTATTTCTTATACATTATATTATTTCAACCTACTAAAATGTCAATAAAAGTCACTTTGTTGACTTTTGATGTTGACAATTCTACTCTACAATTTTTCAGAGCAGAGATCAACATCCCATCATTCTATTAACAATCGTAAATAAATGGAAAACACTTGTGAATCCCAAAATATGGAAACTGTAATATTTTTTTTTACTGTGTACATTGGCACAAGCACCTGTAACGCTAGGCAGACATTTCTACTTGGACCCCTTTACCCAATTTTGGATTTCTGTTTGTTATCAGATTGCTTTAAGCCTCTATAATCGAAATATTTTTAGTCTAGTGATTCAGTAAGTGAACACACTCAAGCATTCAATCCAGACCAGTGCTAATGTAAAGAAAAACCGCCAAATTACAGCAGAGATGTCTGTAATTCACTGCTCTCTCAGCCATGTTAACATGATAATTACTGCTACCAACATGCTATTTCAAGCTAAATGTTGATAACATTTTTATGCTATAGCATCATATTAACAATGCTAGAAACATGATGCCATTTTTTTCTGATGCCATTTCATCTTAGCCACATGTTAAACATGCCAGATCAGGCTGTTAGTTTTAACATCTGTCTTTAACTTTCTGTTGAACGTTTTAACTGTTGAACGTTAGAAATATTGGCAACATTTAAGTACCAATTTCAACTTTTAACTACTGGCTTATTATCTGTCTATTGCAATTACTAGTACAGCTTTGCATTTCCTTTGTTTTTATTGATGGGCAATACACAATTTGTGCAACTTAAATAGTTTAAATTAAAGCCCACTTATGTTACGTTCCACAGTGTTTGTTTCTTGTTTACCTATTAATTATTTTTAGGTAAAAAATAAATTCTAGCAACATGTTAAACATGCCAGATACGCACTGTTTGTTAGTTAAACTTTCATATTTAACCTTCTGTTAAACGTTAGAAATATTGGCAACATGTATTACCAGCTTATTATTAAGATTTTGTCTGTTTATTAGTAAATTAACCTGATCTTATAGTACATTCCTAATTCTACCGAATACCTAAACACAACTAATAACTTTCTAACTAATAATAAGCAGCAAATTAGTAAGTTATTGAGCTAAATAGTATCTGAAAATAAAGTGTGACCAAAGGTTGGTAACAAGTAAATCATTTTCTAAGCATGACTTAAAACATAATATGCTAACAACATGTTTACAAATAGCATATTAGCAGTGTGTTAAATCACATTTACAATGTGCAAATACTTGCTAGCACTGTAAAAAAGCATATGATCAATTAGTCCTGGCAGCATATGTTTTTAGGTCATTGCAACTTATTAAATTAAGTTAATCATGTTCTAAATTAATTTTATGTTACGCAAGCTGTTTTAAGTCAGTTTAACATAATACAAGTTCAATGAACTCATAAGGTTAATTTGAGTCAGCTTAAAAATTTAAGGGGACCAGGATTTTACGTGTACGTGTTATAATTAAAATGTTCTAGCGTGATCACGTATTGACAAATGTGTAAAAATATATTAGCAAAATGCTACATGTTAATAACATTCTATTAATGTGCTAAAACACAATATACATTGCAACATCTTTGGAAAGTTCTGAAACATGGTATTAACTTAAACATGCTATAAACTTACTAGCAACAAGCTAAACTTGTTAGCAGAGTTCTAAGTCATATTAAAACATGCATTTTATTTTATGCCTTAGACATTGTTTTTATTTTTACTTTATAGCATTGTATTCTCAAGTCACTCATTTAAAAAATCAAGCATGGTTTTGCTACAAAAATTGTGGTTATAATGTTAATCAGTCTGGCCAAAAATCCTAGTTGCTACATCTTTTACAATCAAACTATGGTTCAATTTTAGCAAAGAGACTAAAAGTTTGTCTATTTTTGTATTATTTGTTTAATGCTTTGAATTTCAGGACAAACCGCTTAATCACCTCTTAATCAACTTGACCATGAGGTTAAAATATGTAACATCACATAAACCGTTATGATGTATAAGTATGAAATGCTACATCCAGTGACTTTCACTAAACATAGCACTAGGGATGTTACAAAGTAAAATAAGTATTTTAAAAACAAGAAAAACATTTAAAAGCCAAAACATTTGACATGTTCAAGCAGCCATTTGAGGAGCAGGTCATGATCACTGGAGAAGACTTAAAGAGCTCCAGACAGATGGAGAGAGGACTTAAAGTGAGGAGGAAGTGGCAAAAATATGTAAGTGAACTAAAAAAAAAAAATCAAATCTGGCCCCAGCAGATTGCAGAGGGAAGGAAAGAGACATGAGGGAAGGAGTGTGAGACAGGAAGAAAGGAAGGAAACAGAAAACATCTGTGCTGGATGTCCCACGGGATGGTACATCCTCATTTATTGAGGGCATCTCAGCCAGACAGCACACAGTTCAGCTCACGGAGGTTCATTCAGACACCCCTGTCTGTTCTTGACTCGTCTGAACAGCTGTTAGCATGTAGCTGTGCTTAAGCATGGCTTCTCATGTTGTTTGCCATGCTGGGTTGAAAGTGAAACTCATAAATGGGTCACAGATCTGTTCAAATGTTAAATCCATGTAACTTCTAATGATTGGAAAGTAGTAACTTTTAGCTGCCAAATGCCACACATACAAACCAAGTCTTATATTTGCAGTCCCTTGGTAGTATTCAGTCCAGTTGTGGAGATGCTGAAAATTCTGTAAATCAAAATCAATACAGCTGTGGAAAAAAGTATATGATATACAAATAAAACATCATTATTTGCTGCCATAAATTAACAAAAAGGTTTTCAGTTTTTAAAACCTGTCTAAATGCATTTTTATACAACACAATGCCCAATTAACAAAGTAATACCCAAAACACAATAAAATGTTATAATATAATAGATATTTGGTGCAATAATCCTGATTTTAGGCCCAAACGGAATCTGCGTGCGCAGAAATCCGCAGATTTTTGCAGATTTTTAGCCCATCACTGAGTTTATTTATTTACTTGTGTAAATGTGTGTAAATTTATATTTATACAGTTTTTAAATTTATTTCAGTGATATTGTTGACTAATATGTAAATGTTCATATGATTTATTTACTATACAGTTTGTAAAGTAATATTTTCTGTCTTTTAGTAGGTATTTTATATGAGAGACTTGCTTTGTTTACCAAATAAGTGGATCTAATTGGGTTTGCATTGTAACCATTAAATAAAAGTTAAAAACTTAAAAAAAAGTTATTATTTTTGAATTTAATATATCAAGTTTTTAGTGCCAATACTCTCAAAAATCATTCCACATAAATCTGCAGATTTTTTACAAAATGCTGCGCAGAAATAACAAAAAATGTCTGCAGATTCTGTTTCACCTTAGTCATAACAAATGAAAACATTTGGTATTTTGACCTACTGCCATTTTCTGGAAAAATAAATGGGCTAAATGACTAGTTTTATTTGGAAGAAATATTAGCGGACTAACATTTTTCACAAACTCTTACCTAATAAATCAAAGAAATTCCACAGAAACTGAGCATTCTTTTTCCAAAAAGGGAAAGATTTCTGTAAATGCTTTCAAAAAATTCTGAATAAATAAAAATCTTTCACAATTAGCATGATTTCAGACTGATCTTGTGACACTGAAGACTAGAGTACTGATGATGTGTAGTATGAAAGCTTACAAGTCTGTTATTTCTGCTGCAAAATCATATTATTATTATTATGCTGGTCTAATTGGGGTTGGTTTGCAAATTTATTTTATTTTTTTGTGTGGTTAACACTGTTGCACCAATTGATACTTCTAATTTCCATATTTTTTCCACAGAGCTGTGCTATGCATTCATTTTTTTTTTTTTAATGAAAATTGAACTCATCCATTATAAATTGGTTCCAACTAGCTGGGATGATAACATTGTTCATTCTGGAATTCATTGTCATCAGTGTTATCTTCTGTTTCTAACTTTCCTTCTTTTACACTTGCTATAGTTGAGGAAATTTGTTCCATAGTTCAAATATCTAAAACTGACACTTCTCAGCTGGATCCATTACGACTTGCTTGGTTAAATCTGCTTTACCTTTTCTTTCATCTTTAATCACTGACATTTATGCATGCTTCACATCTTTCTGGTACATTCCCCACTGCTTTTAAAACTGAACTGCTTTACACTGTAAAATGTTTCACTTAGTTAAACTCACAAACTCAAGTTCACCGGCTGCTTTGAAAATGTGAGTCATCTCAACTTAGAGAGATTCTTTGTTTCAACTTAAGATGTTGAGTTTCACAATATATTTAATTACAACTCAACATCTTAAGTTGAATCAAATAATCTCTCTAAGTTGAGTTGCCTCACATTTTCAAAGCAGCTGGTGAACCTGAGTTTGTAAGTTTAACCAATTGAAACCTTCACCGGCTGCTTTGAAAATGTGAGTCATCTCAACTTAGAGAGATTCTTTGTTTCAACTTAAGATGTTGAGTTTCACAATATATTTAATTACAACTCAACATCTTAAGTTGAATCAAATAATCTCTCTAAGTTGAGTTGCCTCACATTTTCAAAGCAGCTGGAGAACCTGAGTTTGTAAGTTTAACCAATTGAAACCTTTTACAGTGCAGTAAAACAGATTATCAAGAAATCTCAGGCAGATATAAACAAATTATGTAATTTTAGTCCCTTCTCAAATGTATTTTTTCTGTCAAAATAAAATACTTAAAATGATACCAGCTCTGAAATAATTTAGCTCTAAATAGTTTGTTTGAACCATTTCGATCTGGGTTCAATTCACACCAAAGTGTTGAGACTGCACTTTGATGATCTCTAATGATTTACTAGTCTCAGATACAGGTCTTCTATCAATACTTGTTTTGCCAGATTTAACTACTGCATTTGACACTATTTCTCATCCATTTTGTTAAGCAGTTTGGAATCTATTGGAATTGCTGATACAGCTTTGCATTTGCTTTGTTTTTTATTGGTGCACCACACAATTTGTACAACTTAAAGGGTTTAAATCAAAGCTGTGTTCCTCAGGGTTCAGTTTTGAGACCTCTTTTGTTTCTTAGTTATTGTTACCTATTGGCATACTTTTTTAGTAAAATTGGTATTCATTTTAATTGTTACCCAGCTTTATTCCTCTTCTAAACATTCCTCATTGTTTCCTTCTCCTACTTCTGAGTGTTTTAAATCTTGGTTTAAATCTAAATCTTACATTTAAATCTTTGTTTTCAAGATTTTCAACTTCTCAACTTAATATTAATACATATTTCAATTCTTCTTATTGGCCCAAAAAAAAACAATAACAAAGTCAAACATTTCCTCTGTGATTTTAGATAATTGCTCCATTCCGGTGTCTAATCGATTAAAGATTTGTGTGTCATCTTTGATACACGGTAACTTTGTCCTTTAAAGCACATATTAATAGCATTACTTGTTCTGGATTCTTCTGTGTGAGGAACATTAATTATCTTCATCCTGTTCTTTCATTGAAGAGTACTGTTACTTTTTGTGGAATTGACTAATGCTCGGGTTGCAGCTGGAAGGGCATTCGCTGCGTAAAACATATGCTGGATAAGTTGCCGGTTCATTCCGCTGTGGCAACCCCTGATTAATAAAGGTTTTTTTTTGCTGCTGAAAAAGCCATTGCTCTTCCTAAAACTCTCAGCTGTGAGAGCCTCTCCAACTGCTGTAGCAGTAAAAAATTGCATAGAATGTAAAACAGAAGCTGGCAGATTTTTCAGGCACTACATAATATCATTGCACCTGCTGCAGCCATGGTACGGCAACAAAATTCTTTGATTATTACGCTAAAATGAAAGTGTAGTGCCAAGCCATATCAGCCTAGAAAAATAACTTTTAACTTTTCATTTTCCATCGGTCTTGACACATCATGTAATTACAGAAGATTCAAGCTTTAAATAGACCAAATATGGAAACTATTTGGTCATTTCAAAGTGAGATGCTAATGGTCTAATCCAATTCAATGATTTAAGCTAAGCTAAGCTAAAAATGTCCCTGCCAGACCTGGAAATCGGCTGAATGTATTAAAAAAAAAAACTATTAAACTCAACTGTTTAACTCTAAGGACTTGTAAAATGAGCCTAGTTCCAAACAAAAAGTAGAGTGTTGCTTAAATGGCTGTTGTTGACTTGATTTTATTGTACTACTGAATGGGTTCTTCAGTTCCATAAAAGGCACCTATAAATAAAACGTATAATAATGATTCTGAAAATTCAGTTTTGCATCACAAAATAATTGCTTGTACAGTATATTGAAATAGAAAATAATTATTTTACCATGTAATAATATGATCAGTTACATGTCGCATTGGACATTGTAGGAGATAAGAAACTTAAACGTTTGAACAATAGTTTACAAAAAGAAAATCGAATCTTCTCATAGCAATAGGGCTTTTAGTAAACTCCGTTTTAAGCAGTATTAAATCAGGCTCTTTTTCTGTCTCTCCGCAGTGTTGCTGAGGTGTTGGAGAAGCACGGTCTCCAGAAGCCCATCTCCTTTGTGAGAAACAGTCAGAACAGCAAAGAGGAAGCTCACCAGCTGATGGTCCGACTCACCCGTCACACAGGACGCAAGTATGACACACACACACACACACACACACACACACACACACACACACAGCCGCACAGGCATACACACAGACAGTCTCAGGTACCTTGGCATTTCCCAGAACACTCATGTGCACCTGTTCCACTGTTTGTTTTTTGCTTAGAAACCCTCCTGTGAGTGAGACCGTGTGGAGAAGTTTACTTCAAGATCTCCTGGACATGCAGCAGAATGTGTACACCTGTCTAGAGCCAGAGACTTGCCATCAGGTACTAAATTATAATAACATTTCTTGGTTGCATCTTACAAGGTGTTGTCAGAAGTAGAAATAATGTCCTTGTTTACAGAACAAACTTGTTTTATTTATTTGCAATATTGAAGTATGGGTATCACTTTATTTTGAGGGTCCCTTTAACGCATTTTGTTGAATCTACATGCCAACTAATTCTCATTAGATTATGAGAAGACTGTTAGGTTAGGGTTAGTGTAAGTTGACATGTACTTGCAAAGTTTCTTATAGTCAGTTAAATGTCTGTTGAAGGAGCAGTATCAGCAGATATTAAGCAGACAGTCTACTGATACTTAAATAAGAAGTAATTGACATGTGGTTGCAATGCAACTTAGTCAACAAAATGTGCATTAGGGACCATCGAAATAAAGTGGAAGAAAGACTATAGTACATACCAAGTATGTGCTTCTGACTCACTAATTCTAATGGCATTACAGTATAACCTGTACTAAAGTCACAATCACCATCACTAAAATACTGTCATATGAAGTACAAGCTCGCGATGACATATGATAACATGTGCAGGTGTTATAGTGGCATCCAATTTCCTAGAGGTAAATTTGAAGCCCTTTCCCTTCACATTTTTTTTAAGGGCCAAGGGAAAGGGCTAGGGGTACAAAAATAGAATTTAGATTGGGCCTCACTCTGATCGGGTCATTTGAATCATTGATTCGTTGACTGGAGACTCACTCTGACCGCATCATTTGAATCTGTGAATTGTTAGACACAGTAATTGGAGACACTCTCTTTGTGCTTTACACATGTTTGTTTGCTTCCTCATTAAATGGATAGTTCACCCATAATTGTCTTTTACTCAACCTTTACTTGTTTCAAACCTTCATGAGATTTTCTTTATACTGTTAAACACAAAAGAAGATATTCTGAACAAAGCTGGAAAGCTGTTACCATTGACTTCCATAGCATTTGTTTTTCCTACTATAGAGGTCAATGGTTGCAGGTTTTCAGCTTTCTTCAGGATATACAGTAAGAAGCAGGTCACACACCAGAAGCGCTGCTCTGCGACACGCAGCGGCATGCATTTTAGAATTCTAAACATGGGCTTCTATCAGGGTACACACACCGGCGCCGCAAGTCGGTGGCTGTCTGCGGCGCCCAGCCACGACTCAGGACACTGTTCATATTTCTGCCGCGCCACAGAGCGCCATCTGAATAGTTACATTTTAAATAACATGCGATTGTGCGCGTCTGGTGTGCGATACTCTCAACTGTCATGTGCTCGTCGTGTCGCAGCTCTGAGCGGCGCATCTGGTGTGTGATGCTCTTTATTTTGTGTTCAACACAAGAAAGGAACTCATTAAGGTCTGGAACCACTTGAGGGCGACTAATAGTGAGTAATTTGCCATTTTTTGGGTGAACTATTCCTTTAAGTTACTTTGGAAGATTAGTTGCAGCACATTCTAGTTTGCTAGAGTCAAATGTTTTATTTTATACATTATTTAAATGTTTACTCTTACTGTTGGAAATCGTTTGGCTAGTCACAAAGCTGTTACTTCTATTACGCTACACTATACAGTGTATTATTTTCCTTACTGTAGCAGTTTTTTTTGTTTTGTTACAGTGATCGTTCAACTTGACTTTTTTTTTTTTTTTTTTCCCATTTTCTTTTTTCCTCACAGCACCAACATTATCTATCCTCTCGTTGTCCTCTATTGTTGCTCAGCCTGGTTTTCCTTTGTGTTAGTGTATGTCCGTGCATCCGAAAGTGTGAAAGAGACTCAAACTGAACATTAATCCGATGTCAACAGCGGGCTTTGTCTGTTTGCTCTGTAATTTAGCAGCATTCTCTAACGAGCCTGCATTCCCATCTTTATCGATTTCTTCATCACAATCAAGCAGAGCTGAACTCACCGTCAGGAGTTCATCCCCAACGCTGCATCGCTCGACTAAAAACAACCAAAAAAAAAATCAACAAAAGAGAATTATCCTTCAACCTGTACTTGTTTCCAATTGCTCTTACCCAGTTCCTGTCAGTACGGGCTCCAGCAATGTATTTTTCTCCAGGCTACGGAAAGACGATCCCAGATGAGCAGTAAATTGAAAGTTCTGAGAGGAAAATGAAAGAAGTTGGATGTAGTTTTAAGGAATTGGCATTCTCTCCATTCGCCCTCTGCGTCTGGGTCCATTTGACGGAGTGCGGCAGAGTTGCTTTGAAATCTTTTCAATAGCTAAACAGCTAATGAACTTGCGCAGACCTCAACGAGCAGCTCTAAACTCCGCTTCTCTTCTGTGGGTGTGCATTAGGAACGGCTCATTGGCTTGCAGACTGAGCAGAGGCGGATATTTCATTTGTGTGGTGTTGGGAGTTAACTGGTTTATAGTTATAGGTGCAATGTGCACTGCGGATATTGGATCCTCTAATGCAGACAGATTAAAGCACTTGCAGATTATATTTCTAAAGACCATATGAAACTCCTAGGGCCACAGATAATGACATTGAGGTTTTGCGACCAAACACCAACTGCAAGTTATTTCTATAGATATTTATTTATATATAGTTAAAAAGAGACACTTTGTAATTTGCTGTCAAGATATGTAGCTTTTTTATTTTTTATTAATACTAATTTATACAAAAAACATTGAGAAATTTTATTTTCTGTTTTTTCTATTGTCATTTAATTTAGTAATAAAATCTTTATTTGCTCAAAAGACCTAATATAGACCTAAAAATATAAAAATGTATATAAAAAAACTGTAAAATTGTAGTAAGTATTTACTTGTGAAGCATTATTGCATTTATTATTTAATTGTTTTAAATATTACATTTTTAATAGGGATTATTTAACGTGTCTGAAATGACATTTGTGAAAACTGTAAATAAGAAAATAAAAATGCATTCAAACTATTAATAAATCTTTTCTTATCGAATAAGAATCAGTTAGGCTCTTATGTTTTTTATGTTTATTTTTAAAAAATTATCTTGGTGTTCCCATTAACCGGTTTTTCATGTGCATATCCAAAATGTGCAAAAAAAAAAATGGGTGGATGGAAACGTAGCTAATAATCCACATGACATATGTTAAATCAGAAATCTACTAGAAGCATCCAATAGCAGTCATCTAACACAGTTTAAACATGAAAATTAGCTCTTAACATTACCACACAAAAAATAATGGGTAGCGAATTTATCTGTGTGTGTGAATAGCCGAATGGATCAAGGCAGAATGACCTAGTTCCATCTATTATTTATTAAAGCTTATTTGTTTAATTTTACAATGTTTTAATGAGTGAGTTTTTACAAAGAGCACCAGCTGATGTCTTACTCTGTCTAAATGTATCTGAAGGCAGCACTGAAATTACTCACAGCATCACAGCTGTTGCGCAGAGCTGCTCCTGAGATTGCGTTGTCATTAAATTCTCAGTTTTTGATATTTCTCCTGTAGTGATTCTGTCTCACCGGCCATTGACTAAAGACAGCTGATTAATTGCCACACCTGAGCTCTTCTTCCTTTGGGTCTCTGCTACATGCTGCGTATCTCTTTCTCTTTCTTTCTTTGTCTTTCACAACCACTTTCTTAATGTGAACTAATACTGTTGAAGTGTTAGTTCACCCCAAAAAATATTGATGTAATTAATTACTTACCCTCATGTCATTCCAGTGCCTTGCGACCTTTGCCCATCTTCAGAACACAACTTAAGATATTCCTTGGGTTCTGTTAAAGACCTATTCCTTTGGATCTGTTAAACCGTGATCCATTTCCTAATTTGTATCATAGATTATTGTCAAGGGATTTTTTAAAAAGCCAAATATTTAATTGAAATGAGAACAGATGTTGCATCTGGAAAACAGTGTCATAACATTTGTGTTCAAATTTTCAAAAAGAAAGCTCTGGATGAATGAATTGTTGCGTTATGGCGTAAGGTATTAAATTGAGAAAACAATGAAAATTTAGGGTACAAGTTTTGGGGGATTTTCAGTGGAGGTTATTGCATGTATAGAAGCCGTTGCTGTGAATTATTTTGTTTCTAGGATTCATCTATTACATTGGTCAGATTTGTTCTTTCTGTTTACAAAGACAAACAGAATTTCTTATGTTAGTGTAACAGAGGCCAGCTAGCGAAGTGCTATGAAGGTAAACCTCACTCCTCTGACATCATAAGATGCTCTAGCGACAGACGCTAGAGAGGCCATGGTCTTTAGCCTTCTTGTTAGAACAACTGACTCCCATACAAAGAATCGCCGATTCGATCCCAGCACAGACCGGGTTGGGTGCGGTAGGACTAGTGGGTTACACTTGGGGCCTCGTCTGGGATGGGAGTGAGGTTTAGCAGGGGTGAGTGTAACAGAGGCCAGCTAAAAAAGTGCTATGATGGTAAACCTCACTCCTCTGATGTCAAAAGGTGCTCTAGCGACAGACGCTAGAGAGGCCATGGTCTTTAGCCTTCTTGTTAGAACAACTGACTCCCATACAAAGAATCGCCGATTCGATCCCAGCTCAGACGGGGTTGTGTGCGGTAGGACTAGTGGGTTACACTTGGGGCCTCGTCTGGGATGGGAGTGAGGTTTAGCAGGGTGAGTGTAACAGAGGCCAGCTAAAAAAGTGCTATGATGGTAAACCTCACTCCTGATGTCAAAAGGTGCTCTAGCGACAGACGCTAGAGAGGCATGGTCTTTAGCCTTCTTGTTAGAACAACTGACTCCCATACAAAGAATCGCCGATTCGATCCCAGCTCAGACCGGGTTGAGTGCAGTAGGACTGATAGGTTACACCTGGGGGCTCGTCCGGGATGCGTCTGTCGCTACAGCACCTTTTGACGTCAGAGGATTGAGGTTTACCTGCATAGCACTTCTCTAACTGGCCTCTGTTACATTTGGATTTTGTGCAAACTTGAACCCTTTGTTTACAGATTTAAAAGGAATGGTTCACCTAAAACTAAATTCCGTCATCATTTACTCACACTTCATATGCTAGTATTCATTTACCCTATTGTGGAAGGCAATGGCTACTGGTTTCAAACATTCTTGGAAATATCTTCTTTTGTGTTCGACAATAGAAAAAGGACATTATAATGATTTGAAATCACTTGAGAGTAGATGGGGAGTACACTTTCAATTTTGGGTTAACTATCTCTGTTACTTGCCTTTTAAAAAATGTTTTAATTAGAGTTAGTTGTAAAGTTTTATTCTAGTGTAGGTCACATACCAAAAATAATTTAATCATTTTAAGATATTCCTTTGGATCTGTTAAACCATGATCCATTTGCTAATTTGTATCATGCATTATTGTCAAGGGATTTTTTTAAAAGCCAAATATTTAATTGAAATGAGAACAGATGTTGCATCTGGAAAAGAGTGTTATAACATTTGTGTTTAGATTTTAAAAAAAAAAGCTCTGGATAAAGAATTAACATCATGGCGTAAGGTATTAAAATTAGAAAACAATGAAAATTTAGGCTGTAAGTTTTTGGGCATTTACAGTGGAGATTGTTGCAAGTATAATAGCCATTGCTGTGAATGATTTTGTTTCTGAGATTATATCTGATGTTGGTCTTTCTGTTTACAAAGAGATTTTTCATATGGTTGGGTTTTGTGCATATTTGAAACCTTTATTCACAGAATAAAACGGATCGTTCACCCAAAGCTGTCAATTCTGTCATCATTCACTCACTCTTTATTGTTGAACACAAAAGATGTTCTTTTTACAAAACTGGTAACCATTGACTTTCATAGTATTTGTTTTTCATACTATGGAAGTCTGTGATTACCGGTTTCTAACATTCTTGAAAACATCTTCTTTTGTGTTGAACAATAGAAAAAGGACATTTATAAATATTTGAATTCACTGAGGGTGAGTTAATTGGGAATACATTTTCAGTTCTGGGTTAACTATCCCTTTAACTTGTCTTTTTAAATGTTTTAATAAGAGTTTTTCTTCTAAACATTTTCTCAGAGCCAATGTTAGTTTTAAAGCTTTATTCTAGGTCACGCACAAAAAAAATGTAATTTATGTTACATAGAAAGAAAAAATGATCAGTGTATGGCCCTGTTTTGCAATTCTATAAAATCTTTTGAATTTTATAAGTCTAACTATTATAAAGCACTAAATGACCTTAAACA
Source organism: Danio kyathit (assembly GCA_903798195.1). Classification (NCBI taxonomy): domain Eukaryota; kingdom Metazoa; phylum Chordata; class Actinopteri; order Cypriniformes; family Danionidae; genus Danio; species Danio kyathit. The sequence continues at coordinate 37,358,969 of LR812538.1, read as the reverse complement.
ATCTTAATTCATTTGATGTTTCAAAGGAGTTTTATATAAAATGTTCAGTGATTTTTTATTTTTTTTTTATTTTTTTTTTTTTTATTTATTTATTTATTTATTTATTTTTTTATTCATTTATTTTTTTTCACAGAATTAATAATATGTTGATGGTTGATTCAGTTTTACTTGTATGAATAGTGTAGTAGAATAATAAAGGTGTTTGCAAATTTGTGTCTCATCTGCGCAGGTGTTTGTAGAGAGCCTGTTGTGTTCGAGCCGAGAGGAGAATGTGCGTCTGGCGGGTCAGTTGATGCACTGCAGTGGTGTTTCAGAGGACACTCCGGTCAGCGTGTCGCTCCGGGGTAAAGCTCACGCTCGTGTGTCTTACAGCCGCAGTGTGGAGCTGGTTCTGGCGGCCGCTCGTGAATACTTCAACTCTTCAGCCACCCTCAGTGACCCCTGCATGAGTCTGGCACGGTATGATGATCTGTTACACTCTGATTTGTTCAGAGATTTACCATGTAAAACCCACCAAAACACTTAGTCAGCATAGTAATACTCATGATTGTTAAAATACTACAGTGGTTCTCTATTTGTCTTTGTTCATATGTCTATTACTATTATTATTATTATTATTATTATTATTATTATTATTATTATAAGCATGGTCGAAAGTGTTCAGTCATACAAATACCTTGGCACAATTATTGGCTCTAAATTCTCCTTTGATGAGAATTGTGAAGCAGTGTGTAAAAAGGGGCATCAACGACTATTTTGTTTGAGAAATTTAAATCATTTCTATATTGATAAACGCATAATGATTTTATTTTCCCATGCTTTTCTTGAATCCGTTTTATCTTTGTAGTGAATTTAAGATATTATTTATTTTTTATTGTTTAATTTAATTTATTTTTTCATTCATTCATTCATTTTCTTGTCGGCTTTGTCCCTTGCGGGGTCGCCACAGCGGAATGAACCGCCAACTTATCCAGCACGATTTTACGCAGCGGATGCCCTTCCAGCCGCAACCCATCTCTGGGAACTTCCACACACACATTCACACGCATACACTATGGACAATTTAGCTTACCCAATTCACCTGTACTGCATGTCTTTGGACTGTGGGGGAAACCGGGGCACCCGGAGGAAACCCACGCAAACCCAGGGAGAACATGCAAACTCCACACAGAAACGCCATAATTTATTTTTTATTTGATTTAATTAAATTTTTTATTTTATTTTTTTATTAATTTCTATTTTATTATTATTTTTTATTAAATTTTATTTTATATAATTAAATTTTGTGATTTTTGTATAAATTTGTATTTTATTAAATGTTAATTTAATTTAATCTTTTAAATTTAATTTAATTTATTTTATTTTTGTCTATTTGTTGTTGTCACTGTGAGGTTTTTTTTGTGTGGCACTGTTATGAAATGAGAATTCCTGCCTGCAAACCAAGTCTACCTTTGAGTATAAATAAAATAACCTAACCTAACCTTATTATTTTCATCATAATAACAATTAATAATTACTATAATTATATTTATTCAAACAAAATGAATATTCCAATATAATATCCCAAATTACCCAAATTAATAGTTAAGTTAAAAGTTTATATCATTAAAGTTATTGTATAATAATAACAACAACAACAACAACAACAACAACAACAACAACAACAACAACAACAACAACACCACCAGCAACAACAACAATAACATTAATATACTAATACTATTATTTTTATTTTAGAATTTTTTTTATCATTTATTTATTTATTTATTTATGTTAAATAGTATTATAGTATTTTTTTCTCATTTTAACTATCCAAAATGCATTTTACCAATATAATATCCCAAATATCTCAATTTAATATGCAATATCTCAAATTGTTATTATAAAGCATGTTTTAACTTTTTTTTTTAAACATTAAAAAAAGAAAACGTATATCTTATAGAAATCTTCCTGTTAATCTCATGTAAATGCCAGCAAAATTCATAAAAACAATGTTTTTTTTTTCAGTATTCCAGTCTATGTTCCAGTCTACTTGATGAATGTAGGTGATCATCATGTGTAGCATATATCAAGAAATATGACCTGACAGATTGAGCAGAGTTAGAAACAAACTCAAGTTGAGACCAAGCAATCAAACCGTGTGTGAAAATAGCCTGAAACTACCAGCCTCTTCAAACTTTTGTGTCTGTTGTGTGAGGAGCTTATGATGAAAGAGAAAGAAAACCCTGCAAGAATCAAACCGTCCGACGTCATTCTAGTCTGAGCCCAGCCCTTCACAATGGCTATTATTGGTGTAATTAGCTGCCATAATAAGAGATCGACTCCATCAGAGACAGACAGACAGTCGGTCGCTCACTTCCGCCCCGCAGCTCTGGGTTAATGTGTTTCCAGTCTCTGTCTGTCTGTTGTTGTTGTTGTGTTGGACTGGCGCACCGAGGGTGACAGACTGCGGCCCTTGAGCGATGGGCCATGCTGCAAAGTGGGTCAATAATTAGGCCGTCGTCTGTTCATGGGCTGGAAACTGGACGCGCCGCCACTCCATATGCATTCACTCGCAGCTCACATCACTGTCATTCTCTCAAATGCTCATGCCAGTGTCAGACAGGAGACTCAGATAGACAGTAATTACAAGTTTAATGTTTAAATTATAGGACTTCCACTGCCGTTTAGAGAGAAAATCTGAAAGATTGAAAACAAAATAGAGGGAGAATAAGCCAGTAAGGGAGATACTAAGGACTCTATTTATCTATCTATCTAAGCATCTGAAGTTATGGGTGTGTTATGGGTGTGTTTTGGTTGTATCATGCATTAAACCATTCAGAGTCTTGTCTTCGGTTGCTTTTAAGAGCAAGTTTTGGTGGAACCACTTGTTATTTACATGGCAGATTTTTTAAATAGGAAAACTGAAGTAGCAAGGAAACAGATCTGCTCATGCGTCATATTAAAGTAAGCAAGAACACCTCTACTGAATGAGCCAGATACCACCAAAGCCCCCTGAGGTGAAGAACGCATGAGAGGAGGTTGTTATGTTTATATACATTCATCGGCCACTTTATTAGGTACACCTGTCCAACTGCTTGTTAACGCAAATTTCTAATCAACCAATCACATGGCAGAAACTTAATGAATTAAAGCATGTAGAGGTCAAGACGATCTGCTGCATTTCAAATCTAGCATTAGAATGGGGAAGAAAGGTGATTTAAGTGACTTTGAATGTGGCATGGTTGATGTACCTGGCAGGGGCGTCGCTAGACCCAATTTACTGGGGCACGTGCCCCAGTAAAAATTGCCAGTGCCCCAGTAAATGCTTTGAGATATGATTTACTTTATATGCAAGTGTATGTATTAAAAGGGGGAATCCCGGAATAAAGACGTTATTCCCTATGTGCAACTGAATCAACGCTGGTGAAATGAAAGCAGCATAGTTTAATCAAAAAGCAAACTGACGCATCTCTGCATGTGCGCAGAAAACCACACCCGGGCAGCGTGCCTCACGCACCGCTACTGCTACGCGCTGCTCTTCTCCCGGTGCGAGTCCCGGTTGTTAACATGCACGCCGCGCACGCATGCTCACGCACCGCTCATATGTTGTGAAACTGGCATTAACAGTCTTTTATGTGGAGGTGATGGCACGCAGTCAGTTTGCAAGTCGACAAAACTAAAGTTTAAACAATATGATGATGATCATACTAAGCATGCCTCCTGATAGATTTTTTTTGTATGAAGCACAAAGGAGGGATGCAGTGAGGGAGGTAAAACTTAATAAACCAAATTCTCTGTCATGTGTCAAGTCTAAGACAACAGATAATTAAACATATTTTTTGTATTCTATAGAATTGACCATAGAATTTCATTCAAATGAAATTATTATTCATGTAAAAGATTTTTTTAAAATGATCTTAGCATATCACTCCATTGTGCCTTTACATTATTTTCCAGTTACAATTAGGATTATTTAGAATAATAATTGTATATTAACAATTTTATTATATATATATATATATATATATATATATATATATATATATATATATATATATATATATATATATATATATATATATATATATATATATATATATATATATATATATATATATATGCGTGCGTGCCCCAGTAGAGCTTTATGTCTAGCAACGCCCCTGGTACTAGTAAAGTGTACTTAATAAAGTGACCGGTAAGTGTATGCATGTATTTGTATTATTTTTTTTTTTATATCATTAGGTTCAGGCTTAAAAAACAGTTTAGACACTGAGCACGACTAAATCTCTATATTTTTTTTATTTTATGAATTAGATAGAAGTGTGAACACACCATTAAAGAAAAAGGCAGAACTTGGAGATAAATACATATAAAGATTAGAAATTTGCATTAACAAGCAATTGGACAGGTGTACCTAATAAAGTGGCCGGTGAGTGTATATTTTGCAATAGAACTTAATGCGCGTCCAAAACAATGCTTTATCAATTGATAACTGGTGAAGAGTGTATAAAATGTTTAAAGGGGTCAAGACAGTGCGGGAATAGGTCAGTTTATACACACGCACACTGACGTGTTGTGTAATAAGAACGATTTCCGGTGCATGTATTGAACTGGCCAACATTGTAACAGTAAAAATAAAAATCAGAGGTGTTTGGGCATTTTTTCTTTTGATGGATAATTTTTTTTTTGGATTGTTTAGAGATATGTAATCAGTGCTTCAATCACTGTACCAGTATTTGTTTAAAAAGTCCATGTTTTTAGTGGTTTTGGTTTGCTTGTTTGGTGCATGACAGGGTTTAGATGGCAAATTATTCAAATGAACCACAGTAACATACAGCAGTAATCTCAACAGACTTTGTATTAATCAAGCCAAACCTGCCAAGTGTGAACACACTTTTTAAGCACATCCAGCTTTGTAAAGAGGTTAATAACAAGAACATCTGTCGTGGATTTTCAAACTAGGGTAAAATGCTAAATAAGTTTTTTTAAAAACCAACAGAATGCTAAATATGCCCTAGATCTCTCTTCCGCTCCTGTTTAACTGTTCCTTTCTCCCTCCTCTTTCTAACGCTGGAATAAATGATGCATGTGTATAATTGATATGTTGGTTTTAATTAGATGAATTATTTTAAAACACGATTTACACTTTTTTTTTCCCTTCCGTTTACAAAGCTGCTGATTCAGCTTTCAAAATAGGTGTGAAATCTAATTAAATAAAAACTGACCTTGATAGCGTACGTTCGCAGAAATATAAAGCCTCCACCTGCCTGAGCTGTAAGTAGTGCTGAATGTCTCTCCGTGTTCAGTTCCAAAGAGGTATTGTTCAAATGTCACAGTGAAGTGCTGCGTTTTGGCCTTGAAAGCAGCCGTCCTGTGTGTAATCCGGAGAGAGCGAGCACTTAAATCATCGTCACATATGGACACTTCCTGCCAAACAAAACCAAGAACAACTCTTGTAATTATTAGCTTACTGAGGCTAATCAGAGGCCTTCATTACAAAGACTGTTTTAGCCCCAGGAAGCAGAGGGCTGTTTAGAGCGCTCGTTTCATGTTGAATGGGTTTTACAGGGATTTTTTGAAGATCGCTGGAGCTTCCGCGTGTGTTTTAATAGTAAAGCAGTTGTCTTGGAAACCGCTTGAAACCATTTGGGCTGCTCTGACATGCCGGGCAGAGTGTTTTTAAAGCGTTCAGTGGGAAGAAAGTGGAGTGATGTGGTAAAAGAACACGAGGGTTTTTCATCTGTCTGTGCTTCAGAAATCCTGTGGGATTGTGATGTGGTGAACTGATGATGGTTTTCCTGGCTCCTCAAGACTCCTGGTTTTATGTCTCATAATGATCAAGGCCATCATAACAACAACTACAGCAATATATACTCATTGAGTGATTTGTCTGCTTTTTGTTCTTGCGGAAATCACTTGTTGCAGAAAATATGTAGTGCATTTTCCCCAATGTCATGTGCCTCAGGCCATGTTTCCACTTAGCGTTAGCATGTGTTTTCGCATTAGCTGGTATTAATGTGTTTAAACGTATCACATAGGTTACAATCCCCAGATGTTATTCTAGGGAAATAGGGTTTGACATTCAATGTACAATTAAAATAAATTTATACAAACAGTGAATGAAGTGCAAAAGACAACCAAAACAGATATACCAAAACTGTGACTTTTATTTACAATACGTAAAGTGAACAAACACAACAAATTAATCAAAAATAAAGAAAAAGAAGGTAAGGCAAAAATATACTATTTAAGACGATGGGGAAAAACAAGAGAACTGACAGGGTCCCGAAGGGACGTGGGCAGCGCTAAAAACAAAAAGAACAAAACCCAAACAATATCTAACTCTCCAGAAGCGTCTAGCTAACCAAACATATGAAAACAAAATAATAAACACACAAAGAGTCTTTTGAGTCCTAACTATCCTACTCTATCTATTCAAAAAGTACAAGGGGTACTAAACATAAGAGTAGTCCTACGTGTTGCAAAATGTATGTCACGTGACCTGCTTACCTGTCCGCTTCGTCCAAGCCTCAAAAACAACAGGACAAATGAATGAAACCGATAAATGGTTTGATATAAATAGCATACGGATACGTGAACACACAAAAACGGGCAACAGCAGAATACACAGTTAGACAGGATTTTCTTTCTTATCGCAACGCAACAAAAAGGAAAAAGAGAGGTACTGGTGAGTGGTCTGGTGCGCGCTTTAATGCTGGGTGGTCTTGCCCTATTGGATATGACGTCAGCATGACATCAGTGGGAAGGAAATGATTGACAGATGGATTGATCAATAAACGGAACCTGAGAATATGAAGCAGATATGGGAGAACAGCGGGAGAGAGAGAGAGAAACACAAACAGGGCACAAACAACACAAACACGTATTACATGTGAACAGTTACGTTCATATTTTGAAAAACTTTAAAACATTTTATTTTATCATGTTGTACATTACTTTTATAGTTTTTCACGATTGTTTGCGATAAAAATGGCTGATTTTGTGGTGGTAATTCCCAGAAATTTGCGGACAATTTTGAGATTAAATATAAATAAATTAAATTAATAGGTAGCCAACTATGTTAGGTGTGCAATCTGACTCAATGACAGACACGAATTATAAAAATAAAACTTCTTTATTTTGGTCTCTTGTCAAGACAAGATCTAAAACAGATCTAAAATGTTTTAGAAGGGATTAAGCCAAAGGAAGGCTGTATACTGTAACTTATTTTTATCCACGATCTTACTTTCTCTCAGATTTCACTCCCTGGAGCATCTGACATCATGTTCTTCACTCACGACATGCGCTAAGGGCAAACTCAGTCCTGGAAGGCCGGTGAGCTGCTGAGTTTAGCTCCAACTTGCTTCAACACACCTGCCAGGAAGTTTCTATATCTAGTAAAAGCTTGATTAGCTGGTTCAGGTGTGTTTGATTAGGGTTGGAGCTAAACTGTCCAGGACACTGGCCCTCCAGGACCGAGTTTGGACACCCCTGAGTTAAGTGAAATCATTTATCAATTTGATTTAATACCAGCCATACATGTAAAGCACAAATAATGTTCTTCAATTCAGTCACGTCCATCGGCCATCATCCTTGAACCAATCTCAATCATTGTAAGCTGCTTTCTGTTCTATCTGTTCCATTGCTCCGCTTGTTAGATGTTTGCTCCCACTTTCTTTTGCAGTCTGAAGCGCGTCAAATGCACAAAACGCCCAATTCGCGCCACAGTATGTCTAATCCCATCTTTGCATTGACTTCACATGTAAATTATTGCGCTTCTTCTGCGTCTGCTTACTGCACAGGCTGCATAACCCCCCCACAACCCCCCTCGATGAAATGTTAGGATTGTGAGGGCACAGGTGAGACGTAATTTGTAATTTTTCAAGAGACACTCAAATACATCTCATGCAACAATTAATTGCAAACAGAAATAAATCTAATTTGATTATATGGTTTGGAATTGGATGTTTTTATGAGAATATTTTTTTTTTTGCGGTTATTTTGTGTTTAAATTAAGATTTGATTTTGTGTTGGATGCAGCGTTCGCGTAGTCGCGAAAAACTCCTGCTTTTATACTGTAGAGGTTCTCAGTGCAATGCATGAATAGATGAATTCAGGGTTCCCACAGGTCATGGAATTTGTGGAATAGTATAAAATTTACATTCCAGACTTTTTTTTTGTCCAAGTCATGCAATATCAGGGATTTTTGTTTGTTCCTTTAAATTTTATCTGATTTTATAAAAATGTAAAATTTTCTATACCATATTATTTATCCCATTGTTTCACGTCTGTTGTTAGATTGTTATTTTTCGGCTCCATTGTATACTTTTCACACTCATCATTTAGTTATACTTTAATGAAATGCAGTCATAAGACTGTATCTGTTAACTAAGGCTAACTTGTCAAAATAATATTTTAGCTTTTGCTTTAAAATATACACTTCAAAATTTACGCTTCAAAATATACACTTCAAAGACTGGGTGTTTATAAAGTAGGTGACAGATTAACTGCATTTGTTAACTATCAGACTATCAAATATGGGAAAGGGCGCACTGCACTGCTAAGCCGCAAGTATTAAAGATTTTATTTTATTTTTTAGGTAAATTATCCATTGTTCTTGTCATAGTTAATTATATTCGAGCTAAAATCATTGTAATATTATTTAAAGCACAGCAACTGCCTGTTTTTGTTAATTATAGGTCATGGAAATTCAGCTTTTAGACAATGAAAGTTGGGGAAAAGTCAGGTAATTTAATATTTTTTTGGAGTGGTAATTGTGATTACGTGCCTTACAAGGAAAGCAAGTAAATGCAAACTAAAATTTAAATCATAAACTAAATTATCTGTATCTTGTATAATATGTATTATGTTGTAATTATTTTATAAGTTTAATTTATAAAGCTCTACTTTTGCTTTTTCTTAAGCTGTGTTCACACCAGACGTGAAAGAAGCGTCAAGTGCAAGTGATTTACATGTTAAGTCAATGCAAAGGCGCGAATAGACATCCTGCGGCGCGAATGATGCGAATTGCGCAAATGATGCAGCGCGGATGGCGAAGTATGCGCGAATGGCACGGCGCGAATTGAGCGTTTGACGTGCTTAACGCGCAAATCGCTGGAGTTCAAATAGCTGAACTTCTGCGGGCATTCCTGCCGCGTTAACCAATCAGGAGCTTGCTCTTGTGGGGGAGTGATTGTGATGTAACACCTGTTGTTGGTGTCCTGGGGAAAATCCTCCAGCCGACACCAACAACAGTTCATCAAACTGGGCTCGGCTCAGTCAGAAGCACCGCTGAAAGCCTCCGTCATCCACGTTAAGTTTCTGAAGGAGTTTATGAACTCACAAAGCTAGGTGCACCTCTGAAAAGATCTAGTGAACTCAGTCACGGCTCTAAACGCATCAACGCTGTTTTTCAGCCTTCATAAAAGCACATAAACACAGTTATTTTCTCAATAAAATCCATGTTAGCCATTTAGCAACAAAGCTACAGTCACCGGGCAGACAGAAGCCCAGCCCATCACATGAATTCGCGTCTGTTCTGAAGTGAATTTTAAACGCGAATGAAGCGGATTTGATGCGCGCGTTCCGCGTCTGGTGTGAACACAGCATTATGCAGAGTTCAGACTGCATGATTTTAGCCCCGATTTTGATTAGCCGACAGGTTTTGAGAAATGCCTGAAATCACAGGCAAATCGGTGCTCGTTCATGTGAGTAACAATCACACAGTGTGAACTATCAAAGACGATATCTGAGAGAATCGCGAATGAGTGGCTGACACCCGTGAGATATTTAGCATGCTAAATATCTGGAGCTGTCTGCAATTCAAATCATGCTGTGTGAAATGTGTTCTGATTTAAAATAACATCGGCGATCACCTACAGCCAATAAGAGAGCAGCATCCACTAGTATATGTATCTGCAGGCCAGCAGGAGGATGGGGGAGAAGTTAAAAGCACTTATTTCTAATCTGTTTGTACCCAAGAAATGGAGGAAAAACTAGTGGAAATTTGGCAGAAGAACCCATGTCTGTTTGACGTGTCGTCTGAGCAACCGGGTCGAAACAGAAAAAAGTTGAGGAGGAATTGCTAATTCCTTTCAAAAGCCAGGCGAGCAAAATAGGTACATTTTCTACCCCACTAAAGGCTTTTGTCTTAATATGTAGTTAATAACAAAATATATACTACGTCAGTGTTTCTCAACCACGTTCCTGGAGGACCACCAGCACTGCACATATCCCCATGTCTCCTCAACCAAACACACCTGATTCAGATCATCAGCTCATTAGCAGAGACTGAAAGACCTGGAATGGGTGTGACAGACAAAGGAGACATCCAAAACATGCGGTGTTGGTGGTCCTCCAAGAACGTGGCTGAGCAACACTAGTATGTGGCATTGCAGTGTTTTCATGTCACTTTTTGCGTGTGTTTGGTTGTAAGATGTAGTTTGCGGATCGAGACGAAGTTATCGGCGATTCTTTCTTTTGTGAAGTCATGCAGTATGAAACTCCCTGTCGTCAAACTATCCTACAGTGTAAACAAAGCACCGGCAGAATGCTACACCACTACTTTGTAAATCGTGCAGTCTGAAGTCGGCATTAATGTAGTTCTTAATTTTTTTTCAGACATTCGTTAAAATTACCTACAGTTCAGGTGCCTAGAAAATAATAATTTTTCTGTCATAACAAATTTTATTTTATTATTTTTAATTGCCACTAGATGTGATATTTTATATTTAATGCAAATATATTTAATGTATAGTTCACTTTGATCATTTACTCCTTTCATTTTTCACCCACAATCTTCTAAGGCTGCATTTACACTGCATGGTTCAAGTGACTCAATTTTTTCTCCAATGTGGCACAGATGAGATATGGTCCATGTACATTTAAGCAGGAAAAAATCACATGGATTCTGACTTACTTAAATCAGATTCAGGCCTTGTTCATATGTGCAAATTTATCCGATATGAATCGGATCTGTTCCCTCATGTCTGCAGTGTAAGCAGGTAGATCATATTTTCACCTGTCAATGTGAGTCGCGCATCATTAAAAACCATAGCGAATGATGTCAGACTGACGCTTTCATTTCGGAACAGACTTCAGGAGAGTCGCAAACCTTAAATCTCATACACAAGGACTAAAAAAAGCTTTTATATTGTCATGTACAGTAGAACCAGTATTTACGCATGTTAACGAGAGTGAGAGAGAGCACAAAATCCGACACGTAACCAATATAAACTAACAGAGGCGCCTGCAACCGTACGGCTGTACGCATTGTGTGTACCTTCCTTGAGAGGGCGCGAATTAATGCCGCTTCTTCATTTATTAGTTTATTTATTTTTTACATAATTTAAATTGATTATTAAACCGTATACACTATGATTGACAAAGCAAGAAAGAATGAGAATAAATAAAGGTGTGCGTGTATGTGTTTTAAAGTGTGTATGTACTTGGTGGGAGATAGGTAAAGAAATCTGTTGGCTTTAGTTTTGCTGGTGGATTTTTCACACACTAAAAAAATACAACTCAGATAGCTATTGCTAAAAACAAGGTTCAAAATGAGTAAACTCTTTTTAAAACAGCTAAACTTAATTGAGACATTTGCCAAAAGGCCTAAAACTGATGAGACCAATATTGCTTCCCCACATGGGGTGAAGATCGCAGTCTCATCAGCACCTGAGCCGGGGGAACTCTAGGTCCAGCTATGTCTCATTCATCGGACACTTCTGATCCAGCTGCGCAGCCTCCTCACATGGAACCGCTACCATTCAAGTTGTTTTAAACAATTTTATAAATAAGGGATGATGGGGCAAGGTGGTGCTTGGATATGTGCGTACCTTTGAATAAAATCCTGCAGGCTGTAAACTAATATAGAACTGTGGCATACGTCACGTGCATAAATCATGCCATGGACATTTCATTTAGATGCCTACTGGTTAATAAATTCCTAGATTAAAAGAAGATGGCAAAATGAGATATTTTCTGTCATAAACTATAGTAAAGCATTCAATTAACCCCTGTGAACACATTAAATACAGGAATGAGAAAACAGCGCTCTTATTTTCAGCTGTTAGTCAGCGCCTGCTTTTTTTTTCCTGGCCATTGCGCCTTTGCCGTGTGCTGTGTAAATACAGACAATCGGATACGCGTCACTTTTAAAAGATGATGTAAGCAGGTCAGTAAAAAAAATCAGATACAGTCACAAAATTGGAATTGACCATCAAGATTTGCAGTGTAAATACAGCCTAAATGTCTTCTTTTGTGTTGAAAGAAGAAAGAAATTCATCCAGCAATGCAGCAAGCTGAGGGCAAGTAAATGATGGCAGAAGTGTCTTTTTTTAAGGTTGAACTGTGCATTTAAGCGAAGCTTTGGTCTCCAAAGGTTTTTTGAGGCTAACATATTTCCTGGCAGCCTTTGCCTGCGTGTGATGCATGTTAATTTTGCCCAGGGGAAATACTGCTTGATTAATACGTATGCATTCATTTAACTGACACTTTCAACTAAAGCTTCTTCTATATTACACTTATTACAGGCTCAGTAAACATAGGTGCCTTACTCAAGGTCACAGATGGTGATTTTAAACTACAACCTTGTGGTTGCTCACCCCCAATCACTAAGCCACACAACTATGATTAATATGTTGTGAAGCCTACTATATTTTCCGGAAACTGCTGCGTAAGCTCCTTAAACTGTTTGAAGGGTAGTATAATATTTTTTTTTTACAGTATATTGGCCTACAGTTGTACGACTCACAGTAAATCTTATGCAAAGCGGATCTGGAAACGGTCTTCTGGGTCCGATTGCAGTGTCACTGAAAATAACTACCACGTAAAACTACTCAAAAAATGATTTTTTTTTTCTCTTAAATTAAAATATTATTTCTCTTCTGCTTTCCCTGTTGCTGTTGGTCTGGCTCAGGAGTGTGTCGCGTGGCTTCTCTCGGTCCAGCTGTCTCAGCCAAACTCTATTGGAAAGTGACAGCAGAGCTGGCCTGGGATCTGTGCTTTTATTTGTTTTTCGCTCTGTCTCTGTTGTCCTATGAAGCTCATTTATAGCAGCACAGATGTGGAGCAGAGTAGGCCTCTGCAAGCCTCTGATAACAGTATGAAAGCGGCGTGATGTTAGACTCTCAGTCTGTAATTAAGAAAAAAGAAGAATCAGAACTCATTTTGAAGAAATGTCTGCTGCTTTTTTTTCCACCCGATTAGCTTTAAAGGAACAGTTCAATCAAGAAATGCCATCATTTACTCACCCTCATGTCGTTTTAGACCAATACTGTATGACTTTCTTCTGTGCGAAAGCAAAAGGGCATTTTTAAAACTGTGAATTATCTTTGTTGTAATATTTATGTCATATTCTGTGTGTTCATCAGGTCGTGTCTGCAGTTGGTCACAGATTGTCCATCTCTCGTCCAAGAGGAGTTGGATCTCATCAGCGCTCTCTCGCGGCTGGAGCAGTTTGGAGTGAAGATTCTTCCTTTGCAAGGTAATGCAGCACTAACCTATTCCTGCAACCTGAAAACATGTTCTTCCATTTCCTTGGGAGATTGGTGCTTAAGCTGACTAAATCATCAGATGGGCCATTGGAAAATAAGCCTCTTGTGCACCTGTTGGAATTTAAGGATTTGCTTGTGTTTGCTTTTTCTGTTTGGATTGAAAAAAAAAAAAAACAACAAAACAAAACAGCAGGCACAAAAATAAATGGTCAAAACTATGGAGTAATGATACATCAAATTTCTGTTTTTCAGACTGGTAATGATACTTAAAATATGCTCAAAGAAACATGGCGTTCAATATTCTGGGCATCTGCAAGATTCTTTTAAAAATGTTCATTTAATTATTTATTTACATTCTTATGTATTTATTTATTTACTTTTTACTTATTTACTTGCTTTATTTATTTACTTGCTTATTTATTCCTTATTTATTTATTTATTTATTTATTTATTTATTTCTTATTTATTTATTCATTTACTTGCTTATTTATGTATTTATTTACTTTTTACCTATTTACTTGCTTATTTACTTTCTTATTTATTTATTTATTTACTTGCATATTTATTCACTTGCTTATTTACTTGCTTATTTATTTATTTACCTGCTTATTTGTTTATTGGCTTATTTACTTTATTTACTTATTTGCTTATTTGTTTACTTATTTACTTATTCATTTAATTTCTTATTTATTTACTTGCTTATTTACTTATTTACTTTTTACCTATTTACATGCTTATTTACTTTCTTATTTATTTATTTACTTATTTATTTACCTGCTTATATATTTATTGGCTTATTTACTTCATTTACTTATTTGCTTATTTACTTATTTACTTATTCATTTTTTTTTCTTATTTATTTACTTGCTTATTTACTTATTTACTTTTTACCTATTTACATGCTTATTTACTTTCTTATTTATTTATTTACTTATTTATTTACCTGCTTATATATTTATTGGCTTATTTACTTCATTTACTTATTTGCTTATTTACTTATTTACTTATTCATTTTTTTTCTTATTTATTTACTTGCTTATTTACTTATTTACTTTTTACCTATTTACATGCTTATTTATTTACTTTCTTATTTATTTATTTACTTATTTATTTACTATTTATTTATTTACCTGCTTATTTATTTATTGGCTTATTTACTTCATTTACTTATTAGCTTATTTATTTACTTATTTACTTATTCATTTATTTTCTTATTTATTTACTTGCTTATTTACCTATTTACTTTTTTACCTATTTACATGCTTATTTATGTACTTTCTTATTTATTTATTTACTTATTTACATATTTACTTGCTTATTTATTTACCTGCTTATTTATTTATTAATTGGCTTATTTACTTTATTTATTTACTTATTTATTTGCTTATTTATTTACTTATTTACTTATTCATTTACTTTCTTATTTATTTATTTACTTGCTTATTTACTTTTTTACTTATTTACTTTTTTACCTATTTACTTGCTTATTTATTTACTTTTTTATTTATTTACTTATTTACTTATTTGTTTACTTATTTATTTATTTACCTGCTTATTTATTTGTTGGCTTATTTACTTTATTTATTTACTTATTTATTTGCTTATTCATTTACTTTTATTTATTTACATGCATATTTATTCACTTGCTTATTTATTTACTTATTCACTTGCTCCTTTAGGTATGTATTTTTTTTATTGCTTATTTACTTGATTATGTACTTATTTATTTATTTACTTGCCTATTTATGTATTTATGCATTTACTTGTTTGCTTATTAATTTATTATTAATTATTTACTTTTTTTTAATTTATTTATTTACTTGAATATTTATTCACTTGTTTATTTATTTACCTGTTTATTTATTGACTTGGATATGTATTTGCTTGCTTATTTATTTACTTGCTTATTTATTCACTTGCTTATTTACCTATTTACAAAAGGAGTTTATGTACAGTACCAATATAACAAATTAACAAATGTTTGAAAAACAATATAACGAAAAAAACTGACAGTAATATTTACGTGTGCATTTATGTTCACATAATAGATACAAGACAACATTTTTGTTTTACCATGACTTGGAGTTTTTTTCGCACTGTGTACTAACTTGGGAGTGCAGTTCACTGTACTGCACTTTTGATTGACTGGTCATGTGACGTCTAGTGCGGACAGCCAAATTGTTCTTTGCTGGAATCCTGTCATTTCACATGGACACAGTGTCAGCCTTGAATTGTGTCAAGAGGAGCTCTGTCCAGCTCTCGCTTTTTTAGCACTGTTAAAATTGTCTTTATATATGAATAAAACCCTAAATTAAATCTACTCATCTTATAAAGCAATATCATATTTCTTTAGACTAATTAGAATAAACTGCTCAATTTATGTAGATTTGTTACTCATTTGAACTCTTTATGAATATATTGATGTTCTGGGTGAATAGACTTTTAATGCAGGGTCTCTTAGATATGATTAAATGTATCTTCATTTGTGTTTTGAGAATTAACTAAACCTTATGGATTTGCTTTTGGAACATCATAGTGAGTAAAAAAAATCATGAGCTTTAATTTTGGAATGAACTAACTCTTTAATTCATCAAAACTTGCGCTCTTCTTGTGATGTTAGTGTCACACTCATCTCTCCTCAAGAGTGTTTCTTTACACGCTCTAAAGAGGTTATACAAGACAGATCGCTAACACCAATGTTAATGTTCGATCTAGAGATCTAAAGCGGACAATCATCTATTTTTAATTTGCTGTTGTCCATGAAGCACGCTCGTGTGGTGTTAGACATGAATTCAAGTCAAAAAAATAAGTAAATGTTCTCATATTTCTAAAAAAAATAAATAAATAAAAATGAAGGCCTTTTTTTTGCCCATGTGTGTCTCTCGGTGTACTACTATATAAGTGAGAGAACTGTTTTATCTAGTCAAGGCCTGGAGCATCTCAACTCTCCTTCCTAAACTTATGAAAAAAGCCTGAATACATCAAGTGGAAACCCTCCCTGAGCTCATTCACCCTTGCTGACCTAAATGACCCAGTGGCTGTTCGTGTATCTTTGCCTTAGCAGGAAAAAAATATATTCCCTACTGTCAGCCAATGGGGAGCTGTAGCCTTCCTCAAAGTTTTACTTTCTGCTACATTTAACTGCTTATTCCCATTTTCTGATCCTCTCCATTTATTTAAACTGTAATCACTAATGCTTACATTACAGAACATACAGTTGAAGTCAGAATTATTAGCCCCCCTGTTTATTTTCCCCCCAATTTCTGTTTAACAGAGAGAAGATTTTTTTATTACATTTCTAAACATAATAGTTTTAATAACTAATTTCTAATAACTGATTTATTTTATCTTTGCCATGATGACAGTAAATAATTTTTTACTAGATATTTTTCAAGACACTTCTATACAGCTTAAAGTGAGATTTCAAGGCTTAACTAGGTTAATTAGGTTAACTAGGCAGGTTAAGGTAATTAGGCAAGATATTGTATAATGATGGTTTGTTCTGTAGACTATTAATAAAAAAAATAGCTTAAAGGGGCCAATAATATTGACTTTAAAATGGTTTTTAAAAAATTTACAGCTGCTTTTATTCTAGCCAAAATAAAACAAATAAGACTTTCTCTAGAAGAAAAAACATTATCAGACATACTGTGAAAATTTCCTTTCTCTGATAAACATCATTTGGGAAATATTTAAAAAAGAAAAAAAAAAATCAAAGAGGGGATAATCATTCTGATTCAACTGTATAAAGGAATTATTCAAGGATTTAATCTGATATGTTATATGGTAATTTTTTTATATGCATGTAGTTTTATACATATGCTAATTTAAATATTCAACATTTTACATAATTTTTTTGTTAGAAAAATTTGTATTATCACTTAATAGTTAACAGTTTTTGGTCTTCTTGGAAAATGCGTATCACCTGTTTAATATTTATCTATAACAGGATATGATTGGCTTTGTCCTGAAGAGTTTATATGGAAAGACAGATTATTTTTCATAAATCATGTTTTTGTAAATTACTCTTCAATGTATAAGAAAACATAATTTATGAAAATGTATCAAAACACAAAAGCAAATGATCTCTTCTTTCTATACTTGTGACAGTATAAAAAAAACTAACTTCCTCAAAGTTTGACTTCAACACCAAATCAGGAAAAAGTTGGGAAAACACAAATTAAAAAAAGAAAGTAGTGATTTCTAAATTGAGTTTGACTTGTATTTCATTGCAGACAATATGAACACAAAATATTCGATGTTTTGTCTGGTCAACTTCATTTCATTTGTAAATATACATCCTGTCATTCAGACCTTCCAAAAAAAAGTTGGGACAGGAGCAATTTAGGGCTAGTCATCATGTAAAGTGGTTAAATAATGATGTGATTTGAAACAGGTGGTGTCACCAGGTGATTGTAATTATGATTTGGTACCGAAGCAGCATCCAAGAAATGTCTAGTCCTTCAGGAGCAAAGATGGGCAGAGGATCGCCAGTTTGCTAACAAATGCATGAGAAAATTACTGAAATGTTTAAAAACAATGTTCCTCAAAGAAACATGGGAATGCATTTGGATATATCGCCTTCAACATTGCATAACATAATTAAAAGATTCAAGGAATCTGAAGGAATGTCAGGACAAGGGCGCAAGCCTAAGTGAACAACCATGATCTCCGATCTCTCAGGCAGCACTGCATCAAGAATTGTCATTCATCTTTAAGCAATACCACCACATGGGCTCAGGACTTCTCTGGGCTTGGAGGCATCTGGGATGGATCATCACACAATGTAAACATGCACTGTGGTCAGATGAATCAGTATTTTGGGGTGAAATGGACACCATGTGCTCTGGACCAAAGAAGAAATGGGTCATCCAGACTGTTACCAACAACAAGTCCAAATGCCAGGGTCTAGCAAGGTATTGGATTGTGTCAGCGCCCTTGGCAAAGGTAACTTGCACTTCTGTGATGGCGCCATTAATGCTGAAAAATACATAGAGATTTTAGAGCACAATATGTTGCCTTCTTTTCCAGGGACACCCATGCATATTTCAACAAGACACAGCAAAACCACATTCTGCGAAGAAAGATGATACAGGTACTTGACTGGCTTGTCTGCAGTCCCGACCTGTCTCCAATAGAGAATGTGTGGTGTATTTTGAAGTGCAAAATGTTACAATGAGAACCCTGCACTGTTCCTCATTTTAAGACTTGTTTGCAAGAAGAATGGGACCAAATTACTCCTGAAACACTTTATCACTTGGTGTCTTCAGTCCCTAAACATCTGTTAAGTGTTAAAGTGTTGTGAAAAGGAATAGCAACATTACAAAGTGGTAAATGCATTACTGATCAAACTTATTTTAAAATGTGTTGCAAGGACTAAATTTAGAATTGAAAAAAAAAAAAACTATAAAAATCATGAGGAATTGTTTTGTCTGCAATGAAATACAAGTCAAAGTCAATTTAAAAATCACTACTTTTTTTTTTATTTGCCTTTTCCACAATGTGACAACTTTTTCTGATTGACTTTTTCTTCTTAGTTGACCTACTTATTTCCCATATTCTGATCCTCTCCATTCATTTAAACCTGCACTTTCCCTTCTCGAGATAAAAAAGTGGAAATTAAACTGTAATCAGCGGCTCTCAGGTTGAAGAAAACACAAAGCTCTGGGTGTTGTGGCTGTTTTTGGATGCAGGTTAATGGCTTTGGCAGGTGCTGCTGATGACTGGCGGGTGTGTGCGCAGTTCAGGTGCTGCTCCTGTGGTGTCTGCTCTGTAGATGGAGCTGTCTGGACCCCCGCAGGCCTGTAACTCACAGCCCCGCTCGGCCCCCTGCCTGCTCCAGACCAGCGTGACCTCCAGCACACACCACTTCCAGCTCAATATTTTAAACTGCGCTCGGTCGGACAGCTGAGACATGCTTTGTGTCCATCCAATTACCACACATCACAAATACTTGCCGGTTATGACAGGGGAGTGAGGTGAATACATGCGTGTTTTCATAAATTTTCTGTAATTTTTGGGTTTTGCTGTGCTATAAATGGAATGCTTGATGATGCCCACTTTTTTTTTTGCGGAAAGAGTTATAGGTTACCTTTCATAAAATAAATAAAAAGAATCCGGTTCTTTTGGCATACTGGAAATAGAAGGCTAAATAGTGGGCTATCGTTAATGTGGCTAATAATAACTATCATTAAATTAACATGAAATACATCAAACCAATAACAAAAAAATAGAATAAAAAAGTTTTCAAATATTTAATCTGCTTATTTTTTTATAAACCAGTTAAGAATAAAACTCAATGAAAATAAAAGTATTTATTCCATAAAATTTAATTCAATCAATGCTTAAAATATTTTTTTTAACATTGAAAGTAGTCACAGTTGAAATCAGAATTATTAGCCCCCCTTTGAATTATTATTTTTTAAATATATATTTCCCAAATGATGTTTAACAGAGCAAGGAAATTTTCACAGTGTGTCTGATAATATTTTTTTCTTCTGGAGAAAGTCTTATTTGTTTCATTTCAGCTAGAATAAAAGCAGTTTAAAATTTTTAAAAAAACATTTTAAGGTTAAAATTATTAGCCCCTTTAAGCTGTATTTTTTTCTCTCGATTGTCTACAAAACAAATTAAATATTAAAATAAATAAATAAATCAAGCCTTAGCCCAAACTTTTAATTTTAATTAAGCACAGTAGTCTGTCTAAAGTTCAGTTAAGTATACATAAATGGAGAGTTAATCTCCTATTAAAGCAATGTTATTGTACAGGATGACTATTAAACCATAAAAATAACTAAGTGAATGAAAGGAGGTGAAAAACATACTGTGTGCGATAATAAAAGGATGATCATGTGCACACAGTTACCGTTGAACAATCATTAACAATCTGTTCAAATTATGGTTAAAGCAAATGCGGCTACCGCTGCTGCTTATAAATAGACATAAAAAAACGGAGCTCTTGAGAACAACAGGACTGAGTACGCGAGTATCACTTTTTGTCCAGTCTATTTAAAAGAATCGATTTCACCAGTTGCGTTTCCAGACACGGCACCTTTTCGACACTGAAGCCCTTGTCAGTGCGTCAGAGTCTCATGTATTCATGATCATCCTCTTATTCTGTATTCACCTTTCTTTTGCTAACGCGAACACAGTTATTATTGTCATCTCTCATGCTGGCCCCTCGTTGGGCAATCCTGTTGAACTCTGCTTTTTAGGAAAACTACAATTTAAAAATAATCTTCAACCAGCCAAAGTGGCTAGTGTGAGTAACTGTCTAACCTACCACAGTTGAAATCTTACCCGCATTTAGCAGGTGTTCTTGTCAAACCCTGATTATTGCACATACAATATTTTATATATTACATATATGTATATCTTTAAATGTTTCCCTATATATAACAAATATATAATATAGAACTAATGTATAGGATTATAAGTAAGTTTATAGGTAGTTTTTAAAATAACATTGTCCACACTTTTACTGTGGTCTATTTGGACAATGCTTATCACATTTTTCATGTGTATGTACAATTTCACAAACAGCTGTGTAGAAATAGATCTGCGTAAATATGCTGTATAGTCATAGAACAAATTATGTTTTCTTTGTATCATTTAGAAGTTATAGAATTATTATTATTATTATAGAATGTTATTTATTTACTATTTTCAGCTGTGTCTGTTGATCTAGTACTCTTATGTTTGTTTTTGTGTGTAAATATAGGCTTACTTTATGCAGTAGACCAGATTCTGGATATACAGTAGTGATTGAATACTGCACATTTTGACGAACCTACATGTAGTCTGTACATAGCCTATAGGCTGCTGCATTTCCTCTAGGTCTTACATTGGGTCTTTGTTTTAAACCTCTCTCTCTCTCTCTCTCTCTCTCTCTCTCTCTCTCTCCTCTCTCCTCTCTCTCTCTCTCCTCTCTCTCTCTCTTCTCTCTCTCTCTCTCTGCAGTGCGTCTGCGGACGGATCGTCTATCATTGATAAAGGAGTGCATCTCTCAGTGCCCTACTGCATACCGACAGTCCCTTCTCCTCCTCAGCCTGGCCAGACTGCTGCGCGTTGCAGGTAAAAACCCAATGAAAACTTCCATCAGCATCAGGCTAGCGTTCTGTTTATGTGTGTCCATTGCGGGAAAAATGCTTGAACGGAAGTATTTCCAGCTCAGGCGATTCATCAACTCTGTCACAGACAGCCTGCCACAGCAGTTACGATTTAAAATAAAAAAACTCACATCAGTACTTGGCATAGCTTTAACCAGGGCTTTCTTTTAGCTGTTCGTCAATGCAAAGTCCCTGAAAGTTCTAAATATTTCCACTCCCGTTCCATCATGACAAGACAGAAGGCGGTGCACTACACCAACTATTCCGTGTAGATTAAACGGTGCTAATCTGTAAGCTTTACCGTATCCGCTGAGTCAGCAGCGTCCTGTATACAGGTGAATAAATAGATGAATACGCATGAGTGAGGGATTGAATGAATAAGTAGACATTTCTTTGAAGTATGCTTTGCTCAGGGGTTAGAGATTAATATTGCATCGGACAGCCCAAAAAGATGCGCCTCAGGGATGTGACCTCATGAATCAACAATCAGCTGGTTTCATGAATCAGCATGAAGTCGGTAAAGCTATGAAGTCTATTGGTATTCTTTCTGAAGTAAATCCATCACGCTTTCGGTATGAAAATATGTCCAATTTTTTATTTTTGTGCTCAGCCTCATGTTTCCAGCATACTGTGTTGTTCACTGCAGGTCATTTATCTAACTGTTTTGTACCGCGCTTGGGATGTTTGGCTCTCTGTGTTGCTCATGCTCAAAATTAAAGACAGTGGGGTAATTGTAATTGTGGGGTAATTTGTATTTGTACCAGTATGACCTCAAACTAAAGTGAATCACACTGACAGAATGAATGGGCACAAAATGCCTTGGAATAAATTGGGCTTTTTTGACCAATATGGTGCCAAATAGGTCTTAGGGCTTTTAGAAGCTTAAGTCATTCTATTCTGTTGTCAACAAAGGGTAAGAATCGGACGTGGTTTACCTTCAAAAATATTTATTGCCAACCTTAGCTCTTATAAGTTATTTATTTGCTGTTCGTTTTGTAAGAGCTTTGCCATTTTCCCAAACTTTACACATTTAGGATGTTTTTTTAGCAGTAGCAGTAAATCAATACTTCTATTCAGTAAATGTTGTGGACAAACTTTTGAACAGTGGTAATGTTTGATATTTTCATCCCTAATTTTAACAAGAATAATTAAATTGTTCACATGAATGCAGTATATAGTTATTTCTGAGAAAACTGAGAAATGTATTGTTTGTTTACGTGATGTTAAAGGATATTATGGATATCAGCCTAAGAGACTTTACATTCATTCATTCATTCATTTTCTTTTCGGCTTAGTCCCTTTATTAATCTGGGGTCGCCACTGCGGAATGAACCGCCAACTTATCCAGCATATGTTTTACGCAGCGGATGCCCTTCTAGCTGCAACCCATCACACTCGTTCACACACATACGCTACGGACAATTACGCTTACCCAATATACCTATAGCACATGTCTTTGGAATTGTGGGGGAAACTGGAGCACCTGGAGGAAACCCACGCGAACACAGGGAGAACATGCAATCTCCACACAGAAATGCCAACTGACCCAACCGAGGCTCGAACCAGCAACCTTCTTGCTGTGAGGCGATCTTGCTACCCACTGCGCCACCGTGACGCCCCGTTAAATGACAAATTTGAAATTATGTGAAATGTACAGTAATTATTGTGAACAATATAGTTGCTGGTAGCTTCATGTTAGGTAATAGTAGTTCCCACACCAAAAACACAGAGAATAAAGTACTAAATGAAGAATTCTGAAACCCTTTTTATTAGCTTTTTTACACCACATTAGATGCGTTTCTGAATAAACACGCCTTAATCAACTCATCAGAACATTGATATATACACATTCATGTAAACATTCGACATTTGTTTAATTAGAATGCATTTGTGTGAGCATTTAGCTAAACATTTATGCTTTATTAGTGTATTTAGGAATCTTGTTTTAAATTTACAAATTGTATGCTATTAAATGTGATTTGTGCTGTGCATTTAGTACTCATTTTTTTAGACTGATCTGGCTCGACATACTTTGACTGAATTTATGACCACTGCATTCTGAACCATTTGGCGTTTCATATTATGCTTGATTGTTTATTTTGCGGTGTCACAAAATCCATTGTTTTTGAGTAATACTTTTTTCACAATTTATATGAGTGCAGCAACAATATTACGCGCCATTATGGGGATTTGAAAAGAAACATGAATAACAACATTGTGAGAGTTGCAATCTTGAAAGTACTTTTTTGTTTTGCATTTTATTTAGAGGTACTTTGTATGCATGTTAGACCTGTAATTATTAGTTTTTGAAAAATATTTTATATTTTATTAAAATGTATGTCATATTTCTACATTTTTAATAATTTGCCCTGATGTTCTAAAAATGAGAAATTTTACTTTATTATATTATATTATATTATATTATATTATATTATATTATATTATATTATATTATATTATATTATGTTATATTATGTTATATTATATTATATTATGTTATATTATATTATATTATATTATATTATATTATATTATATTATATTATATTATGTTATATTATATTATATTATGTTATATTATATTATATTATATTATTACATTACATTACATTACATTACATTATATTATATTATATTATATTATATTATATTAAATTATATTATATTATTACATTATATTATATTATGTTATATTATATTATGTTATATTATTATATTATATATTATATTACATTGTATTATATAATGTTATGTTATGTTGTTATGTTATATTATATTATATTATATTATATTATATTATATTATATTATATTATATTATATTATATTATATTATATTATATTATTCATTCATTTTCTTTTCGGCTTAGTCCCTTTATTGCTCTGGGGTCGCCACAGCGGAATGAACCGCTAACCTATCCAGCACATGTTTTACGCAGCTGATGCCCTTCCAGCCGCAACTCGTCTCTGGGAAACAACCATACACACTCATTCACACTCATACACTACGGACAATTTTAGCCTACCCAATTCACCTGTACCGCATGTCTTTGGACTGTGGGGGAAACCGGAGCACCCGGAGGAAACCCACATGAACGCAGGGTCAACATGCAAACTCCACACAGAAACGCCAACTGACCCAGCTGAGGCTCGAACCAATGACCTTCAATGACCTGTGAGGTGACAGCACTACGTACTGCGCCACTGCGTCGCCATTATATTATATTATAATATATTATATTATATTATATTATATTATATTATATTATATTATATTATATTATATTATATTATATATTCATTTGTTTGAATTTGCAAAAATGGTAAAATATCATGATATAAATTATCAAAATATGAGATGACATATTGAGATATGAGATTTGTCATATCGCCCAGCACTACAGCAGCAACAACAATCTAAACACAAAGCATCAACAATTAATAAGACATTGTTTGGTCTTTGACATTGAACAGAAGGATTGAAGAAGCTACTGTAGATCCAATAATTTAAAGTCAAAATGATTTGCCCTTCTGTGATTTTTATTTTCATTTATTTTTATTATTTATTTATTTTTTATATTTCCCAAATGATGTTTAACAAAACAAAATAATATTCACAGTATTTCCCATAATATTTTTTCTTCTTGAGAAAGTCTTATTTGTTTTATTTTGGCTAGAATAAAAGCAGTTTTAATTTTTTTAAAAGCATTTTAAGACCAATATTATTAGCCCCCTTAAGCTATATATATATATATATATATATATATATATATATATATATATATATATATATATATATATATATATATATATATATATATATATATATATATATATATATAGTTGAAGTCAGAATGATTAGCCCCCCTTTGAATTTTTTGTTATTTTTTTTATATTTCCCAATTGGTGTTAGAGCAAGGACATTTTCACAGTTTGATAATATTTTTTCTTCTGGAGAAAGTCTTATTTGTTTTATTTCGGCTAGAATAAAAGCAGTTTTTAATTTTTAAAAAATAATTTTAAGATCGAAATTAGTAACCCCTTTGAGCTATATTGTTTTCGATAGTCTACAGAACAAACCATCGTTATACAATAACTTGCCTAGTTAACCTAATTAACTTAGTTAAGCCTTTAAATGTGACTTTTAGCTGTATAGAAGTGTCTTGAAAAATATCAAGTCAAATATTATTTATTGTCATCATGGCAAAGATGAAATAAATCAGTTATTAGAAATGAGTTATTAAAATGGTTGTATTTAGAAATGTGTTGAAAAAATGTTCTCTCAGTTAAACAGAAATTGGAGAAAAAAATAAACAGGGGGGGCTAATAATTCTGACTTCAACTGTGCGTGCGTGCGTGTATATATCTTTTTCGATTGTCAACAGAACAAACCATCATTATACATTGATTTGCCTAATTGCCATAACTTGCCTAGTTAACCTAATTAACCTAGTCAACCCTTTAAATTGCACTTTTAGCTGAATACTAGTATCATAGTCTAGTATCAATACTAGTTATCATGGCAAAGATAAAATAAATTATTAAAAATGAGTTATTAAAACTAGTGTTTAGAAATGTGTTGAAAAAACTTATTTCCGTTAAACAGAAATTGGGGTATAAAATATACATGAGGGCTAATAATTCTGACTAGTACTTTAAAATATTCACCCCAAACTCCAGGGTGAAGCATCAGTGCATGTGTTGGTTGCAGGGGTAAATGAGGTTATTCCAGAGTTCTGACTCTCCTCAGTGCGGATCTGTATGCAGGCCGTCAGAAGCTCTTCTTGTCGTATATAGAGGAATTGATTAGCTCTCTATGAAGTGACTGGGTGTTTGCCGTACTAGTGTTTGATGTATTCACCTTGGCTTACCCTCGACTAATGCCCGTAGGGCTGTTTTGTTTGTGCGTGTGTCTCAGCACTGCTTTCACTGATACAGGAAAAAAAAGGTGAAATGAGGAAAATCAGGCAGCAGTAAATACTCCTGAATTATCAACACTTCCATGTCACATATACAGTTGAAGTCAGAATTATTAGCCCTCCTGAATTATTAGCCTACATATATACTGTATCTATTATATACAGTATTTATTTATATAATATATTCTATTATATACATAACATTTTACTTGATATTTTTCAAGATACCAGTATTCAACTTAAAGTGCAAATTAACGGCTCAACTAGGTTAATTAGGTAAATTTGGGTAATTAGGCAAGTCATTGTATAGCGATGGTTTGTTCTGCAGATAATCTAAAACATATTGCTTAATGGGGCTAATAAAAAAAAAATAATAACAATAATAATACTGCTTTTATTCTAGCCGAAATAAAACAATTAAGACTTTCTCCAGAAGAAAAAAATATTATAGGAAATATTGTGAAAAATTCTTTGCTCTGTTAAACATCATTTGGGAAATATTTAAAAAAGAATGATATAGAAAAAAATGCTAATGATTTTGACTTCAACTGTGAATCAGTTAGGAATAAGGACATTTCTGTAGTAGCAATCCTTTAGGTTTTACTAACAGATGCAATCGCAGATGCTCACACATGCGCACACTCACTTTTCTGCCTTCTCTTGTATTATTGCCTGTCTGGCCTTTGATGCTTGACACAGGCTTTAATGAAAAAGACAGCCCCTATCACTGTTTTTCATCAGGCTTCTTGGTCTTCTTTATTTTAGACGGAGATCAGAGCTGTCTAAGAGGGCATTCTCTGAAATGTGATTGTGGTATTTGTACAACATCTTAGCAGCAGTCCAAGAATTGATCAAAATAAGCATCTGAAAGGAAATGAATTTACTGCTGAGCAGCCGGACCTTTGCACTACCATCAGACAACACCTTTGTGTAGTGGAGTGATGATTTATGCACTTTTGCTAATATATGATTGTGATCAGAACCTGACAGAGGTTGAGGAGTTTATTAGGCCGCATACACAATGTCGGTCGATTTGGTTGTTTGTTGATCTTTTTATGCATCATTTCTGCTGAGCGGTACAGTTCATAACAGTATACAGTACAGTGAGGTTTAGTACGGGCCAACCATGATCAGGCTTCCCAGCCATGTAAGGGTACTACTGGCAGTCAAAATGTGTGATGTATGCCAGAAAACTGTGATTGACACCGTTCTCGTTTAAAGAAGAAAGCCGAATGGGTTGTTCACATATTGTGTCATTTGCGATCTCAGTCATTCATTCATTCATTCATTTTCTTTTCGGCTTAGTCCCTTTATTAATCTTGGGTCGCCACAGCTGAATGAACCGCCAACTTATCCAGCATATGTTTTATGCTGCTGATGCTCTTCCAGCTGCAACCCATCACTGGGAAACATCCATACACACTGATCCACACACATACACTACGGCCAATTTAGCTTATTTACCTATAGCGCATGTCTTTGGACTTGTGGGGGAAACCGGAGCACCCTGAGGAAACCCACGTGAACACGAGAAGAGCATGCAAACTCCACACACCAACTGGTCCAGCCGGGGCTCGAACCAGTGAACTTCTTGCTGTGAGGCGATTGTGCTGCCCCATTTGCGAACTATAGTTCATTATTTCAAATGTGAACACTACATAGGGGACACTTTGTTTGATGATGGTTCTTTGCTTCGTTTTGGCTGTGTATTTAAAAATGGAACTTCATGTGTTGTTGTTCCCTTGTTTTGTTGTTGATGCGCTGGTGAATATTCTTTGTAAACCAATCAATGTTTAGCAGCGAGTCTAGCTCAAGCCTTTTGGTAGCGTACTGTTGTGCTCTGTAACAAAAAATATGGTTTGCTTTACTATTTTGGTATTTTTATTTTAACAGTGAAAATGGAAATAGTCATACTGTACTATACTGTACTGAACTGTACAGCTCAGTGGAAACAAGCCATTAGTTTGTTTGTATAAATATATATTATTAGTGTATATAAATATATAAAGAAAAATATCAGTGTGTATGTATGCATGTATGCATTTATATATATATATATATATATATATATATATATATATATATATATATAATATATATATATATATATATATATATATATATATATATATATATATATATATATATATATATATATATATATATATACATACAGTTGCAATCAGAATTATTGAACCCTCTTTGAATTTTTTTTCTTTTTTAAATATTTCCCAAAGGATGTTTAACAGAACAAGGAAATTTTCACAGTATGTCTGATGATATTTTTTCTTCTGGAGAAAGTCTTATTTGTTTTATTTCGGCTAGAATAAAAGCAGTTTTAAATTTTTTAAAACCCATTTTAAGTTCAGAATTATTAGCCCCTTTAAGCTATATATTTTTTCAATAGTATACAGAACAAACCATCATTATACAATAACTTGCCTAATTACCCTAACCTGCCTAGTTAACCTAATTAACCTAGTTAAGCCTTTAAATGTCACTTTAAGCTGTATAGAAGTGTCTTGAAAAATATCTAGTAAAATATTATTTACTGTCATCATGGCAAAGATAAAATAAATCAGTTATTAGAAATGAGTTATTAAAACTATTATGTTTAAAAATGTGTTGAAAAAATGTTCTCTTCGTTAAACAGAAATTGGGGAAAAAAATAAACAGGGGGGCTAATAAATCAGGGGGTTGAATAATTCTGATTGCATCTGTGTATATATATATATATATATACACACACACGCATACACGCTGATATTTTTCTTTATATACACTAATTATATACACTAATAATATAATCATATATAGTGTATATAAATATATAAAGAAAAATATATATATATTCCATGGTCTGTTGAAATTCTTGATTCTGATTGGCTGGAGGGTGTGCATTATTTTTGTTGAAACGCACAGGTAGTTCCAGTCAATTTTGATCACAGTTTGAAATAAATGCGCTTCTCTTAAATGTTTGTAGTTACCATAGGATTTTGCATGTGCTGCACAGGAAATTATGAGGACTGTTAATGGATTGTTAATGAAATCCACAAAATTAGAAAAATACGTCAATTATGCCACAAAATCAAGTTTTAAGAGTTTTTTTTTTTTTTGTGGATGTTTTTCATCTCTACGTCGTGCATTAAAATATTTTAATGCAAGGCAAGCCATTAATTATCCCATATACAGTTGAAGTCCTAATTAGCTCCTCTTTTAATTTTTTTTATTTTTAAAATATTTCCCAAATGGTGTTTAACTGAGCAAGGAATTTTTCACAGTATGTCTGATAATATTTTTTCTTTTGGAGAAAGTCTTATTTATTTTATTTCGGCTAGAATAAAAACAGTTTTAAGTATTTTAAAAATCCATTTTAAGGTCAATATTATTAGCCCTTTTAAGCTATTTTTTTATAGTCTATAGAACAAACCATCGTTATACAATAACTTGCCTAATTGCCCTATCCTGCCAAGTTAACCTAATTAACCTAGTCAAGCCTTTAAATGTCACTTTTAGCTGTATAGAAGTGTCTTGGAAAATATCTAGTCAAATATTATTTACTGTCATTATGACAAAGATAAAATAAATCAGTTATTAGAAATGAGTTATTAAAACAAAAACAAAATCTTCTCTCAGTTAAACAGAAACTGGGGAAAAAATAAACGGGGGCCAATAATTCTGACTTCAACTGTAAATAAATTACAGGGGTGACAATCACATTCTACCCTTGAATTAATACCTAAAAATACCTAATAATACCTAGAAAATACCTAAAAAACAAATACATTTACAAAAATTTGCAATAGTGGTGTGTGAATATTCATTGTGTTGCTTGTTTAAATAATGATTAGTAACATTTTACTTGAAGGGGTGTTCGTAAGACTGACATGACACCTTTATAATCGTGACATGACATCATGAATATGCATGAGATTTTGTGCAGGTTTTTAGTAATGGTCATTAAGTGCCATTAGCTTAGTTAGCTAATTTAAAATGCAAAGATGAAATGACAACTTGACAAACACATGCTTCATAACCTGTTAGTGTCTTGACATCACTAAGACAACTGTTATAAATATGTCATAAACATGATTGTCATATTGTTTCATGAATATTTTCTTGATCACTTTTTCAGAGGAGCAAACTGAATTTTTCATTAAAATTGCTTATTAAAAAGGCAATACTGTCAAATAATTGTATTAAAATGTCATTAATGACCCTACAATTTGTACCAGTGTAGTTGAGGTCAAGAAAAATATTAATGACACTTTTAAAAAAATTACGACACAATTATAATGGCCTCATGACAGGCATGTTTATTACTGATTTATGACAAGTTATGTGGTCTTGATGTCATGACAAAGACTAAGGTTTTATTGTATTGACAATGTCAAGTTGTCATAACAAAGGCATCTCAAACAAAGTCACCTTTGCATTTAAAATGGCATAACTGAGCAAATGACATGCATAAATAAATTCAAGCATGCATAAATTCGCATTAATTCCTGATGTGTTGTCATTATTATAAATATTTCATGATAGTCTTGTGAGCATCCCGTTTAAGTAAATTATTAACTAGTATTTGAGCTGACATACTGATTGTCACTCACGCTGATAAAATGAAAGTAAAAACACAAACCACAATTACCCACTGTCATGAATCCCTTAGAATTGTACCCTGTAATTTAGCATACAACATTTAAAAGTGTGTGCATGTGTGTGTGCGTGTGCGTGTTTGATTTAGGTGATGATGAGGCCAAGAGAAAGGGTCAGGTGCTCACACTGTTGGCAGAACAGGCTCTGCTATGTCAGGATTTCAAGGCCTCCTACATCCACTGCCAGGAACTGATGGCTGCAGGTAAGCCAGCACAGCTTGACTCTAAATCTCGCTCCTTTTTTCTACTTTGTTTTAATCCAAATTAGAAATGCACTGCAGATTTTCAGAGATCCGACTTTTGTATTCTTTGCAATCTTGAAGCTTTAACAGTTTTAAAGAAAGCTCATTCACGTGTGGATGAAATATTACAGTGATATCCTTTGCTATTCCATTATTAATATAGCATTCAAACTAGTATCACCTGCCCTTTGCCATAGTTCTTGCACAGTAATATATTTCTGGCCTTGTTGCATTTATTATTGATAGGGCAGCACCACAAGTAATAAGCTCAAATAAAACCTTTGACTTTTCAGTACAATTAAGCCATGATCAATATTTTTTATCCTGTATATATGATCAAAATACATGGTTAGAACTTGCAACAACAGTTCTACGCAGACAAAAAAATCCAATAAAAATAAAACAATGATAATAATAAAAACAAACGTTGTATTCAGGGCTTAACATGAACTTTTTTTGATCACCAGCCACTGTGGCTAGTAGTTTTCCAACATTACTAGCCACTCTCCATTTTCACTAGTCACAATTTTCTTGTTGGGAAAATATATTTTATATGCATAACATTTAAATCAAGTAATGTTAGCATACCAAAGTCAAATTTTGTGTTATTTCCACATGCCGCCTCATTTATTTTACTTTTTTGTGTTTGATATTCTCTTGCTTAATGAGCATGAGCAAATGTGTTGTGGTTTCATAATGTCACATTGCAATTAGATTTTTTTACATGACTTTTCAGGGCTCAACACTAAGGATTTATCAATTTTTTCTCTAGCCACACCAAAAATAAAAAATAAAAATAAATCATTCTTAGCCTAAAATAACTAAGCAAAGAAAGCAGGTGAAAAATATACCGTTTGTGATAATGAAAGGATGATCACGTGAAAGGTTAAAGTGAAAGCAACCTGCTGCTTACAAAAAGACCTTTAAAAAATCTGGAGCTCTGTGGGTACATGAGTGTCGTTTTTTGTCCAGTCTAAATGAGAAGCGATCGCATCAGTTACGTTTCAAGGCACGGATGCTTCGCGCAAGGAACTGTAGCAAATACGGTTTAGTATGTCGCACTAGCGTATTTTTTCAATGTGGGCCAATTGATCAGAAGAGCAGGAACGGCTACTGGAGAGAAAAAAGCAGCACAGCAGGTGAGTGAATAATCAAACACAGTCAGTTTCTTTCTTCAATATAGTTTATATAATTAGGAAGATGTTATGTTTAAAGATTTCTGTTCAATATGTATAAGTATATATGTATATATAAGTTCAATTCTAAATATAATAATGAAAAGTAAATGATTTTGTTTCTTTTTCTCTACACAGATGAACGTGAAGAAGTCAATATACAGTCTAAACAAAGTTATAATCAAGACAATCACTTGAAACACTTGCACAAAATGAAAATAAATAAATAAATATCCTTGAAAATTACAACAATGTGTTACACTTTGTATAGAACAAGTTAAAGAAATAAATAAATTGTGATAAAAATACTTTGTAGTCTCAAATGTAACTCATAAAGGAAAATAAAGAAATGAATCAAAAATAAATAAACCAACTATATAATTATAATTCAATATTCACACTTTAACTCAATAAATCATTACTCTGCTCAAATGAATCACCATACTATTCAAAGAATCGTTACACTTTTCAAATAAATCACCACACTGTTCAAAGAATCGTTGCACCGTTCAAATGAATCAACACGCTGTTCAAAGAATCGTTAGATTGTTCATAAGAATCGAATCACTGCTCAAATGAATCGTTTCGCTGTTCAGATGATTTGTTTCACCGTTGGCGTTCACAGTTCAATGTTAAAGATTCGGTGCAAGAGAACAGTTGATTCTCTTAGTTCAGTTCCACAATACGCGTTTCCCGTTGAGGAATAACGAAAAGAAAGAAGAAAAACAGAAGGGTCGCGATGAATCCGAGTCTCGTTTCTCCAAACAAATCAAAAGAACTCTCCTACCAGTCCGATGGCTCAAACATACAGTCTAACAGGTGAGTCGGTTCCGTGGGTGGCTCGCCGTACATAAGTTTCTCCTCGAGTCCAACGTGAACCAGGGACTCGTCACAGATGCTTCAAATCACTCAAAAAACCCAGCCTTGCAAAACACAAGGCAAACATCAATTAATGGAACATCTTTAACATTAAATCTCATATATACACGCTTCATATGCACATTTACTCAACGTATTTACACACATTGATCATAACGATCTCCAAATACTACATTTTATGATATTTCATTAACTCATCAGCATTACTACATGTTAGATAGCGTTAGCCCATATATAATCAGCTGTAGCTCGAGCGCTGCGCTCGCGGCTTATATAAATGCATCTCATTAACTCTGTGTCTAATTTGTGGAGTTTAAATGTTAAATACCATGTAAACAGAAAGTAAAGACATGAATTTCAACTCACCAAAGTGAAAAGGTGTATTTTTATCAATAAATTTCTCTTCAGATCCGCGTCAGTAACTGCTTACAGCTCCGCCACATCCGCTTCTCACTCGGATGTCTGCCGACAACAGTTACTCGTTTCAACTCTCACTTCGATGAATTCTCTATCCGATGATGATGACTTCTCAATTCGACAACAGTTTTTGGTGCTGTAGCCTCCTTTCAACAACTTTTTCTCTGTTAAATCGGTTTCAAATCGCTTACTGAATGCGAAGGGCTCTGGATCTCTCTCTGTTTTTGTCTCGTCTCTCTCTCGATCATCTCTCTGCATCCTTTAATATTCTCAACTGTAACTTTTCAACTGTAACTTTCTCAACCGTAACTTTTCCAATCATAACTCCCTCTCTTGACCAAATATGGTGCGTCGGTGGAGTTCCGCTCGCTCTCCTGTTTATTCTTAAAGAGCCCATGACTTTAATACATAGAGTGATTAAATGGCTCATTTTCCTTGCTTTCTTTCTCTTTTTTTCATATCACTCTCACTTTTTATTAGTAACCTAGGTTATCTGGGTTACATTCTCCCCGCCTGGAATTTATGCAGGTCCCTCTGCATCTCTTAGGCTGCGTAACGGCAGCAGAAGGGAATATTTTCTGCATTAAAAGAGAGGCTTCTCCGGGGCAATCAGACTCCTCCAAAGATGCAGTGAATGCCGTACTGAGACTTTGTAGTAAGGATTGTATAACCAGAGAAAGGGGATTTCCCAATCGAGAGTACTGTAGCCTTTGTGGCGGCTCATGGTGTCTTTGCGAACGTCTTAGTGTATTTCCTCCAACCTGGTCGATCACTGCCTGGCCACTGTGAAGATTTCTCTGATCAGCTTCAACATTTATTTCACTCGATATTTCCAGTTCATCTCTCTGTTCCAATAGTTCTGGATCATTTACTACAGGTAAGTTTCTCAATATATCTGTTTCAACAGAATCCATTACAGGTGCGTTCTCACTTTCAGACTCACTCATTGGACAATTTTCATCTTCAGGTAAGTAAGGTAAGTTCTCTTGTGGTATCTCTATTGTAGGACAGTCAGTGATTGTACTTTTCACAATTCTTGCTTTATGAGAAAGTTCTGCCATCAGCCTGTCTCTTGAAGGCTCCACATGCCTAGGATTGAAGAGGATTCTGCTGTCGACTTTTGGTAAGTGTCTATGCAAGTAGTGATCCATTGAATCATCCTCAGAGTCAGAATTCTCAGTGATACTTTCAGGTTCTCTTGCACCAGTGTTTGCTCGAGTTCTAGGTCTGCGAGGAGGTTTTGATTTTATTGGCTCAGGCAAGCTTTCTTGTAAGAATCCACAGGGTAGCAGCAAGTCTCGATGCAGTGTGCGAAGTGGACCATCCCTGCCTTCTGGATGAACAGTATAAACAGGTAAATCTCCCGCCTTCTTTAGCACAACATAGATTTCTTTCTCCCACTTATCAGCCAATTTATGCTTTCCTCTCAGCTTGACATTCCGCACTAGAACACGATCTCCAACCTCAAGGAATGAGGTGACCACTCGCTCGTCAAATCGTTTCTTGTTCCTTCTTGCTAATTTTGAGGCATTCTCAGTAGCTATCCTATAGCTTTCCTCCAAGCGATCTTTCAGATTTCTCACATAAATGAAATGAGATGGGGATGACTCTGCAGCAGGTAAACCAAAGGCTATGTCTACTGGTAGCCGAGGCTGTCTTCCGAACATCAGCTCATAAGGTGAGAACCCTGTCGTGTCATTACGAGTGCAATTGTATGCATGGACTAATGGTTTCACAAAGTCTTTCCAACAGGTCTTTTCTTTCTCCTCCAGGGTCCCTAACATTTGGAGCAATGTTCTGTTGAAACGTTCTACAGGGTTGCCTCTGGGATGGTAAGGTGTAGTTCTTACTTTTTGTATTCCTGCTATGCCACACAGTTCTTTGATTAATCTTGACTCAAAGTCGGGCCCCTGATCACTGAGGACTCTTTCAGGAAACCCGTAATGGATAAAAAAGTTGTCCCACAAGCATTTGGCCACTGTTTCAGCTTTCTGGTTCCTGGTGGGCACTGCAACAGCATACTTGGTGAAATGATCAGTAATCACAAGGATATCTTTAGTGTTGCTTCGATCAGGCTCCAGTGACAAGTAGTCTATGCAGACTAGTTCAAGGGGTCTGCTGGTTGTGATGTTCACTAAGGGTGCAGCTCTCTCAGGAGGGGTCTTTCGTTTTACACATCGCTCACAGGTCTTTACTTTTTCTTCTACCGATATTGCCATTTTTGGCCAGTAAAAGCGGGCTCTAGCCAGGTCCAAGGTCCTTTCAATTCCGAGATGCCCCATGTCATTGTGCAGATTTTTCAATACATCTCCTCTGAGCTTTTGGGTAAGGCCAACTGATACAGGATGCCTCTTGAGTCCTGTCTCTTTCTAAACAAGATTCCATTCTTGAACTCAAAGCGGTCCCACTCTCTTAACCATAAAGCTATCTCTGCAGGCTCTACTTTCCCATGAGGTTTCTTGCCAGATTCAAGGTGCCTAATTACTTCTTCAAGCACTGGATCAGTTCTTTGACATTCTTTTAACTCTTCCTCTGACATTTGGGGAAGTACTGGGAGGCCTCCTGCCTCCTGCTGGAACTCTTGGGGTACTGCATTAACACTTAGGGATAGCGATTCTACCACAGTAAGTTGAGAATATGGTAGGTTAGAATCACCACAGCTCTGATATACTTGGTGTCGTTCACAGAGGGCTTTTACTGCATCGGGCAAGATTACTCCTTGCTCTGTGTCAGCTAAATGATGTAGAGTGAATTGTTTAATTCTTTCACGTTCTTTCTGAGAGGCGAAATCATCAATCTGTTCATCATGAGGCCGTCTTGAGAGTCCGTCAGCATCTAGATTTCTTTTGCCTGCACGATACTGGATTTTAAAATTGAATGTTGACAGGCTGGACAGCCACCTGTAACTGGTCGCATCAAGTTTTGCAGATGTTAATATGTAGGTGAGTGGGTTGCTGTCTGTAATCACAGTGAACTCTCCTCCATATAGATAGTCACTGAATTTGGCTGTGACTGCCCACTTGAGTGCAAGGAACTCTAATTTGTGAGCGGGGTACTTTGCTTCACTTTTAGTTAGTCCCCTACTTGCAAAGGCAATCACCCTCATTCGACCTTCCTGCTCTTGATAAAGAGCTGCTCCAAGTCCAACAGTGCTGGCATCAGTGGTCAACACATAGGGCAGTCTAGGATCTGCATATCCGAGGACTGGAGCAGAGGTCAGCTTCTCTATAATTGTGTTAAATGCCCGTTGACAATCCTGGTTCCATCGCTCTCCAAACTGTTCTTTAGGATCCCGGTAAGGTGTACTTTTTAGGGGGGTTCTTTTCTGATCTTTTTGCAGTGGGGGATATCCAATAGTAAGGTCGTTAAGGGGTCTTGTAATTTTTGAGAAGTCTTGAACGAACCTTCTGTAATATCCTGCAAATCCAAGAAAAGATTTCAGTTCTTTGAGGTTTTTGGGTCTTGGCCAGGTTTTGAGGGCTTCAATTTTGGTTGGATCTGTTTTAACACCATCCTGAGAGACTATGTGGCCTAAATACTGGACTGATGTTTGGAAAAACTTGCACTTCTTGGGAGAAAGCTTCAATCCATATTCTTTTAGCCGTGTCAGAACTTGCAAGAGTCTGGCTTTGTGCTCTTCTAATGTCTTGGAGAAGACAATGAGGTCATCTATGAAGACTAAGACGTCTTTTCTGTTAAGATCGCCCATGCATCGCTCCATCAGCCTTTGAAATGTACTCGGTGCATTAGTGACTCCTTGAGGCATTCTGTTGAATTCATAGAATCCCAAGGGACAGACGAATGCAGTTTTTGATTTATCAGCCTCTTCCATCTCAATTTGATAAAAGCCTGATTTTAAGTCGAGAACTGAAAACCATTTGGAGCCAGATAGAACAGAAAAGGCTTCCTCCAAATTAGGCAGGGCATATGCGTCTTTTACAGTTTGTGAGTTTAACTTTCTGAAGTCAATGCAGAGGCGTACATCATTGTTTTTCTTTCTTACTACTACAATTGGAGAAGCAAAAGAGGATTCAGATTCTCTTATAATGTTTGCGTCAAGGAGTTCTTTAAGATGTCGTCTTACTGCATCGACATCCTGGGGATGGATAGGCCTAGCACGCTGCTTGAATGGGGAGCTGTCACTAAGATGGATATGGTGTTTTACTTTGTTTGTGTGGCCATAATCCAAGTCATGAAGTGCAAATACATCCTGCATGGAGTTCACAAGATCAGTTATCTTTTCCTTCCAGTCATTTGATAACGGAGAGTCACCGAAGTCAGGGATGATTCTAGTTTGTGCAGGACTCGTAACTTTGCTCACAGAAGCATTTACAGGTTTTCTTCCTTCAATCACACTTTGTACAGCATGAACTTCAGCCAGTACTGCTCTCGGGGGAATTGTTAAATCAATTTGTGTCTCATTTCTCAGCACTACTGGTACTTCAACATTGCGTTTTGCAGGTAGAGAATGCAAACTGCTGGCCACAAGCAGTCCACCAGGCAAAGATGATGATACTGAAGGTTCAATTGTTACACAAGTCTCTGAGAGTGGCCCAATGATTTTGACACACCCGTTAAGAACTACAGTGCTTCCGGCTGCTATCACTTCAGGCACGTCTCCCTTTACTTTCACTTGACCCAAGACATTCACACCAGCCTGCTGCAGTCTTGCTTCTAGAACTCTTATCACAGCTTGATACCCTTGATAATGTGACATAACTCTGGGCTTGACTGTTTGAACATGACCAGCATATAAGACATCTAGGGTGTTAGTGCCAATGAGGATTTGGGGTGTTTGTGTCAAGTCTGGGACGACTAGGGCCAATGTTGGAACTTCGGCTTCAGTTCCTAAAAATTCTTGTGGAAACTGTAGAGTCAGTTCAACATATCCAAGGTAAGGAACAGCTTGGCCATTTGCCCCTTCAACCTCCAACAGTTGATTCAACGGCTGCATAGGATGCCGTGACAGATAACAGTTGTAGAAAGACATAGGGACTGTTGTGACTTGTGACCCTGTGTCTAGCAAGCAGTTCACTTCCTTCCCTTCAATTTTGACTCGAGCTCTGCATTTCATTCCCACCAGTCCAGCTGGTAACATCAAGGAGTTTCTGGTATCTGCATGCTTATTAAATGCCAGTTGATTCTTTGGGCTTTGTTTTCTATCAGTCCCCATCCGCCCTGTGATGGAGACTGACTTTAGTTTAAAGGTACTGTGGCCACTCCATTTTGAAGATCCCACTCAGCTTGTCTCTCTTTTAAATTTTTTCTCTTTTCTTCAACTCTAGATGGGTTTGGTGCATTCTCACAGTGAATGGCAAGATGACCATCATCTCCACAGCGAAAGCAATACCATGGTCTCGGGCGATAGGTTCTCAATTCACTGTTTCTTTGCCATCCATTTCTCTTTTGACTGACATAAGGGTCACTAGGATTATCACTTTGTCGTGGGGAGCTCTCAAACTGCTTTCTTTGTGCTCCAGAAGTGGCAATTTGGACCTTAAGCTCGGCTATCTGTCCTTTTAGTAGCTGAAGCTCACTTGTCTCAGTTATCTCCTTTACTTCCTGGTCAGCTGCTGTTTTGATGGCTGTGATTTGGCTTTGGAGAGCCATAATCTCCTTTTTCAAAGCATCAGCTTCAGATGTTTCAGGGCACTGGGTTTTACTTTTCTGTTTAGAGACTTTCTGTCTTGGATTGTCAAATGCTGGAATATTAGTAGCATCCATTTCCTGTGAGCTATTAAAGTGAGCAGACTGTTGGTGAGTTATTGTTCGCAATTTCAGTGGGGTTGGTGGGTGTCGGCTCAAACCCATATGCTTTCTCATTCTCTCCTCTTTTGAAGTTTTCTTCTCCTCAGCTGTTCGTAGTAGTACTGCTAATTCAGCAAAGGGAAGTGCATCAGCTTTTCTTCTTTCAAGCTGCAATTCAATTATCAAGGCATTGTCCCAACAGCCACGGCAAAACTGTTTCAGCAGACAACGATCTCGTTCACTCTCAGCAATCCCTCCTCGTCTAATGGCAGTACACAGGAGTACATGCAGTCGGTGAAGGTAGGTAGATGATTTTTCACCAGGATCCTGCAGGGTGTTTATAAACTTGGCTAATAAGTCATCTCCATCCTCCACTGAACCGTAAACACACTCTAGTAATCTCAGACACTCTGACGGTGGAGCATTAGGACTCACATGCTTAATGACATCAGAAGCAGGTGGTAACAGGCTGTCTAGAATTTTTCGCATTTTATGCGACTCAGAAAGCGACAGGTCATTCAACAAATAGTCAACACTTGTCCGCCATGTGTCGAAGTCAGGCTCATTACCTGGACGAGGAATCCTCCCAGAAAAGGCTTTTAGGCGGAAAGAAGCACTGTGTTGGGGCACTGGTTCGCTCATCTTCACAACGTGTTCCATAATTACTCTCTGGATGTCTGGGGGGTGCATAGAGGACATAGGAATTCTCACAGATACAGAATCGGCTTCTGTTAAACTATGGGGTGATGTGGTACTCATGTTCACCTTGGCTGGGTTGTTAGTATCAAATCTTAGAGCAGATGGCTTGAAACTTCCAGTTCGCAGAGGGGCGTTAGTTACACTTGTCAAGTATTTTGTCCTGGAGTTTAAATTTTCAAGTTCACAATCTCCTCTGTGTAATCCATCATCCAGATATGTCACTCCATTCATCTTCATTGAATCTTGTTCAGGGACATCTTGTGGGGATTCTCCACTCTCATCTGTTTGTGACTTCAGTTGCTTTGCAGTGTCGCTAGATGTGGCGGTGCTGTAAGCAGTACTCAATTTGTGTATGCGA
The DNA here is from genome assembly GCA_903798195.1 of Danio kyathit. NCBI lineage: Eukaryota > Metazoa > Chordata > Actinopteri > Cypriniformes > Danionidae > Danio > Danio kyathit. The sequence continues at coordinate 37,318,296 of LR812538.1, read as the reverse complement.
AATATAACGCTCATATTAGTAGGGCTTACGATAGTCAAAGGCAACTGAGGCTCAAGGTTGCAAATGGCAGAGTTGTGTGAAAACTCAATAACTGCATTATGATGAAATGCAGACTGCGGATCATCAATCAAAAAGTTTTGCCGTATAGAACCGAATCTCAAAAGGTAGGATTCTACGACTTCATCTGTTTCAGTTAGGGTTAAACCACTAATAATCACTGCGTTTTCTATCTTAACGTCTTCTCGTTCTATGACATCCATTGTAATGTTATATTTTCACTCTATATGCGTATTTCAATTATTATTCGCCTCAAAAGCTGCTGCTTTCTCGCTCCTGGCTGGCTCGCCAAGATTGTAGCAAATACGGTTTAGTATGTCGCACTAGCGTATTTTTTCAATGTGGGCCAATTGATCAGAAGAGCAGGAACGGCTACTGGAGAGAAAAAAGCAGCACAGCAGGTGAGTGAATAATCAAACACAGTCAGTTTCTTTCTTCAATATAGTTTATATAATTAGGAAGATGTTATGTTTAAAGATTTCTGTTCAATATGTATAAGTATATATGTATATATAAGTTCAATTCTAAATATAATAATGAAAAGTAAATGATTTTGTTTCTTTTTCTCTACACAGATGAACGTGAAGAAGTCAATATACAGTCTAAACAAAGTTATAATCAAGACAATCACTTGAAACACTTGCACAAAATGAAAATAAATAAATAAATATCCTTGAAAATTACAACAATGTGTTACACTTTGTATAGAACAAGTTAAAGAAATAAATAAATTGTGATAAAAATACTTTGTAGTCTCAAATGTAACTCATAAAGGAAAATAAAGAAATGAATCAAAAATAAATAAACCAACTATATAATTATAATTCAATATTCACACTTTAACTCAATAAATCATTACTCTGCTCAAATGAATCACCATACTATTCAAAGAATCGTTACACTTTTCAAATAAATCACCACACTGTTCAAAGAATCGTTGCACCGTTCAAATGAATCAACACGCTGTTCAAAGAATCGTTAGATTGTTCATAAGAATCGAATCACTGCTCAAATGAATCGTTTCGCTGTTCAGATGATTTGTTTCACCGTTGGCGTTCACAGTTCAATGTTAAAGATTCGGTGCAAGAGAACAGTTGATTCTCTTAGTTCAGTTCCACAATACGCGTTTCCCGTTGAGGAATAACGAAAAGAAAGAAGAAAAACAGAAGGGTCGCGATGAATCCGAGTCTCGTTTCTCCAAACAAATCAAAAGAACTCTCCTACCAGTCCGATGGCTCAAACATACAGTCTAACAGGTGAGTCGGTTCCGTGGGTGGCTCGCCGTACATAAGTTTCTCCTCGAGTCCAACGTGAACCAGGGACTCGTCACAGATGCTTCAAATCACTCAAAAAACCCAGCCTTGCAAAACACAAGGCAAACATCAATTAATGGAACATCTTTAACATTAAATCTCATATATACACGCTTCATATGCACATTTACTCAACGTATTTACACACATTGATCATAACGATCTCCAAATACTACATTTTATGATATTTCATTAACTCATCAGCATTACTACATGTTAGATAGCGTTAGCCCATATATAATCAGCTGTAGCTCGAGCGCTGCGCTCGCGGCTTATATAAATGCATCTCATTAACTCTGTGTCTAATTTGTGGAGTTTAAATGTTAAATACCATGTAAACAGAAAGTAAAGACATGAATTTCAACTCACCAAAGTGAAAAGGTGTATTTTTATCAATAAATTTCTCTTCAGATCCGCGTCAGTAACTGCTTACAGCTCCGCCACATCCGCTTCTCACTCGGATGTCTGCCGACAACAGTTACTCGTTTCAACTCTCACTTCGATGAATTCTCTATCCGATGATGATGACTTCTCAATTCGACAACAGTTTTTGGTGCTGTAGCCTCCTTTCAACAACTTTTTCTCTGTTAAATCGGTTTCAAATCGCTTACTGAATGCGAAGGGCTCTGGATCTCTCTCTGTTTTTGTCTCGTCTCTCTCTCGATCATCTCTCTGCATCCTTTAATATTCTCAACTGTAACTTTTCAACTGTAACTTTCTCAACCGTAACTTTTCCAATCATAACTCCCTCTCTTGACCAAATATGGTGCGTCGGTGGAGTTCCGCTCGCTCTCCTGTTTATTCTTAAAGAGCCCATGACTTTAATACATAGAGTGATTAAATGGCTCATTTTCCTTGCTTTCTTTCTCTTTTTTTCATATCACTCTCACTTTTTATTAGTAACCTAGGTTATCTGGGTTACAGAACTGTTTCTTTTTGAAACTTTTAAACATTTGCGCGCATCACATCACCTGAAATCAGCCTTGCCACTTCGTCAGGATCGCCTGTGTCTCACTGTGCGCATGATCATCCTCTTTTTTAGTGTTCACCTGCTTTCTTTGATATTCATCTGCTCTCATGCTGGCCCCTCATTGGGCTATCTTTATTGTTGTAAACTACAATTTAAAAATGACCTTCAACCTGCCAAAGTGGCTAGTGGGAGTAACTGTCTAACTCAACACAGCTGAAATCTACCTGCATTTGGCGGGTTGCCGGGTGTTAATGTCAAGCCCTGATTGTATTAAAGAGCCCCTATAATGCATTAAAAAAGGTCATATTTTGGTTTTGGGGGTCTCCAACAACAGGCTGATAGGCATGCAAGGTCAACAAACACTTTCATTGTCTTATAATATGCATTTATTTTACCTAATTATCCCAACGACTCCCATATGATTCGTTTAGCGATTCAGTTGTTTCCAAACCCCTCTTTAGCACAATGCTAATCTGCGCTGATTGGTCCGATGACCCAGTCTGTTGCGATATGTCGATTGCATTCAGCGAGAGACAGAGAAAGTCGCCCACCATGGCTTATCAACAAATTTGAGTGCTGATGATGATAATAGCAACGACAAACGGCATAGGATCGCGAGATCACAAATGCAATTAAACCCGTAAAGAAAGCGGCACGCGCCACGTTTTCAAAGTGATTTTAGACGCGATATGAGAATATAAAGAGGTTCACCAGATACAGTACAAGCAGTATAGAGGAGTTACAAGTAACAAAACACAATTAAATGCATATTTTGCAAGCTAGAGAAAACATGGAGGCAACCATTTTAATCGCACTTACTTACACTTGTGAAATAGAGGAAGAAACTGGTCCATGAACTGTGTGCTGTAAAGTTCCTGTCAAGCTCTGACAAAGTCCCATACATCAATAGTCTTTTCTGATCCTTCCTTTAACAAACGGCTGGCGAATCCCACGTTGTAAACATGTAGATTGGTGTAGCACTTGTCAGAAAAATGACGGCAACACAGCACAAGGCTGGGGCTATAATGCTGAGGTATTTTTGCAAGAATAAGCTTCAACCACTGACTCTTCACAGCCTCATTTTTGGGTAGGGAAAATAACACTAACTTTCTATCACACTTCAGAGCACAGCGTCTTCATGACATGATTCAGTCGGGTTCTGCTACAGTGTTTGTTTGTCTTTTTCTTTCTACAGTGTTTGTGGGCAGGGCAAGGGGTTTCAATTTTCCTGGCTCTGCGCGTGCAACAACTGGGCGGCACTTGAGTACCTTATCGATGTCACGCCGACATGGCTAAAGATTTGCTACCCCGACGATTCATTTAAACCACTCTGAGTCGACTCTTTTATAAATTAATCAATAGTTTTAAACATGGCACACTTTCAGATTTCAGCCTTAGCTAGATATTTCACTTCATCCAGGTGGATGCTGCACACTGGTGGTGGATGAGGAGTTTCCCCCCAATGTGTAAAGTGTCCAGAAAAGTGCTATATAAATGTAAGGAATTATTATTATTATTATTATTTTTTTATTTATTTATTTTTTTCTTAGAGCTGTGTTACACACTGCATGGAAGGTCATTTTCAAAAACCCATAATAGGGGCTCTTTAATACGTGCAACTGTTTATAAAAATACAACATTTAAAAACACACACCCACACATTAAATAGTGTTGATATTCAAATAAAGTTTGCACACAGTATCAGATAATCTCCAATTATAATAGGAATTGAAAAAAAGTAATAAAATAAATAATGGGAATTATTTCCTAGTTTGTGTGTGGAAAATGCTCGTTGTCAGGAGGTCTCTTTGAAATGACTAATCATCCATGAACCATGAAAAAGCTACTTCGTCCCTGTATCTGCAAAAATTTGGTGTTTTCTAAATTTAGGATAGAGTTGCTAAATGGTGAGTCTTTATCTTTCCAGTCAGATTCATCTCTAGTCAAAGCTCAAAGGTGTTTTATATGTGTGTGTGTGGTTCAGTCAATGCGCCATCAGATATTGGAAAGTGACTGGTGTTGCATGCTCGTGTGTGTGTGTGTGTGTGTGTGTGTGTGTGTGTGCGCGCATGCTTCAGGCTGGGGTAGATTAATGCAGGCTTGAGAACAGAAGATGTGCTAATCTCTGATTGCTATCGGCAGCAGTCTCGCAGCCTCGCTAACATCAGTGTGGAAAATGGGTTAGCCTCTCTCCTGCTTCACTGTGTAATTATTCAGTCACTCATGGAGAATAAGGAAGAGAGGGAGAGTGCTAGAGATTAGAACGATTTACTGAATACATGAGGCAATAAGAGCCATGGATGGAAAAACAAGAACCAAACTACAGCAGAAACTGTTAACGCAAACCACAGTGATACAGTAGCTGGTGCTGAAGCCGGGGATTGTGGGTGTTGCTGTTTTTTGTTGTTGCTGGGCAGATATATGAATTATACTTTTTTTTGTCTGTTGTTCTGTCTACACCAGATCTATCTGTCTGTATGTCTGTCTCCCTGTCTGTTTATCGATCTACATGGACGCTGAGTTATCTTTCTGACCGACCACATGTATGTCTGACCATCTGTCTGTTTGTCTGACTGTATGTCTGTCTCATCCTATGTCTGTCTTTCTATGTGAAGGCTGACTCCTCCAGCTGTCTGTCTGTCTGTCTGTCTGTCTGTCTGTCTGTCTGTCTGTCTGTCTGTCTGTCCGTCCGTATGTCCGTCTGTCTGTCTGTCTGTCTATGTGAATGCAGACTCCTCTGTCTTTCTGATTGTTTGTATGTCTGTCTGTCTGACCATGTGTTTGACCGTATGTCAATATGTCTGTTTTTTCTGACCATGTGTCTGACTATATGTCTGTCTGACTGTATGTCTGTCTGTCAGTTCGCATGTCTGTCTGTCTGACCATATGTGTGTCTGTTTAATTATTTGTCTGTCTGATCATGTGCCTGTCTGTTTACATGGACACTGACTCCGTTGTCTGTCTGTCTTTCTGTTGGTCATTCGGTCGGTCGGTCTGTCTACATGGACGCTGACTTCTGTGTTTGTCTGTCTGACCATATGTCTGTCTGTCTGTCTGTACAGATGTACTTTCAGACAAAAGGACAGACATACAAACAAATGGTCAGATAGACAGACATACGGTCTCTCTGACCAATTGCCTGACCGCATGTCTGTCTCTCTGATCATATGTGTGTCTGTCTGATAATTTGTCTGTCTGATCATGTGCCTGTCTGTTTACATGGACACTGACTTCTTTGTCTGTCTGTCGGTCAATCAGTCAGTCTGTCTGTCTACATGGACACTGACTACTCTGTTTGTCTGTCTGACCATATTTCTGTCTGTCCGTACAAACGTACATTCAGACAAATGGTCAGATAAACAGACAGACAGACAAACAAATGGTCAGACAGACAGAAACACGGTCTGACTGACCATATGTCTGTCTGTCTGTCTCTGTCTGTCTGTCTGAGCATTTGCCTGACCGCATGTCTGTCCATCTGACATCTAATTTGTTTGTCTGATCATGTGCCTGCCTGTTTACATGGACACCGACTCCTTTGTCTGTCTGTCTGTCTGTCTGTCTGTCTGTCTGTCTGTCTGTCTGTCTGTCTGTCTTGTCTGTCTGTCTGAACTTATGTCTTCTGTATTTCTTTTTGACAGTCTTTTCTGTCTATTAGACATTTAATCTGTCTGTCTGTCTCTGTTTTTCAGTCTGTCTTTACATTTACTACATCTTGTCTGACTGTCTATATCTGTTTATCTGTCTGGCCTTCTACATTGACTCTATGGGTCTCTGTCTGCCTTTCTGTCTTTCATTTAGTTGTCTGTGATTCTGTTGTTCTATCAACTTTCAGTCAAGGTTTTGTCAAGCCAGCATTGATTGACAGTTTCCGTTGCCTGCTTGAAAATGACTTGTATAGCAGCAACATTTCTTCCATTTTCATTCTTCTTCATTTCAAATTTGAATCGCAATTAAATATTCATGAATTGAATTGGAATTTAAAAGATGGTTCTGAATAGCGTTCAACCCTGGAAAACACAGCCTGCTAAGTGCTCTTTCCCTGAGAGTTTTTACATTTGGAAATCTAATAAACGCCTGACCTCTTCCTTCAAAGTCAGCTTGAAACTTCATGTCCCCTGTACATGATTCTGCTGTCCTTAATTTCCCGCTCTCTCTCTCTTTTTTCTTTCTTTCTCCAGGCTACAGTGAAGGCTGGGATGTGTGCGCTCAGCTGGGACAGTGTGAGACGTTCACTCAGCTTTCTGGCCGTCAGGAACTGATGGCCTTCTCCCTTACACACTGTCCTCCCAGCAGCATCCAGAGCCTGTTAGCGGCGTCCAGTTCCCTTCAGACACAGGTGCCTTCTTGACCTCTTACAACTATTGTTCCTGTTAGCTGTAATACACTGCCAGTCAAAAGTTTGGAAGTTTTTTTTTTTTTCTTTTTTTTTTTTTTTTTTTTGTTTCCAAAGAAGTCCTTTCTGTTCACTGAAGCTGCTTTTATTTAATATGAAATACAATTATTTATTTATTAATTTATTGTTTTTTATTTTTGCCAACTTTGCTTTTATTATAAGTGCACTCTATGCTGGTACAATGATGACTAGTTTATTAGCACTGACAGTTTTTTTTTTTTTTACTGTTTTCTACATGAACATATTTGAAATGTTAATTATTTCTGTAATAACTAAGTATAATTTTTATCAGCCATTACTTTGGGCTTCATTGCCACGTAATCCTTATTTGAATACATTATTTGGTGCTCCATAACCATTTCTTATTGTTCATTAATATTTTCATCAGTGTTGAAAAAACAGTTTTTATTTTTGTGATATGTGAAATACTATAAAAAATATCTATATGATTGTATTCTTTAAAAAGATAGGCAGTTACAATACAACATGTATTATGCTACCAAATTATTTTATTTAAATGAGTGCTGTTATTTTTAACATTTTGTTCTGCAAACAAAATTCAACAAAAATGACTATATATAAATATATATACAGATGTGGCTACTGAGAATGTGCGAGTGAAAGAACGTGACCACGCGGAATGATGCAGTGTTACGCGGTACCACACAAAATTGTTTAACACAAGAAAGACAAGACCAGCAGGGGGAGAGAGATGTAAGAGAGATGGCTTTAAAGCTTTAATTGTTTTTTTTTTTTTATCATTCCAAGTTTAAACGTTGGAACGTTCGAAAGAAATATGGTATAGAGGGATAACTGGGAATAGAACACAACCAGGAACTATGCTTCTAACAGCTCTAGAGAAATAGTTGCAAATGTACAAGTTTGCAACGCAGTTTGCTAATGTTTGTTAGAACGACGGATTTGGCAAAAACACCAAACCAACGAGTTTATAACGATGGAACTTGCAACCTTAGTTTGCTAATGATGCGTTTTTGAAATGCACCTCTGGGCGGGTTGTTTAATTTGGGGGGCGTTCACTCACACTGTCCCGACAATGGAAAATAGGTTGTGTCTTGCACCACCTAATAGATATTGCGTAAAACACAAAAGTGTTTTTATTTTTTTAAATGAAAAGGCGACCTTTGCATCTGCAGCACACTGGGTGTGACAAATTGCAGCATGACGCGTGAAGGAATGCGCATTCTCAGTGTATATATATATATATATATATATATATATATATATATATATATATATATATGTATATAGGTGGGCATAAATTAGTTTTTTTTAATCTAGATTAATCTCACTGTAATTTTGGAATATATCTAGATTAAAATGGCTCATTTGAATTCTGCTGAAGGCATTCAGAATATGTGTGCTACCCAAATAATGACTAAAAGTAAGTCTTTGCAGCACGTTAATGCCGATAACGGCCCACCACTAATATATATAGTAATATCATTCAGTCACTTCAACAAAAACGAAATATTTTAACAGGAACATCTTTAAAACATATGACAGGATATGGATTTTAAACAGAATTCAGTTTTTTTACATTAAACAAAAAATAAAACAAGTGTTTTACAGCTGTTCTTTCCCCCCTAAATGTTTTAAATGTATTAATTTATACTATATTATATATATTTTGTGTGTGTGATTTTTGAGATGCACAAAATAAGTACACTTATTCATATAAAAACATCTACTAAATGCACTGAAGCTAGCCTTAGATTTTTGTTTTATCCTAGATATTTATAGGACAAATTGATCCACTAATATCACAACTTTTTAATTAATTTATACATTTATTTTTAATTAACAGAAGCCATGTGTAAAAAAATAATAATAATAATTAAACCAAACAACACTTTAGATCATCAAAATCCTATTCATGAGAAATATCTTTGATCCTCTATTATTTCTGACAACTCAACTTGACCAACATAATATAATTATGCTAGTATACTGTAAATACACTCACCGGCCATTTTATTAGGTACACCAGTCCAACTGCTCGTTAATGCAAATTTCTAATCGGTCAATTGCATGGCAACAACTCAATGCTGAAAATGGAAAATGTTGCCTGTTCTTGATTTCTGCTGCGACATTCGGATGGTAGGGTCAGAATTTGGCATCAACAACATGAAAGCATGGATCCATCCTGCCATGTATCAACGGTTCAGGCTGGTGGTGTAATGGTGTGGGGGATATTTTCTTGGCACGCCTTGGGCCCATTAGTACCAATTGAGCATCGTGTCAACGCCACAGCCTACCTGAGTATTGTTACTGACCATGTCCATCCCTTTATGACAACAGTGTACCCATCTTCTGATGACTACTTCCAGCAGGAAAACACGCCATGTCATAAAGCGCAAATCATCAGACTGGTTTCTTAAACATGACAATGAGTTCACTGTACTCAAATGGCCTCCACAGTCACCAGAACTCAATGTAATAGAGCACCTTTGGGATGTGGTGGAATGGGAGATTCGCATCATGGATGTGCAGCCGACAAATCTGCAGCAACTGCTTGATGCTATCATGTCAATATGGGTCAAAATCTCTGAGGAATATTTCCAGTACCTTGTTGAATCTATGCCACAAAGGATTAAGGCAGTTCTGAAGACAAAAGGGTGTCCAACTTGGTACTAGTAAGGTGTACCTAATAAAGTGGCCAGTAAGTGTATGACATTGTTAACCTCATCAAAAAAAAAGGTCAATAATATACTGTAAATGTTAAAAAACCCCAGAATGCCTCAAATACATTTTTACCATATAGCTGAAATGCTTCAATAGTTCTTCAATGGAAACATTTACCACGTTTCCTGTTCCATTATTCACTAGTTTCAGTGTAGGCATATGTTGTGTTGGGCGCAGCGTGCAGTCTTGACTTAAAATGCAGCTTTTAAGTTTTGGAAATGGCCTCCAGTATACATACCATTACCCTCTAAGCTCTCAGAGTCGACTCCTTTGGTGTGTGGCTGCTTCCAGGAGAGACCCGAAATAGATTTCCGCACACCAAGATAGATGCCACACTGAAACACTTGCAAGAGATCGTGTTGAGGAATAGAATTGAAATAAGTTTTACCGCCATGCCAAGTATAAATACTGCTGGAACGATTAAACATTTAAGAGCTAAGAAAATTGAAGAGAAAAGGGGTATTGTGCTGAAGGGCAGAAGGCAAGGCAAGGCAAGGCAAGGCAAGTTTATTTATATAGCACATTTCATACACAGTGGCAATTCAAAGTGCTTTACATAAACAGGAATAAAAAAAGACAAGTGTGAGAAAAATAAATAAAATAAAAACAGATAATAAAAAACAGATAAAAACAGATAAAAATATGTTAAAACAGGTTGTAAAAGATTTAAAAAGAAGAAGAAAACATAATAGTGTGATCTGTCGGACGTAGCACAGTGCTCATTCAGTAAAGGCACAGCTAAACAGATGTGTTTTCAGTCTGGATTTGAATGTGCCTAATGTTGGAGCACATCTGATCATTTCTGGAAGCTGATTCCAGCAGCGAGGGGCGTAGTAGCTGAATGCCGATTCACCCTGCTTTGACTGAACTCTTGGAATTTCTAGTTTATATGATCCTAGAGATCTGAGTGTTCTTCTAGGTTTGTATTCAGTGAGCATATCTGTAATGTATTGAGGTCCTAGGCCATTTAGTGATTTATAGACAAGTAGTAATACTTTAAAATCTATTCTGAATGTAACTGGGAGCCAGTGTAGAGACCTGAGGACAGGTGTGATGTGCTCTGATTTCCTGGTTCTGGTCAGAATCCTGGCCGCAGCATTCTGGATGAGCTGCAACTGTCTGACTGTCTTTTTGGGAAGGCCCGTGAGGAGGCCGTTACAGTAATCCACCCTGCTGCTGATAAAAGCATGAACAAGTTTCTCTAAGTCTTCACTGGAAACAAAGCATCTGATTCTTGCAATGTTTTTGAGATGATAGTATGCTGATTTACTAACTGCTTTGACATGACTATTGAAACTCAGATCTGACTCCAGAGTCACACCAAGATTCTTGACCTTATTTTTTGTTGTTTGACCTTTAGAGCCAAGGTACGCGTTCACCTTGAGAACCTCATCTCTGTTCCCAAACGCAATGACTTCAGTTTTCTCTTTGTTTAACTGCAGAAAGTTTTGGCACATCCAACTGTTCATTTCATCAATGCATTGGCAGAGGGTGTCAATAGGGCTGTAGTCATTAGGCAATAAGGCTAAGTAGATCTGAGTGTCATCAGCATAGCTGTGGTAGGAAATTTGGTTCTGTCTCATTATTTGGCTCAGAGGGAGCATATAAAGGTTGAACAGGAGAGGTGCCAGAATCGAGCCTTGTGGGACTCCACATGTCATGGGTGTCCACCTTGACCTATGGTCACCTATACTGACATAGTAACCTCTCCCTTCAAGATAAGATCTGAACCATTTGAGGACCGTCCCAGACAGCCCAACCCAGTTTTCCAGCCTATCCAGAAGTATGCTGTGATCGACAGTGTCAAATGCAGCGCTGAGATCGAGCAATACCAGCACTGTTAGTTTACCTGAATCTGTATTTAGGCGTATATCATTGATTATCTTTATAAGAGCGCTCTCTGTACTGTGATGTGCTCTGAAACCAGATTGAAAATTGTCTAAACACCCCTTGGAGTTTAAGAACGTGTTAACCTGGTTGAAAACAACTTTTTCAATGATTTTGCCAATGAAAGGGAGATTTGAGATTGGTCTGTAACTGCTCAATAGGGTGTTATCCAGGTTGCTCTTTTTCAAGAGGGGTTTAACAACTGCAGTTTTAAGTGAGTTTGGAAAGGTCCCTGAGAGAAGTGAAGCATTTACCACTTTTAGGAGATCCATTTCTAAACAGTTAAACACCGTTTTGAAGAATGATGTGGGGAGTGTGTCAAGACTGCAGGTTGATGTTTTCATAATTTGCACGATCTCCTCTAAGATTTTACTATTAAGTGCCATGAAATCAGACATAATGTCTGATTTCTTAAGTTGTGGTTGAGTTTGTCTGACGTCGGCACAACTTGGCTGATTGGATGAGCTGATTGCCTTTCTGATATTATTGATCTTATCGGTAAAGAAATGAGCGAACTCATTACATTTACTTTCCGAGATTAGTTCACTGGGAATCCTACTGGGGGGGTTTGTGAGTCTCTCTACCGTTGCAAAGAGTGTACGCGCATTATTTAAATTGTTGTTTATAAGGGTTGAAAAGAAAGTCTGCCTAGCGGTTTTTAATTCCACATTAAAAGCATGAAGACTGTCTTTATAGATATTATAGTGGACTACTAGTTTTGTCTTCCTCCACATACGCTCAGCTTTTCTGCACTGTCTTTTCATCATTTTAACTGCTGTTGTTTTTCTCCAAGGCCCGTTTTTCATCCCTGTTTTCTTCCTGACTTTAACAGGAGCAATGTCATCTATGACATTCTTAACTTTAGAGTTAAACAAATCAAGGAGAGAGTCAACAGAGTCTGCAGATATGCTTGGTGCGAGTGATATGGCCTTCATAAACTGCTCACTAGTGTTCTCATTTATGTATCTCTTTCTGACAGAGACAGAGCTGTCTTTAATGGCTGGAGTGATCAATATATCAAAGAAAATACAGAAATGATCAGATAGTGCAACATCCCTAACAGCAGTCGATGAAATGTGTAGACCCTTAGTTATAAGTAGATCAAGAGTGTGTCCACGATTATGTGTGGGTCCTTGAACATGCTGAGTCAGATCAAAAGTGTTAAAGACATTCATGAGTTCTTTTACAGCATTGATTTCTGGATTATCAATGTGAATATTAAAATCCCCAGCAATAGTAAAATAGTCAAACTCAGAGGTTACTATTGATAACAGCTCTGTAAAATCATCAATAAAAGTTGGAGAATATTTTGGAGGTCTGTAGATAATGATCAGTAAAATGCGTGGAGCACCCTTTAGTGCTATACTCAGATATTCAAAGGACAAATAGTCACCAAATGACACTTGTTTACACTCATAGACATCTTTAAATAGGGCAGCGATGCCTCCACCTCTCCTATTAACTCTGCAAACACTCAAATAATCAAAGTTTAAAGGAGCTGTTTCATTCAGAACTGCTGCGCTACAACTGTCATCTAGCCAAGTTTCATTTAACAGCATAAAATCAAGGCAATTTGTGTTGATAAAATCATTGACTAAAAGTGACTTATTGTTAAGTGATCGGATGTTTAAAAGTGCTAACTTAACAGTTTTAGCTGTTTTCCCTACCGTAGTCTCAGAATTACATTTAATAGACAGCAGATTTGAATGATTTACTGTACGGCCTGAAGAAGTCTTCGGTTTTCTGTCACATAATATAACACCTATCTGTGAAGAGAAAGCTAAAGCTAGAGGCACAGTGGGTTCCTGCTTGTTCTGTAAACATCTGATAAAGACACTGTTATCTAAGCAGGCACCCGGGACACATCAATGGGAGCTTTTAGGTTCACCAGCTGATGATGAGGTGTTTTTTTGGGACCTGCCGCTGTCGCAAAGACCTGAGGCCTCTCCTAGGTGTAGGGCGAGGTGGGCTCAGAGATGGGTGTGAGGCTGGCTGACTTTTGGTTGCTAACTGGGGGCTTGCGGCAATGGAGTGTGAGAGTTTAGTTCCAGCAAACACCAGTTCCTCCATCTTTTTAGAAAAATTCAAGAGAGGCGAGCAGGGTGACAGTGAGAATGTGTCTGGTGACAGAGGCTGTGGGTCTGGGGTTTCTGGCTGTTGAGATATGTTGACCTGGCTGTTTTCCTGGAGATCATCCATGAGTGCTGATAGTTGGTGCTGTTCTGGTACGTCACAGTCTCTCTGTGTGCAGGGCTCAGACAGCAGTTTGTCCGTTATCAGTGGTTGTTGTGTCTGCGTGGTGTTATCGCTGTCCTTGTGGGATGCGTCAGCCACAAGTCCACTCAGGAAGGTCCTGTGATCATCCGGACACTTGCTAGGTGTGCGTGTGCCATTTGGGTTGAGTTCAGTGGCACACACAGCTAATGGATGATGGAGGGAGAAAAAGATGTTGTCCTTTAGCACTTTTCCACCAAGTTTGTTTGGATGAAGGCCGTCTGATGCAAACAGTTGTCTTTGGTTCCAGAAGAGATTGAAGTTGTCAATAAAATTCAGTCCTTTCCTGTTACATGTTTTCTGCAGCCACACATTTAGGCCAAGAAGCCGTGAAAACATATTTGTCCCTCTTGCAGGGAGTGGTCCACTGATGAATGACTGAATCTTCAAACTTTCAACTGTTTCCAAGAGCTCACAGAAATCTTTCTTGAGCAGTTCTGACTGTTCCTTCCGAATATCATTCTTCCCCACATGAATGATAATCCGTTTTGCATTCCCATGTTTCCTTAATATGTTCTCAAGCTCTTTGTTTATATCAGAAACTGTTGCATGAGGGAAGCAGTATGTCATTGTTGCTCTGCTCCTAAAATGTTTGATTATTGAATCTCCAACAATCAATGTTCTTATCTCTGCAGCGATCGGAGCAGAATGGCGCTGTCTAGTCGGCCTTGAGCCTCTGTTCCGTGTAGAATTAGCTGCTGAGTCATGCGATCTCTGTCTGACTGCATTTGGGGATACTTCACCTATATTACTGAGAACTTCATATCTGTTCTGAAGCTGTATTTGAGTCCGAGCTGTATTTGGGGTAGAGCACGCTAATGCAGTAGCGTATGATCTTTGTGATCTGACCCCGCGAGGACCCTTTGGTCTCGCACCTTGTTTTTGCCATTTGTTATCACGCTCATTTTCAACAGTTTTTCTCAAAACAGTAGCTGGAGTAGATTTATGGCACTCACCGAATGTCTGCTGTGAGGGTCCACAATAAAGCGGTGCTGCGTGATCTGGCAGTTCTGGTCGGATCGCAAGTAATTTTGTTTCAAGGACTGCAATCTTTTGTAGAAGTTTGTGGCAGTTTGTGCAGCAGGGAGATTCTAAATCAATACGCTCCAGAGCCATTTTCACAGCCGTGTTTTCCCGTCTCAGGAATGTAAGCGGCTGGTAGCGGGAGGATTGTTTAGACGATAATTCCTCTCTTGTTGGTAGAGTTGTATTCCAGAAAGTTTGTAGATTCGATGTTGATCTTCAAGCTGTGTTGTTTGAGCACTGTGCTGATAGGCTCAAGTTAAAATTAGAGTATAAAATATAAAAGCAAGAGTGCAAGGCGCAGAGCAGTAGGCAGAAACGTCCGAACAGTAGCAAAGCAGGAAGCAGGAGGCACAAAAACGAAATGAAAAAGTCAATGCTTTCTCTCTCCTCTCTTTGTCTTAGGTTCTGTACCAGGCTGTAAATTACAAGATTGATCCCTCTCAAGCCCGGAGAACAGGCAGCGAGCTGTCAGAGGTAAAGAACAACTCTACTTCATTTAGTCTGACACTTTGAAGAGCAGCTTTTGTATGCTGATAAATCTTTGCTAATTGTCCTCCTTGAATTTGAATACTAAATATGTCTTATGTAATACGTTGTTATTCTTTTTGAGAAGTGGATAGGCCGTGCTTTGGTCTGGCAGTGGATCTTTGTTTATCATAATTGCCTTTTTGGGGTTAAAATGTACCTTTTTAATTTTTTAAAAAACAAGAATAGTTGACAATGTGTCAAAATTTAAGATATAATATCAACACATTAATGTAAAATGAGCTACCGAACACTATATAATGTTAAATAAGGTAGTAAATGCATTAGAAAGGAACATTAAATAAATAAAAATTCTTACTAATGTATAAAATAGCTTGATGTTAATTGTATTATGCAAGTTGCCTTGGAATAAAAGTTATAGATGATGAAAATGTGACTCAAATTCCAACAAAGCTGTACTGTATGTGAAAAACAAGTATAATAAAGTAATACTGGGCTTCTCAAACTCCTGTCCTGCAAAGTTTAGTTTCAGACCCAATCAGATACACCTGGGCTGCGTGCGAAATTGCATACTTCATACTATATAGTATGCTAAAAACAGTATGCGAGCTGAGTAGTATGTCTAAATTAATAGAATTCGAAAATCAGTATGCGAGAAGTACTCTGATAACCTACTACTTCCGGAGAAATTCTGAAGTGTGCATCCGATGGACGCTACGCCTTCCCATGATGCACCGCATAAGAATTCATGAAACGACGCAACTGACAAGGGTAGGTCACATGATCATGACAAAATGGCGGATGTACTACGTCCGAGTTCCATATATACTGCTCACATTTTTATTTTCTGTATAGAACATACTTTTCTAACGGCCGAGTAGTAAATTTAAAATGCAGTGCCTATTGAGTAGTAGGCATTTTCGGACGCAGCCCTGGGCTAGCTAATCAAGCACTTACTAAGCTTTCTAGAAACATCCTTGCAGGTGTGTTGAGGCAAATTGGAGCTGAAATCTGCAGGACACTGGACCTCCAGGATGGAGATTGAGAACCCCTGCAGTACTTCATTTACTGTAAACAAATGTTTGACATTTATTTTCAATACTTTCATGTTTTCAAATAGGGAGAAAAAATAAAAAACACTAATTAAAATGTATAAACTATGCTTCTGTTATTATCATTATTATTATTATTATTATTATTATTATTATTATTATTATTAACAACAACATTATTATCCATACTTCCATCAATTTTGCTTCGGCTTAGTTCCTATTATTATTATTATTATTATTATTATTATTATTATTATTATTATTATTATTATTATTATTATTATTGTTATTATTATCAAAACATTAATAATAATAATAATAATAATAACATTGACTATTATGTATAAATGAATAAATAAATAAATCTGGTCATCATTGCTGACTGTAAACTTCATTCACTCATTTTGGCATGAACACTAATGTTTCTTTCATGGATATACAGTAGTTACGTCTTCCCCTGGATCATTATATCATAGTGGACAATAAAGCACAGCCTCTGACTGAGTGGACTCAATAACTTACTGTCAAACTCTCTCTGCATTTTTCATACGCCGTGAATATGGCTACAGAGCCCAGCTAGTTTAACTCCTGCCAAGCACTACCTTTAGAAAAGACACCATTGAAGTGTTTAAAGATTAATGCGTGCACAAAAATACTTTAGTGTAAATGTGTGCGTGTTGTTTTTCCACTAAATGTGCATTTAACACTGAATGAAGTATTGATGAGGTCAAATGTGTGCTTTGGCTCTGCGCATTGTGAGCTAGCGCTGGGCTCCTGTGTTTCTGACATTTTTGAAAAGTTCACCTAGCATCATGCTAACATGAAAACACCCGTGTTGGCTTCAGTTTTTGTCATGTTGCTACAAAGAGCATTTCCGCTTACGAGTCTGCCTTCATATATAATTCATGTCGGGTTTAGTTAAATGAGATAGTTGTGTATACTATAGTTGTGCTTTCATTTGTTTTATGGGATTAAATGGAAACATGGTCCCTGTTGCGGTTTCCTCTAGTTTCATTGTGTCTGTATTTTCCCTGCTGGGCAACTCTTGCCTTAAGTGAATTAGCGTATTTGCCACCTAATTGCAAGATGATAACATTTGCAGCCGCTGATGAATGATTTATTATTCACATTTGCTGAAAGTGTTTGCTTGTAGCAGTACTTTATTTTGCAATTAGCATTTTACACAAGTTTACACAAGTTTGCATGATTAGACTTGTCTGTGTGTAAATAGCAGAAAACAAAAGTCTAAGATGCACTTTAAAAATGTAATGACAAAGTCAAGACAACAAGTATTTTCATGTGTGGCTTTTGACCGATTGCGTTTCTGTATTACTCCAGGACTAATTTCATGTATTTGTTTATAAAATAATAAAATGTTTAGTGCGGTGCAATTTTATTATTAATTTTTTTTACATTATTTAAACATCTATAACTTTTTTCGTTTTGAGCATTATAAACTCTAGAAGATGGATAAACTTTGATGTAGACCAAATTATTCATCAACTGTTACTGTTTTACTTTGGGAAGGTCATTTTTGAGAAAATTCCTCTGACCGTGTGGAAAAGGACACCAATATAGTCTCAGAAAACTTTTTACAGGAATCTTATTTTGCATGCTATCGTCATCAAATTTGAAATATAAATTCATGACACACTTGGCTTTCAAGGTATATGTTTTACATATTTTTTCATTACTTCATAATGTATAACTTTTCATATTTTTTAGCATAAAACTTTCAAAATGGACCACAGTAAAGCTCAAAGTGTCTTCTTTTCAATGATACATAATTTATGTTTGTAGATGGGGTCAAGAACTGTTACTATTTAAAGTTATGTAGGTGTAAATCCCCAAAAGTGAGTGCTGGCTAACAGGTTTTATTTTATTTTAATTAAGTTAATCAGATATTAACTAAACTCTTTGTTATACAAAGTTTAGCTTAAGATTTGTAGTCAGTTTGATTGACTAGATGAGTAGAGAAGTTGAGATGACTAGAATTATTTTTTGATTCAAAAATTTGATAAAAATTTATTTTTTTAAACAGTGTACGTATGTTGATTTGACGTGTAGAAGTCCACTACTGATAAAGTACATTGTTGTTGGTTAAAAAACTTTTTACTTTAATTTTTTGTCATGACATTAAATTTAATTACATTTCAAACAAACAAACAAACAAACAAATAAATACGTAAAAGCCAAAATTATTAGCATTCCTGTCATTAAAAATGTTTTAATTATATGTTTTTATATTTTCCAAGTGATATTTTACAGAACAATGCATTTTTTACAGTATTTTTTTTTTATTTTTATAGTTTTTCTTCTGGAGAAATTCTTATTTATTTTAGTTCAGCTTGAATAAAATATCTCGTTTATATATACACACACACACACCACGCACATGTATGTATATATATATATATATATATATATATATATATATATATATATATATAATTTATTTATTTATTTATTTTTTAGGTTAATATTATTAGTCCCCTTAAGAAGATTTTTATTTTTTTTATTCAATCACTTGGCTACAGAACAAACAACCTTTGTCTAATAACCTCCTTAATTAGATAACCTAATTAAACTTAAATTTAAAGCTTTCAGTTTAAAGTATTTACTACTAGTAACTAATAACTACCCCGGTTTCACAAACAAGGTTTAAGGCTAGTCTTGGATTAAATTGCATGTTTGAGCTGTCTCAACTGAAAATAACTTGTAGTGAGATGTCTTAAAATATGGCAGTGTCATTTTTTTGTCTCCAGGTACACACCAGTAATGTATTTTTCTAAGGCCGTTTTTATAAATGTGGCTTAAATAGCCTAATTTAACTAAGGTCTAGTCCTGGCTTAAGCTAAGCCCGGTTTGTGAAACTGGGCCAATATCTTGCAAAATGACTAGTAAAATATTATGTACTGTCTTCATGGCAATGGCAAAATTAAGTAGTTCTTAGAAATTAGTTATTAAAACTATTATGTTTAAAAAGTCACTTTAATAATAAACAATTTAACAATACATGTTGCATACCCTGGTTACCCTGATGAAGGCAAGGGATTCCCGAAACGTGTGGGCACAGTTTTAAGGAATAACCATGTTGGTAAAGACTTCAACATTTTTTCCACATTTTTTGAGTGCTTTGAACTTACTTTTGCTGTTTATACGGATGAATCCTTAGCCAAAGTGCACCAACACACTAATTGAGCTACCCCTGAGCACTTTTTGTTTGATTTAGGATTATTAAAATAAACTAATAAATTCATCAAAATTAAACTAAGCAAACTATAAATAATTAAATCAAATGAAATCAATTTATGAATTTAGCACATAAAACAACTGATTGAAATACTTGAATTGAATAGAAATTTTTGTATCTAGTAAACAAAAAGTTTAATTAAAACAAAATGTGTGATTTAAGATATATTAAAGGTCTTCTAAAGTGCCTTGAAACTCCCATCATTATTCAATTTGTTGTGATACATACAGTATAGAGTGTAAAAATAGCCCATAATGTTTTGTTTATATAACAGCTCTGCCAGAGCCTTTGAGCTCAGTAAAGCATAAAAATCATAAGCGCATAAAATAAAATCACAGCGTCATGATCCTGATTTGTCAAGTCAAGTGTTAGTAAAGATTCTTTAATTTCAAAGCAACATAACCAGAGGCTGTCAGTGTGTGTACACAGCCACCCAATAATAATAATAAACTGTAATCCAACACAAATCATAAACGCTTTCATAAGCTCTTTTGAGATTCTTGAAAAAGTGAGGTAAAAGTGTGTTGGGTGATTGGTGGGGTGAGCAGAAGCACATGCACCAAATTGGGTCGTTGTAAGCGGAGCTGATTTTGACAATGTAAAAATTGTGTTTTTTTTTCACTAACATTGAGGAGTTTTAAACAAAGTATCCTACAAACTTTTCATTAAGACTCTAAAGAATCATATCAACTTGTGAAAGATGGGCATCTGATAGCCCCTTTAATCCCCCTAGTGAGGGTGCAAATTATACATTAACCATCGGGGAGGGAGTAAACTTTTTCAGTAAAGTTAGTTTGTGTATGCTTCAGTCAACCAAGCTTATATATTTAATTCAAGAGCATACAAGTTATTAATCAAACTTGTTTAATTTTTTATGTTTTGCAGGAAATTGAGTGTATTCTGACCTACAGTTTCCTAACATACTTTAACCTTGCTATTTGAGCAGATGTGTGATTCTCAAAGACAAATAAGATAAAACATTAAAAGATAAAAACATAAAAGATAAAACAAACAGTGATAAGTTTGTAATCCTGCGTAAATAAATAGATGACCATGGAAGATCGCACTTATTATTTGACTGTTTGAAAGTGCCATGAAGTGCTTTGAAATGTGTTTTTTTTTTGACAATCTCTACTGAGGGTCGGACATAAAGTAGCTCCTCCCAGCCAATATCATTTTGTTTTATCACAGCTCTGCCAGTGACAGTGGTTGAGCTCAAGTGCATCAAATGATAAGCAAATGACAAGTGTCGTGAAGGGGGGCGGGGCATCTTGGATACTAGAGAGCATTTGATTGGTCAGGATTTGATGAGGAACTCCATTTAGGCAGAAGTGACAAACTGCAAGCTTTGGATGTTTATAGCAGGTTTACATCCTCTAAACTCAAATTATTTCACTGTTTTGGAGCACTATAGCTTATAGATATAATTAAATCTTAACATACTGATATTAACATCTTTCTGATTTTGAGTGTAATGCAATAAAGCTGCTTTGAAACGATAATTATTGTGAAAGAGCTATACGAACAGTGGTGGAAAGAGTACTGAAACATCATACTCATAAAAATATCATTACTTGTCTAAATATGTAGTGCAAGTAGAGTAAAAGTATCTGTTGTAAATATTACTCAAAGTATGAGTAAAAAGTGACCCTTTTAAAAGTGCTCAAGAGTAGTGAGTAGTGAGTATTACTCTGTAAAAAACTAATGCATTTACATGTAATTTGTGGATGTGTGTAAACGTAACATTCTGTAGTGCATTTAGTTATTGCCCAGAAGGCACACAACATCAAGAGACGTTAATATTAGGTTCGATTTAGGTTGTAATGTCAGGTGACCAAAATTAAATGTCAAGCCAGCGTCTAAGTACAACGTTATTTTGATGTCCAATAATGACGTCAAATGACGTTGATATTTGGTTGATTTTAGGTTGTTAGAAAGTGACCAAAATCCAACGTCGAGCCAACATCTTAAACCAACGTCATATATGACGTCAAATACTGACATTTATTCGTCAGGTTGGGCAACCAAAATCTAACATCTGATAGATGTCATAGTGGTAACGTCCACACAATGTCAAGCTGTAACATCATTAGATGTTGATATTTGGTTGGTTTTAGGTTGGACATTGAATTTGGCCTGACGTTAAGTTCTGATGCCAACCCGATTTTCATTTCCAAACAAAATGCAAAGTCTCCATGACGTTAGAGTTCAACGTCAGTCAGACGTCATGTTGACGTCCTGTGCTTGCTGGGTGTTTAAGGCCATTTCGGTCATCATACAGTAAGCATTCGTCATCTTCTCATCAGTGACATGCATCTAAACAGTCTCTGGGTCAATGCGCGTAAAGATTTTGATCATCTTCATGGACACTTTTAATACTTCCAAACAGTTTGCTGCAATTATAAAGTGCACACATCTTGAGGTAGTTCATTATGATGCGATTTACCTTCTACGGTATGTGCAATTTGATTGAACAGGAATCACAGGACTAACTTTTTTAATCCCCATGGACAAGAAAAATAAAGTAGTTACTGCAGGTTGAAAGAAAGTAGTAGAGTAAAAGTAGAGATACAGCACTAAAAATGTACTCAGGAAAAAGTAAAAGTACACATTTTTAAAACTACTCAGTAAATTACAATTCCTGAGAAAAACTACTCACAGTAATTTGAGTATTTGTAATTAGTTACTTTACACCACTGTATACAAATAGCTTTGAAATGAATTGAATCAAAATGTAAATTTCATAGGACCTTTAACTCTCATGTGCGAGCATTAAAATACAAACTTTGTATGTACTTATGCTTTACTTTTAGAGTATATGTAGATACAAACACCTATTCCACAAAAAAGGTTTCTTGCGAACAAATACGGCATATAAACCTTCCAGTTTTAGACTGCTGAAGGATTACTTTCTTGCATACACTGCGATTATGCATTTACAATGGTATTGATAGTTATAGGTTGGTCAGATGTTTATATTAGCTATTATCTTAATTATTGATATTATTACACAAGATACAAATCAGAGCAAAATGTTTATAACTATTTAAAAGGCTGACCCCCTATACATATAATTTTAACCTCCTTCAGCAGGAATCAAGCGTACATATAACTTCCAACTTTCTTTAGAACGAGGGAAAAATTGCTACTGTACTTCAATTGTTTTCTTTGTTTCAATATAACTACTGTAATCTGATCAGTGTGTTTCATGTTTAACCTTCCTTGGCTGCCTGTAACAGGTCGGAGCTGCTGTTCCTGGTTCAATTAACCCTACAGACCTGCTGCACAGAACCACGGCCCGCACCATAGAGGTCCTGACCAATACCACCATGAGCACCAAAGCTGTCCTGACCACCGTCATCGACTCCCACTGGTGGAGAGAGTCCCTCAGCCTGCTTCGCCCACTGCATGTAAGTCTCATCCAGAATTCAGCTTCAGACACCTCGCTCTATTATGCATCCTTCCTCTTCAAAACACCACCGCCAGGAACAGGTTGGACAAAGCTCAACAGTGAGACTCGGCTGCACATTTTTTGGCAGCTTTTCTGAGGCCATTAAAACCTGGCATGATTGAATGAACCTCTCCCTGGTTGACGTCTGCTTGTCTCTTCGTGATGAGGTTTGTTTTCGGAGGTCCTGTTGTTGTGGTATTTGGCCAAAAAGGTTGGTTTTGGTCTCCTGTGGTAAAAGACAACAACAATAAGTTATTTAGATAGTTCAATTTACAAATGGTAAATAAATTATTTAATTAAGTCTAAGAATACATTTCAAAGTGAACAAATTATATAAGATTTGAACACAAGTTTTTGGTTTTAATTCATGTCATTGGTGCACTGGTGGTGACAATTTTCAGGTTAAGGGGCAGTAATGTATAATAAAATCCCCTTTCTACATCACTAGGAGAGCAAAATCTAAACCACTTGTTTTTCACTTGCTTGCAGAAATGGCTTGCTAAAACAAAGTTGTGTTGGTTTTGTTCATATTTTCTGTGATTTGCAAACGCATCAGGGACCCAATTATAGCACTTAAACATGAAAAAAGTCAGATTTGCATGATATGTCTGCTTTAAATAGCTTACTCCTAGGGCTGCACAACATATTGCATCATTATCACAATAATGATATATTCAATATATGTATTGCAGGTGTGTGATAAATTACATTTATTTTATGCATTGGCTATTTTATAAATTAGATGGGACCTTACTCTCTTTATTCCCACCTTCCTATTAGTTGCTGTTCTGCTATTGGCCCAAAGGTGAATCCAGAGCTTAAAAAAATACTTATGGTGGGAGTCAAGATGAGAGGCAGTTGCCAACAGCCAGTCAGAGGTTTTCACTCATTCTTAGTGTTTTAAAGACTAAATGTTTACACCTTGACACAGTTTTTTAGAATTAATTAGATCTGAAAAAATATTCTTTGTTTATGGAGCCAGATCAGTCTCAAAAATGATACATTTAAAACATAAAATTTATACATGCACAGCACAATTCATATTTACAAAATCCAATTTGTAAATTTAAAACACAATTCATAAATACAACACACAAGCAATTCACAAGTAAAAATCATAAATATTTTCGGCAAATGATGTGTATATTATGAACCATGGCTTGAAATTACGAATTGGATTTGTGTATTTTTTAATCATATTTTAAATGTATGGGTTGGATTTGTGTATTTATGAATCGTGTTTTGAATTAATGAACTGGATTTGTGTATTTGTGAATCGTATTTGAAAATTAACTAATTGGATTTGTGTATTTACAAATCATGTTTTGAATTTGTTTATTGAATTTGTGTATTTATGAATCGTACTTTCAATTTACAAATTGATTTGTGTATTTACAAATCATGTTTTGAATTTATTTATTGAATTTGTGTATTTATGAATCGTACTTTAAATTTACAAATTGATTTGTGTATTTACAAATCATGTTTGAATTTGTGAATTTGATTTGTGCATTTACAAATTGTGTTTTGAATTTCTGAATTGGATTTGTGTATTTACGAATCGTATTCTAAATTTACGATTTGGATTTGTGTATTTACGAGTTGTGTTTTGAATATATGAATTGGATTTGTGCATTTACGAATCGTATTCAAAATTTCCGAATTGGATTTGTGTATTTACGAATAGTGTTGTCAATTTTACGAATTGGATTTGTGGATTTACGAATTGTGTTTTGAATTTATGAACTGGATTTGTGCGTTTACAAATTGTGTTTAAAAATTTATGAATTGAATTTGTGTACTTATGAATCGTGTTTTACAAATTGGGTTGTGTATTTAAGAATCATGTTTTGAATTTATGAATTGTATTTGTGTATTTACGAATTGTTTTCTAAATTTACAAATTGGATTTTGGTATTTACGAATCGTATTTTGAATTTTACGAATTGGATTTGTGCATTTTTTAATTGTGTTTTAAATTTTTTGAATTGGATTTGTGTATTTATGAATCGTGTTTTACGAATTGGATTTGTGTATTTACGAATCATGTTTTGAATTTGAAAATTTGATTTGAGTAATTACGAATTGTATTTTGAATTTGCGTATTCAATTTTGTAAATGTTACTATGTTGTGGATATATGAATTATATTTTGTAAAGGTATTATTTTTGAGACTGATCTGGCTCTATATAACTAAAAATAACAAAAAAAATAGCAAGCGTTTTTCTAGGGAAATAATATATCATACAATGACAAAAACACTTTTCTTACTTATTATTTTTGTCTTTTTTTTCTAGTGCAAATATTTAAAAATAAATAGGTGTAAACAAAATACCCTTGTTTTCGCTTTGAAATAAGAATTTTTTACTTGCCCCATTGCAGATTATTTAGCATGTATTAAGGAAAAGCATATTATTTCCTAAAACAAGACAAAATTAGAAAATTAGAAAATTCTTTATGATTAAATTTTTTTTAAAGATATTTAGACTAAAAACAAGACAAAAACACTAAATTAGAAAAGGTTTTTTTTTTCTGTGTATGAATTATCATTATCGGAATACTCAACAATATTGCATATTTTTCCAAGTATTCCATAATTGCGATCCACTGCCAACTTTTTTTTATTGTTGACTGTCCCATGGTTTCTCCATCCAACATCGACGCCTGAAACCATCTTACAAGACCAGAATCAAAAATCCCCCTCTGTTTCTGGGAAAAGGCTTTAGCTTCTTACGAGCGTTTATAAGCATGGCTGAAACATTAATGGCTCCTGCATGCATGTCTGTGAATGTTTTATGAATATTCTATGAATGTTTAATGAACGTTTATCTCCTCTCAGGGACCAGCCATGGATAGAAACCGTGCCGGCGCAGCCAATCAGAACGCAGATCTGGAGAAGCAGGGGTGCAGTCCTTTCTACGAGGAGCTGTTCGATGATCCATATGTCAATACGGTAAATTTCACAACCTCCTTCCTTCTGGCTCACATCTGTTTGTGTTTTTCTCTTAAAGCTTTATTTGATGTTTCTTGAAAATCTCAGCGGCGGTAAAGGAAAAGGTTAATGATAGTTCTGAATTTGTGTATTTATTTTGTGTGCACTGTAATTGCATTAATGTTGACTGGCACAAAAGGAGATGTATTGAATAATGCACAGGTCATTGTGTTCTGGGCAATTACTGTGAATCTCAAGCTCTCAGACTTGTAAGATAAAACAAAAGCACAATTAAAATAGCATAATTAAATCATTCTTGAAGCCATACTATAGCTGCGAGTGGCTAAATAAGTAAATAAGCTGTTAACCACTGCACTTCTCTATTACAAATTAATACATTGCATGGAATATCTTAGTAAATAAATGTATTTATACTTTTCATATTATATTATATTATATTATATTATATTATATTATATTATATTATATTATATTATATTATATTATATTATATTATATATTATATTATATTATATGCATATTCAATATTATATTATATTGTACTATGTTAAATTATATGCATACTCAATATTATATTATATTATTTTATTTTATTTTATAAATTTTTTTTATATGCATATTCATTATATTATATTATATTATATTATATTATATTATATTATATTATATTATATTATATTATATTACTGTATATTATATTATATTATATTATAGTTCTATATATTTTCAATAGAGATTTTCAGCAATATTGATCTACTGGGTTATAGTTTTTCTTGATTATGTGTTTGAGTAAGCCATGTTTTTATTTTATTTTTGTATTTTGTAAAGTACTGATAACATTTCTTTCCAGTTTGAAATACTTGTCATTTTAGAGGATTTTTTTGTGCATAAAATAACAAAAATTGTCATGTTTTCAGACATGTTTATGGTAACACTTTAGAATAATGGTCCAGTAGTTAATGTTACTTAATGTATTTACTAACATTAAGTATGAAAAAGCTTCTAAAGCATTTATTAATCATAGTTCAACATTTACTAATGCATTATTAATGTCCACAGTTGTGCTTGTTAACATTAGTTAATGCACTGGGAGTTAACATGAACTAACAATGAACTAACTTTATTTAACTTGAATAACATTAACTAATGTTAACAAAACTGTTGTAAACAAGCAATTAGCATTACTAATTGCTTGTTTATGGTAGTACAAACATAAACTAACATTAATTAATGGATCATTATTTTAAAGTGTGACCATGTTTATATACGTTTTTAACAACACAATTTTTTAACTTTAGAAGTGGTCATCGTCAATATTTAGTGAAAAAAAAAAAAAAACTTATTTTCAAGCACTAGATTTTCTCAAATAAATAAATAAATAAAATGTTATCTGAACTTCATAGAATTCTTTTTGTACCATTTATTAAAATCCATACTTACTGTAGTCAAACCTTAGGTCCTGAGCATTTTCAAGGGCTCTCTAAATTTTGCCATGTCTGTTTGTTACTTGGTACATTTATTCTATTTATGCAAACATCAAAATGGGATTTACCTGTAGGGTTTAGAGTTGTAACATTACTTTTAAATAAATAAACAGATAAGCATTTATGCTTTATTAAGGTCACACACACGCACGCACGCACGCACGCACGCACGCACGCACACACACACACACACACACACACACACACACACACACACACACACACACACACACACCTCTAACAGCTGCTTCTAAACCATTAGAATCCTACCGCCTACTCTAGGTGATGCAGTATAAATATAACATTGACCTTTGTGTGCTGTGATTAAATTATAAATTCAGCTAATGGGAAATGGCAACTGACATGTCAAAGACAAAAAAAACAACTGTATTCTGCTGTACTTTTTAAAATGCATTTTGTTCTTGTGATTGATTTTTCAGGAAAGTGTTAAAAAAGAACTATGCTTTTTAAAATATTATTTTGTTACTTTATTTTTTTACTGTCATTCTTGATTAATTCACAGTGAGTGTGACTCACAATTCACAAAGTATCATTTCATCAATATCAGTTTTAGTATCATAACATCAAAAAATAATGAAAAAGTTATTATAATTTTCAAACAAAATCTCACAACAATTTGTAACTTTTAATTTTAGTGGCTAAATCGTAAGAATTTGTACGATCCCATTCGTGCATTTTATTAAAAATTACTCTTTCCCGTAATGTTTGGGTTTGGGGGCATGCCTCCTTTAAAAAAATCATATTTTTTATATGAACAAAGTCTAATGCATTTGTTTTAATTATACACTTTTATGACAATGCGTGAAATAGTGTTCATTGTGAGATCAGGCTGAATTTTCCCAAAACTTTTGCCCAAACATTTTGAATTGTAGTGTAGGTACAAAGACATTTCAAAAATTGACAAAAAAAAGTGAATTAAGTCCTGCTCTTCTCTGCTATCTTTCCAGTCTGAAGACGTCTATTCTTCGTACCACTACAACCCTCAAGAAGACTTTGCTGAGGTTTTACTGCGAACTGGCAAACTGGCTGAAACAAACAGTGAAGGACAAAATCTTTTTCCTGCAACCGAAGGTAGTAGAGCTTATACTAGGGTGCACAATACTGTATATCATATTGCCATTGATATCACAATGTACATATTAACAACAGTCACATCAGATTATAGTTGATCAGGTACAATAGCTTGTCATTTTAAAGTTTATCCAAAATAACCTGTGACGATACAGCATTTCAAGAAAGCATATCGAGTTTAAAAGTTGTTAGTAGCTTTAAATAAGATTATATATTAATTATTTATACAATGAAGACTATACAGTGATATTTAACATTTGACTATTCAGAACCTGGCAACCATTCTCAGAATTCTGACTTTATATCTCACAATTCTTATTTTATAACTCAGAATTCTGACTATATTACAGATATCTGACTTTATATCTTGCAATTCTGTGAAATAGTCACAGTTGCATGCTAAGAAACTCAAAATTTAAAAATAACTCATTATTTATATGTTAATATAATGTATGTACAGCAGAGGTGTAAAGAGTACCTGAAAACCATACTTGAGTAAAAGAATAGATACCTTACTGTAAAATTACTCCATTACAAGTTACAAGTCACCAATTCAAATAAGACTTGAGTAAAAGTATTAAAGTATCCGATTTTAAAAGAACTTAAGTATTTTACTCATACTGAATGTAGGCTCAAAGAGCACCAAGAAAGGTTTATTTTCCTAATATATAAATTAAATTTAACACCTCAATGTTTCAAAATGGCAGAACAAAATATATTTAAAAATAGAACAAAAAGTCTCAGTCAAACTCAAATGTTCAAAAAAGCCACAAACAATTTATCAACAAAAAAAAAAAAAGTAGTAAAACGTAGTAAAAAAAATCAGAGCTGACTTTGATGTGATTCATCTCTCAGTATCAGAGGGGGGCAATATTTTTTATTTTGAGTAGTTTTGTAAACAGTATGTTTTGAGCAGTAATTTAATGCTGGGCGTGTCATCGTGATTGACAGCTGTGATTGACAGTTTCTCAAAGCAGACGCCGGAGCTTCGGCAGGAGACTGAAGTGTTATTATTCCATTTCTGTGTTATTTTACCATGATAAAATGAGTTGCTCAGCAGTAAACTAGAGTTTCTGACATACAGGATCTGGTGAAACACTGTTTATTCGGTAGGGTCAGGGGGCTTTATCAGTTATTTGATACACGCCTAACCACCCAGATAGCAAAATACACTCGGGCCAGTTCCGGCTACACTCTCGCCTGCCGGAGACTTACCCCTCGGCCCGACTCCGTCTGCTGTACCTACTCGCGCACATTACTCGCGGGCCGATCCGGCTCGGATGCGGCAGCGTCGGCTCGCTAACGGCCGCCGCATCTGGCCCGATTGACTCGGGCAGTGTGTCCATAGGCATCCAGTCAGATCCGGCGGCCGTTAGCGAGCCGACGCTGCCGCATCCGAGCCGGATCGGCCCGCGAGTAATGTGCGCTGCGGCCTGGAGCTGGCGCGATTAAATCTTCATTATATAAACCGCACCTTTGTTAACGTTATTACAACCATTTGTGTTGATAAAACAGCAAACCAGGCTCCTATGTAAACGCAAAGTGTACATTAGCGAGCCTTTGTTATAGTGCAGACACCGGCGGTCAAGTGAGCAGTTCGGGGGGCGTGGTTGATTTGATGTACAAGCGTTTGGTTGGAAGCTTGATTCCGCAGCTCCTCCTCTGGCTCCATCAGGCAGTCCTTCTGCGCATGCCCAGGCTCCAATTTCAGCAGTCTTCTGCCACAGTTTGTGTCCGTCACGAGGCGTTTTTTCCTTCACAGCGTTTAATGGAAAATGGCGCTGTCGCGTCGTCCATATTTTATACAGTCATTGGCACAATTACAATGTAACGAGTAACGGTAAGCATCTGTTCAAATGTAGTGGAGTAAAAAGTACATATATTCAATCAAAAATGTAGTCAAGTAAAGAGTAAAAGTTGCTTATATTTTTGATACTCAGTACAAGTACAAAGTAGCCAAAAAAATACTTAAGTAAAGTAACGAAGTCCATTTACTCAAGTACTTTACACCACTGATGTACAGTATATTTATTATATATGTCATTATATTTATACATTGGAGACTGTATAAAGTCTGAAATAGTCACAATTGCGTAAAATAAACTGTTTTGAAATTACTAATTGGATTTGTGTACGAATCGTATTTTTAATTTATGAATTGGATTTGTGTATTTGCAATTCATATTTTAAATTTATGAATTGGATTTGTGTATTTACGAATCATATTTTAAATTAACGAATTAGATTTGTGTATTTACGAATCATATTTAAAATTTATGAATTAGATTTGTGTATTTCCGATTCATATTTTAAATTTACTAATCGGATTTGTGTATTTACGAATCATGTTTTAAATTTATGAACGGAATTTGTGCATTTATGAATTGTTTAAAATTTTTATGAATCGGATTTGTGTAATTACAAATCGTATTTTAAATTTATGAATTGGATTTATGTATTTACGAATCGTGTTTTTAATTTGAGAATTGAGAATATCTCACAATTCTGAGAATTAAAGTCCCAATTGCGTGATACAAACTTAATAAAGTCTAATAACTAATAATTTATAATAACTTTTTAACTAATAATTTAGACTTTATATCTTGCGAGTTTGTAACCTTTTTTTTCCCATTTATTTATTCAGTGGTGGAAATGGGCTTCCATAGTATTGTATTTGGTAAAATATACAAGTTTAAAAAGTTTAAATCTGAATTTTTATCACACAATTGCTACTTTATTTCACAGAATTGCAAAGTAGTCAGAATTCTGAGATATAGTCAGAATTCTAAGATAGAAAGTCAGAATTCTGGACTTTTTATCTTAGAATTCTGACCTTATATCTTGCAAGTTTGTAACCTTTTATATTTAATTTTTTATTCAATGGCTGAAACGGGCTTTCATAGTATTGTATCTGGTAAAATATATTGCAGCAAAACAAATTATCAGAATATTTGTTTTTTCCAATTGTGCAGCTCTGCTAAACATAAATACTTCCTCCTAAAATCAGCATAACTAGTGACCTCACCTGGGCCGTCCCAGTTAAATGTCCGCCATCAGCAGTCTCTCATCACCCTCTTGTTAGCTGCAGTGTCCTTGCGAATAAGGCTGTAATCTTCCGGCCTGGGGCAAAATCTCAGGTAGCGAACGCTGGCCTCGTCACTCCCTGATGTATTGCCACTCGCTGGCTACACGTCCGGAAGAATAGCGTCATATTGATTAATTAATGTGTACTCACCGCTAGCAGACAGCAGTAAATAATGCGCACCTTCCCGATACAAGAGAGATAGCGGCTAGTCAAAATATCAAGGCCTTTTGCGTCAAGATGGATGAGGCGAATGAGAAAATCGATGCGAAGTGATGGGGAGGGATGCGAGAACTTTGGTGGAAGAATGCAAATCGCAATTCTCTTCCCTTTCTTATCCTCTCTTTTAATTCTTCCAGTGTCACTGTCGTTCAGTTGCGCACGACAGGCATAAAGTCACCTTCATGAGGGAGAACGTGAGATGAAAGGGGAAGCGCTTACGGCGGGCCGATAACGCTAAATTAATGACCTGCACGCTAAAACCTATGCTGAATACACTGCTTCCTATTAGAGCAGTCATGGGTTTTTTGTTGTTTGGATATTGCGCTCATGTCCTCTCTAATCTCAGTGCTTATGTGTGAAATGCTTAAAGGTTATGAATTAAGGATGCTTCGCGCTGCTGATGTGGTTGGATTTGTTTCATTTTCTTGCCATCTGGGCAACCTGCTTCTGACTTTGAAATTGTGCTGTTTTATAAAAAATGTATGAATACACATTTATAACTAAAAATACATTTCTTAGAGCTTGATTTTCCTATTTTTTAGGCCTTAAAACACTATTCTACAAATAAACATTTTATTACACTAAAATTACATTTTAAATAACAGTTAATTAAATTGACAGTTTAAAACGAAAAAAATAAAATGCACATACTGTATAGACCATTTCATTGTGGTGTAATTATTGGCCCATGAGCACTTTCTGCTTGATGTCAAACTATTTTAGAACTGTAACAAGAGGTTGATTCAGTCATACAAACGACTTACTTAAAATGAATTGAAACAACACACTTCTTGAGGTTTTTTGGGGACAACTTAATTGTTTTGTGTTCAGTCCACTTAAATTTGTAAAAATAAGTTAACTTAATTCCTTCATGTTGACCCAACACAAATTGTTTGTTTGACTGTTGAACCCAGTATTTTTTACAGTATAGCTAATATTAACAGAGCTATAAAAAAAAAAAAAAAAGTATACATGCATGCATACATATATACATACATACATACAGTTGAAGTCAGAATTATTAGCCCCCCCTGAATTATCAGACCCCCTGTTAATTTTTTTCCCCAATTTCTGTTTAACGGAGAGAAGATTTTTTTCAACACATTTCTAAACATACTTATAATAACTCATTTCTAATAACTGATTTATTTTATCTTTACCATGAAGACAGTAAATAATATTTTACTAGATATTTTTCAAGACACTTCTATACAGCTTAAAGTGACATTTAAAGGCTTAACTAGGTTAATTAGGTTGGTTTGTTCTGTAGACTATCGAAAAAAAAAATTTCTTAAAGGGGCTAATAATTTTGTCCTTAAAATGGTGTTTAAAAATTTAATAACTACTTTTATTGTAGCGAAATCAAACAAATATGACTTTCTCCAGAAGAAAAAATATTATCAGACATAATGTGAAAATTTCCTTGCCATAATTTGGGAAATATTTAAAAAAGAAAACAAAATTCAAAGGGGGGCTAGTAATTCTGATTTCAACTGTATATACTGTATGTGTGTATATACCTTTATATATATATATAGTTTTTAATTTTTTTCATATATATTTATTTTTATTATTGTTTTTTTATTCCATTAAGCCAGATTAAGCATGTGATTTTTAATGACTTGTAAGGAGGTTAATCAATCTAATTTCTGAAATGTGTGTGTGTATATATATATATGTATATACAATTTTTCTCAGAAAACATACGTGAAATACATACGAGAAATACATATGAAAATAAAACAAAATAATTAGTTTACAAATTAAGTTATGCGTAATAAAATGAAATGACACAGGAAAAAAAGTATTGAGCATGTGAAGAAAGGCAGCTGTAAAAAGGCAGGGAAAGCCCAGACAGCAGCTGAAATCTCTCAGTAGTTATTTAGCAACCCTTTGCATTTTGTCATTGTAAATGAATATTAGCTGCTTCAGTCCAAGATCTACATTAGCAGGATGATGAAGATGAAACCAGAGTGGACATTTCAGCAAGACAATGATCCAAAACACAGCCAAGGAAACTCTCAAAGGCTTTCAGAGAAAGAAAATCAAGCTGTAGAATGGCCCAGGCAATCTCCGGACTTGAATCCAATAGAAAATACAAAATAATGATCCGATTTGACAGACGAGATCCTCAGAACCATCAAGATTTTTACACACTGTTGAAGTCTGAGAAAAACTCGCACCTGAGCAATGCATGTGACTTTATTCTCCACACGAGCTGCCATAATTTAAATTGTTTGAATATGTTTATTGACTATTTATTGCATCGAATCAGCATTAGTCACACATTATCTGTATATTTCTGAGTATACATTGTTTAATGTGCAAATTTAAACTGTGTCAGGTTCTTTTTTAGTCTCTCTCACGTACTTATACACCCAGACGCTTTCGCAGACTGGAATACAACAGAGCTGAAGTCTTTAAGTACAATGACAGCCACCATCTCTGATCAGCATGGCTGTGATTCTGTGTGAAGCCACACGTTTCTAGTTTTGTATGTTAAAGGGACTTTGAGGGAGGATGTGTTAAAAGAAGCCGTCAAACAGCTGAGAACGCTAAAACTGATACTTTTAGAAACACGAGCACCTTTGTTATCCCAGCTCGCGCAAGTCTCCCTCCGCTCCAGCTGTTTTTTGATAACATTGTCTTGCCGCGGATTGTCTGATGCTAAAAATGCCTTTGATACCATCAGAGACTCTGTATAGCGGAATAAAACCCAACACCGTATTGCAGTTCTCCAAGAAATGGGAACTGATGGGCTGCCTGAAACATTAGACTCACGTCACCTGCTAATCATATTTGAGAGTCTGGCGCTGCGTATGTCTGCACAGCAGTCTGCTTTTGTTTCCAGCAGTAACGTTTCTTCGTTAGCTTTGCTCGTGTGTTACTGCAGGTTTAATGAATGTTTACAATCGTCCCGTAGGGTGCTTTTGTGGTCAGATTCTAATTGGACAAATTTAGCCACAATCCCTGCAAGCTTTTGTTTGCTGTTGAATGGGGTTAAGCTACTGTATGCAAGCGAAAGGTCAGAAGCAAATGCATATTTATAGAAAGTTTTATATAAATTCATTGTTGAGTCCTTATATTCTTTTTAACATGCTTTTTCACGTTTTTTTTTTTTTTTGTTCTAGTAGCAGAATAACAGAACTTTCAAATACTGTACATCAGCTCTGTGTTTGCCCATTTGTGTAATTTGTTGGATATTTTTGTGGCTTATTTATTTATTTAATTGCTTGGTTAGCCTATTTTTCTAATTAATATGTGTAAAATCATCCCTTTCAGAAAAAATAAAAAATAAATAAAAACATATGCGCTTCATACAGTGCACCTGGAAAATAAATAAAAACATATAAATAAATAAATACATAAAATAAAAAAAATACATAAATTATTAAAAACATATGCGCTTCATACAGTGCACCTGCTTCACTTATTCCACATTTGTTTTATGTTACAGTCTTATTCCAAATGGATTAAATTCATTTATTTCCTCAGCATTTTACACACAATACCCCATAATGACAATGTGAAAAAAAGATTTTTTTTTTTTAATTGTTGCAAATTTATTAATAATAATAAAAAAAACCCTGAAAAATCACATGTACAGAAGTATTCACAGCCTTTGCCGTGAAGCTCTAAATTGAGCTCAGGTATATTCTGTTTCCACTGATCATTCTTGCGATGTTTCAGCAGCTTAATTGGAGTTCACCTGTGGTAAATTGAGTTGATTGGACATGATTTGAAAAGGCATACACCTGTCTATGTAAGGGCCCAGGGTTGACAGTGCATGTCAAAGCACAAACCAAGCATGAAGACAAAGGAATTGTCTGTAGACCTCCAAGACAGGATTATCTCGAGGCACAAGGCTGGGGAAGGTTGCAGAAAAATTTCTGCTGTTCTGAAATTTCCAATGAGCACAGTGGCCTCCATCATCCATAAGTAGAAGAGTTTTGGAACCACCAGGACTCTTCCTAGAGCTGGCCGGCCATCTAAGCTGAGTGATCGGGGGAGAAGGGCTCTAGTAAGAGAGGTGATCAATAACCCGATGGTTACTCTGTCTGAGCTCCAGCATTCTTCTGTGGAGAGAGGAGAACCTTTCAGAAGGACAACTATCTGTGCAGCAATCCACCAATCAGGCCTGTAGAGTGGCTAGACGGAAGCCATGATTGGCTCCATAAGTGGCTTGACAACAACTCAGTGAATAACCTTGAGTGGCCCAGCCAGAGCCCAGACCTAAATCCTATTGAACATCTCGTGAGAGATCTCAAAATGGCTGTACACCCTTGCTCCTGCAAAGAGGAATGGGCAAACATTCCCAAAAGACAAGTGTGCCAAGCTTGTGGCATCATTTTCAAAAAGACTTGAGGCTGTAATTGCTGCCAAAGGTGCATCAACAAAGTATTGAGCAATGGCTGTGAATACTCATGTAAATGTGATTTTTCAGGTTTTTTATTTTTAATAAATTTGTAACAAATTAAAAAATCTTTTGTTCACATTGTCATTATGGGGTATTGTGTGTAGAATATTGAGGAAATAAATGAATTTAATCAATTTTAAAATAAGGCTGTAACATAAAAAAGTGTGGAAAAAGTGAAGCGCATCTGAATACTTCCAGATGCATTGTATGTTTAATCACAAATGTAAAACACGTGAAACCTACAATGTGTGGTTTTGGAATATTTTAATGTGATACCCAAGAGATCACACATGTCCACATTAGTTTATGTTATCACAAGTTCACATGAACATTTTTTCAAAACCACTCACACATTTCACATCCGTTCAATATGTGTTTCTCATATTTTATGTGTGATTTTTCCAGGGGTCCAGTTATGCCCTTTTACGAAGTCATAATTCTGTTTGAGGGGTGTACTAGAACAGTTTTTTCCCCAACCTTTTTCCTGAAGGCACACCAACAGTTAACATTTTCAACTTCTTCCCAATCAAACACGCCTGAATGAACTCATTAGAGCATAATAAGAGACTCCAAAACCTGAAGTTAATGGATGAGATAAGGAGACATCTAAATTATGTACTGTTGGTGTGTCTCCAGGAACAGGGTTGGGAAACACTGTACTAGAACATGCTGTCATCTTTGGTGGTATGAAAAACTCATTATTTTTCATATAATTTGCATTGTGCGTCACGGTAGCGCAGTGGGTAGTGTGATCGCCTCACAGCAAGAAGGTCACTGGTTCAAGCCTCGGCTGGGTCAGTTGGCATTTCTGTGTGGAGTTTGCATGTTCTCCCTGTGATCGTGTGGGTTTCCTCCGAGTGTTCTGGTTTCCCCCACTGTCCTAAGACATGCTGTACAGGTGAATAGGGTAAGCTAAAATTGTCCGTAGTGTATGTGTGTAAATGAGTGTGTATGGATGTTTCCCAGTGATGGGTTGCAGCTGAAAGGGCTGCTGCTTCATTCCGCTGTTGCGACCCTTGATTAATAAAGGGACCAAGCCGAAAAGAAAATAAATGAATGAATTTACATTATTACAATATCTTTCTCACCAGAATGGGACAAACAGCTTGATTAGTTCTGGGTTTGATGAACCTTGTGAAAGACGAAGTTGTGTTATGATTGGTTAGCTGTCCCACTGCAGTTAGACAGTGTACATAGTTGAGAATCAGAATATCAAATATTTCACAATATAATGAAGTTGAGCTAAGAATATCGGTCCAGAGGATTGAGCAGAATCTTTACTCCTCCAGTTGTGTGTTTACTGTGTGCATGTGTTCACTGCTTTGTGTGCGCACTTGGGTTAAATACAGAGCACAAATTCCGATTATAATTCCCATAATAAATACACCATACTTGGCCACAGCATTCACTTTAAGGATATCAGGGATATCAGAAGACAGATCAGGGATGTAACATTATTATTATTTTACCCCTCCCCATCCCTAACATTTCAAATTTGCAAACGTGGAATTTGGCCACATTAATAAATCCCTACAAAACAAGTTTATAGTCTAAACAAGCCATTTGTTATTCTTGAAAATGAAAAAAAAAAATAAAAATCTCTCCCTTCTGAGAGTTTATACAGTAAAAGTTTTTTATAACCCAACATACTGTAATACCTACAAATAAAAATGTGAAAAAACATAATGGGACCTTAAGTACTTTTTTGAAATTTTAACAGATTTGTGTGCGTTGAGCATCAATAGTTAGTACCTGTTAGGTTTAATTGTTGGGAAAAATTTATAATATTGAATAATTTCATCTTCCAGGTTTAATATCATTTTTGGGACGGGATCAAAATCGGTGACTGCACATGCTTTCCAAAGGCAAGGCAGACCTGCCAAGCTGTGAGACCGTGTGTGAGCATAGCACGCAGTATTTAGCCGTTCATGAAGGGTCATATGTGTTTGTTTCCATGATCCACGGGGTTTGTGGCATGTTTTTCCTTGCGATTC
Organism: Danio kyathit; assembly: GCA_903798195.1. NCBI lineage: Eukaryota > Metazoa > Chordata > Actinopteri > Cypriniformes > Danionidae > Danio > Danio kyathit. Next base: position 37,280,184 of record LR812538.1, on the reverse strand, counting down.
TGTCAGGGCCGATACAGCAAAGCTGTTGGTTTGCAAGAAGCATTTTTGTTGGGAAAGTTGTATGAGAATGGAAGAATGGCAGACTATCTTTTATCAGTTGAATTTGTTACCATTCAGACACATCACCTATATCCGTGCTGCTGTGTTTGCATATGTTTAAAATCCTCCAGATTACTAGCAGGGTTAATGGTTGGAATATATAGGGCAAGAGACCTGCTCCACTGTGTCTGCATTCAGACCCGGGAATTGAGGACCCGGGAATTGAAGTCCTCCTCATTTATAGTTTTTATATAAACATGATTATCTTTATGATGATATAACAAATTGTGGTTATGTGTATATGAAATTACGAATAACAATTGTAGCAGGGCATTAGGTTACTTACTGTTTATTTGTTTGCATTTTAACTTAGTAAACTAAAAAAAACATGGATATCCTCACACTTTGTCTAGTTTTGTGAGCCAACTGACAGTTGTTTGCTCTCTCTTTTCCCCCTGCTCTGCCGGCCATGCCCACTCCTCCCTCTGCTCGCAACGCTCCACCCCCATCATGAAGCATTTTTTGAAAAAATCTGAGGTAGACTTGAGCTGAAAAAGGGAGGGTTTCATGACCCTTTAACTTGTGGGAACTGTAACCATCTTCAATCAAGCAAAAATCAAATATGTGTTCAAAGAAATTAAAAATCTGCAAACGTATACAAGAGCAGTACTTATTAGCTTTAGTGTGGAAAAAGAACTACAATAAAATGCTGCAAGTGATATAACTGGATTTAAAATAACAAGTAGATCAATCTTTTTATTTTATTCTTTTATTAATTCTTACAATTTTTACAATCCATGGTTTGTAAATTGGTGCTAAATATACAGTAATTATGAGGAAAATGGATTGGTGTTTACATTGAGAACCCAACATTTGCACTATATGAGCATCCCACTGTTTACACCAGATCATTGTTGCTCACATTGCATCACACTACAGCAGCTAGACTGGACACGACTATTTCAAATCATTTGATTTTTGTCACTATGTCATAAATAAAAATGAGACATCTGTTTACTGTTGCTCATGTTGTGCCACATCCACTGCACAGAGACATACTTTTTATGACAAGTTTTATTGTGTATTATACATTTGGACCATGCAATAGACGGTATTTGGTTGAGTACTGTAAATAGTACTATTCAGTTTATTGTCTCAGAAATACTATTAAAGCAAATTAGTCAAACAAACAAAACATCCTACAAATCCATATGAAAACTGCTAGCTTGTAAGGAAGATTTTGCATATCAAGAACCGCCTCCTGTAATTTAATGCTTTTTAAAAATAGTATGTTGGTTACAGATAACAAGATGTCATGGTGCTGAATCTGCGTCATACTCTCAGTTTTGCTGTCACAGTCACATTTCAGGTTTATACGCTGCCATTGAGAGCCCGTTTTTTCATCTTTCTCTCTCTCTTTTCTGTCACATCATGTTACAGTACAGCAAGGAGGTGCTTCTCTGCAGTAATAACTCTGAAATGTTCATCCTTCTTTTTTTCTCCCCATCTCCTCTGTCATTTCGCAGTGCTCCTTCAGCTAGCCAGTGATGCTTTTCCCAAAGATATGACACTCGCCCTGGCCTATTTACTGGCTCTACCTCAGGTGAGTCTGACTGCTCTATTTGCAGATCTCTCTCTATCTCTCTCTCTCTTTCTGAATGACTCTCTGAGATATTTGAGCTCTGCCTCCTCAGATTATGGTTTTCCATAACCATTTCTCTCACTGCCATCAGAAGCATGCCGTATTGAAAGATAAAACCATTTAAAAGTCACAAAAAATCTAATATCAAGCCTCATACCTGTTGGCCCCTGTTCCGTGACGTTCGGGGCCTTCGTTTTAAAGTATTATTGCATTTTTCCTGATCCAGATGGCTTCATGCTCTAATGGAATCATCTGAAAATGGTCTTGATGGGCTTAAAATTGATAGCATGTCTCCAGTGATGCCTCGCAGTTCATTATCAGGTGAAGCTGGGTTGAAACTGATGTGCCGTTACTGTGGCAATTGTCCTAGACTTCTTGCTTTAGCCTCGAAAGTCCTCATGGGTCGAATTTTCGAGACATTCAGTCACTCAGAGTACTCATCCTGCTTATTACGGGCATTACTTCAAGTGTCAGATGTCTCTTTGACCTATTTCATTGAGTTACTTTTTCCACTAAGGGATTTTTGTCAGACAGAGAGCAAAATAATTAATAAAAATTTGAACAGTGAGTAAAATAAAAAGTGAAATCTGATGTGAAGTGTGTTGAAATACAACAGAAGGCTGTTTTCATTATTTGTGTGCAGAATCACACAAAATCGTGTACAAACAGAAATAAATTGCTACCTTTCAACTCTGTTTAACTTACAACTCATTGCTCACAACTTTGTTTGAAATGACAAAATCAGAAAAGTATTTTTAGGTATGAACCAAATTTGGGAAATTTATCGGCCAAAAATGGCATTTTTTGTTTTTGGCTGAAACCTTTTTGATTTTTGCAACTTTCACACCAGACATGGAAAGCGATGCGCTATGAAACCCATTCATTTCAAAGACTTGTACTGTGCAAGAGCAGGGCAGCATTCTGTTTGCTAACTTGCATGCACACTGCGGTCAAAGTTCAATATGGCTCAATATTCCGCTCTGTGAAACATGTACCACACACATGCTCACCAGAACAGAAGTCCACTCAAATGACGTGCCGACAGGATATTTCTATGTAGTATAAGGTATACTTACTATTCCTGTTGTTTGCAATAGTGCTACTGTGTCTTTAGTAAAAATGATGCATCGCAACTCAATAAAATGTTATTTTTATTTATCTTTTTGTTTTTTAAATCAATGTAAATTAAGTTATTGTGTTTTAACCTTCAAATAACAAACAGGCACTTTCAACTTCTATGGTTAATAACATTATATCCAAGCAGAATATAATAAGCAAAATAGTGCAAAATAATAATAATAACATAAATAAAACCTTAAATCATACTAATACAAATGAAAGTACATTCAGGGGGGTATTTATTGTGTTTTAAGTTTTAATAGTCTTACAAATTAATTTATAACCATAGTTTAATAAAATAATAAATAATTATTACAAAGCATTTGTGGTTTCAGTTTTCACCTAAATGCATTCAGAATTGTCTGTTCTGGCCACAAATTTTCATTCGGTACATCTGTATTTTTTTTGACAGGTTTTTTTATAGGGGTGTGAACCTACGCTGGTCTCACGGTTCGGTTTCGATTATCATGTCATTGATTTGGTTCAATTTGATATCTCAGTGCATTACAGTGCTTTTACGAAACTTTCCATCCACAATTATATATTTTTTTCACAACACAAGAGTTTTATAATTAAATTTTTCAAATGCATTTATATTTATACAGTATATTGTTTGTCCTTTAATACAAGCAGTCAGATTAATGAACTGCACCTTTAATTTTGCCTGCTCAAAGAAAACACTTTGTTTCAAACAAAACTGAAATACAATCACAGAAGCCATCATGAGCATTCATAGCAAATAAACTAATGTAAATATTATCCTGCTTGCTTTTTGAGCGTTTTTCTTGCATCCCTATGATTGGTCATTGTATTCACGCACTCAACAGAAAGAGCTGCGATTGGCTCTAAAACTGTCAGCGCTGTTCACCGATGAGTGACATGGACACTGAAGAATGCTCTGTAACAGTCTAGATGCTAGTAATAAAGAGCACATTGCGCAGCTATCACAGCTGATTCGTGATAGACGCCTTAAAGAAAACTCACTCTACAGACACACTCGTGTCAGGATCCACAAGTTTCGCTTTAATAGTGATAGAGGAGGGTTACATTACAATCTTGCCAGCAAAGGTCCAAAGTGAAAGAGAGAACTTTCATTTTCTCCCTAGCAGTGAGATAGTGTCTTCTGGTTCTGCTATATACTTCAGTGTCAGTGAAAAAGTGTCCAACAAACTCACATTCAGTACAGTTGTCTGCTTTTTAAGTAGTTGGAGCATTTTAATTACTCGCCCTCACCTTGTTCAAATCTACCTTAACATAGTGCATATGAAATAAATGACGTCAGTACATAATAACCGGTGTTGATCTATTAATGAACCCATACCAAATTCTGTATCATGGTGCATTGAAGAAACAATTGACACCACTAGTTTTTGACGCAGTAATTGTGACATTAACTGGATAAGTTAGTAGATTTGAAAACCATGAACATTTTGTGACATAATGAGTCTGCAAATTTGCACACCATATACTGTACACAACATTGACTATATAGTGAAAGAGTCAGCTCTTTTCGACACATTCAACTGCATGTGACAACTACAATGTAGTGAAAGAGTCAAAGATTTTGTTCACCATCTACTGTAGTGAGTGAATCGACAGTTTTAGCATACTGTACGCAACATTGTCTCCACAGTGAATGAGTTAGCAGTTCTGTACACTGCTTACTGTACATGACAGTGACTATGCAATGAATGAGTGTGCAGTTTTAACTACAATAGCTTAGTCCTGAAAACTGAACTAGATTAGTATGCGCATGCATAATGAACATATGTTGTTTTTTTTATTTCAGGTTCTGGATGCGAACACGTGTTTTGAGAAGCAGCCTCCGTCAGCCCTCTCTCTGCATTTAGCGGCGTATTACTACTCTCTCCAGATCTACTCCCGCCTCGCACCCTGCTTTAAAGACAAGTGCAGCCCTCTTTACCGGGTAAGCATGTACATTCTCTTTCCTCTCTGTCACCCTCCATTCCACAGCCATTCTTCTTTATCAGGCGCCTTAGCAAGTTTCCAAACACCTACACAAGTCAAGAACAGAATTCATTAGCGGCACAATAAAAGTTCTCACCTTGAAACGGACCGATAAAACGGTATCAGCTTTTATTCTCCCTCTCTGTTTTTCCCCATTCCTCTGTCTCTTTTACACATCTTCTGCGGTGTCATTCTCTCCCTCTTCTCGAGTAATATTTCAGGTTTATCTGCCTTACACAATGACAGCACTTTTACCGCTTCCCTGCAAATTTTAGCAGCATCTCTCCTCATGCCTCTTTTCTCATTTTTTTTTTCTGTTACCCTCTCCCTCTGTTCCATTATCATAATTCCATCTTTTATTTTCACCCTCTGTTGCACCTCAGCATCTCTCCCTCTCATTCGGCTCGTAACTCTCGTCTTCTCCGTGTTATAATGACGAACGCTCCTCTCGCTGCACTTTGAGAGTTAGTTAACGAGGAGCGAACGCTTTCTCAATCTTCTCCTTTCACAACCGCATTTTGCCTGACCGCCGGACTCGCCCAAACCCCTCATTATTATGATGATCGCTGGCAACCCTCATCACCAAGGTCAGCCTTTATGTGCTATTTGGCTAACACTTCATAAAACCTATAAAGCATCATGAGCAGGCATCAAGGCTTGAGGTTTTCTCATTGGTTTATGATGGGAAGCGTGAGGTTATGAACAGGTGTCAAAGTAAAGCGTGTTTTGATGATTTTAATGCGATTGTGTGGCACTTTCTATTAATGTGGTAGCAATGAAAAGGTTTTGTAAAAGGTTTCTTGTGTAATATTTAACCCTATACTGCAAGCATTATGATAGATCTATAAAAAAATACTCTTTTAGGGGAATTTTTATTTTTCTAAGGTACTTCATGATATGTTGCCATATGGCAACAATGTCCAATAGTGGATGTAACTTAGAAATTTCAAATGTAGAACTTTCCTTAAAATTAAGAATTTTGTTGTTTAAAATGTTGTTTGTTTTGATTTACTTGGTGTTGCAGTATTTAAGCTTTTCAATGTTTACTATACTATGCCCGTCTTATCTGCCTCTGAGCTAACTTATGCTGAGTTCAGACTACGCGATTTTCAAAGTAGTCGTGTCACAGATGTTTTCACACTGCATGACTTTCTGGGGTAGCGTTTTGTCGCTGCTGTGTTTACGCTGTAGGATGGATCGGCGACAGAGGTTTTCAAACGGCATGACTTTAAAAAAGGGAAGAATCATCGACAACTTTGTCTTGGTCTGCACACTACCTCTCACAGGTCACAGGTAAACTTAATAAGTGTAGCAAGGATCTATCGTTAATGTGACCTTTTCTGTGAGGCAAAACAAAGACAATCCAATGTGGTTATACAGCGTGATATATTGACTAGTCTAACATAACAAACAAACATGCAAAACATAACAACAAAAACAGAGTAAAGAAAGAAAGCAAGGAAATAAAGAATTTAGATAAAAGAATGGCAAATCTAACTCTGTTCCACACAATTATTAAGAACCACCAACACTATAAAAACAACTTTTTGACAAAGGGGCACAGCATAACCTACAACTAAATACTTGAATTTAGTGGGTCTGCCTCTCTTGTTGTGCGAGTTTCTCTGATGCTTGGAAGATGAAGTCTTTTAAGAAGTCCTTTTGTTGGCAGGAAGTTTGCGATACAAATCAGACTATGCGCGAGATGCAAACTTTAAACTGAGTTTAGTTTTCCGGAAAATAAGAAACGTGGACTCCGGCGAGTCAAGTGGGTACAGAAACGCGTTCTGCCCCTTTTTGTGTCAGGGGCACTTCTGCGGAGACCTCCTACCGAGGTTTTTTTAACTCATTGTTTGATACAAGTTATCATCCCATGTCATAGATCATGAGTTGTAGAACTATGTATGGAAAAGAATGACATCAAACATGACTCTTTTAGAAACACATATAACATAATTCATGCATTCTTAGATAATGTCTAATGTCTTGAAAAGGGCATATACTGGGGTAAGAATTAAGGTGTAAGGTGAAATTAAGGAAGAGAATACAAAGTTTACAAACACATTACATGTACTTTGGGCTGAATTTTAAGATTTTAGGTTGAATTTTGCTGGAACCAGGTGTCACAAACTCACGTAGAACGAACCCAGATCCTTTTAGGTGTCACAATGGAATTTTACCTCCGGACTGTATGTTACAATATCTTGGGTCCAAATAGACTAAAAAGAAGCCCTTTTAAATTCTCCCCCAACGTCCCGCTGGCCTGCAGATACCCACACTAGTGAATGCTGCTCTCTCATTGGCTGTAGGTAATCGCCAATGTTATTTTCAATCAGAACACATTTCACACAGCATGATTAGACTCCTCTGCGATTCTCTCAGATGGCATCTTTGATGGTTCACACTGTGTGATGGTTACTCGCGTGAAAGAGCACCGATTTGTCAGCAAATTTTTATTTTTTTATTTTTTTAATCTGTCGGTGAGTCAAAATCGGGGCTAAAATCATGCAGTCTGAACTTAGTATTACCTGAACTGTCTCCATCAATGCTCTTATCAAATGTCCAATCTTCATCATTCTCATGGTCACTAAAATCCATCTCATCCTCACTTTTTATCTGCAGGAAGAGCCAGATATGTCCTATTCTTTTTTCATTTACCTTAGTACATTAGTGGTCCTCACTAATACACTGTTCCCTATATTTATTTCTAATCAAAAGTATTAATTTATCCATAATGCTAATGTCATTGACGTATGACTAATCAACATTACTGTATATTACCAGCATTGATGTTGTTATTATTACAACTTAAAAGATTACGGCTGACCTTGCTAGTTAGCTAACCTATTGCAATATTGCACATTACACTATTGCACAGTGATGCTATTGGGCAACACATGCATTCGATCGATTTACAAAAAACTAATTTGATACACTTTTTTGAGTTGTGAATATGTCTCCATATATGTATGTATATGTATATATGTCAACTTACTGGAGGTGATGTCTCAGATTTTTTTTGTGGATCTGACATGAGTTCATTGTTTGTTTTTATTGACGTTTTTATTTGCATTCAGCAACTACTGTACTCACAATAAACGCCAGTCTGTCAGAAATTGTGCCACAGAAAAACACTACACATCACGTGACTTAACCAAAGCACATCATTGGCTAAACTAAAGTCTTCTCTTTCCAACAAAAAATTAGAACGTTGGTCTAAAGAAACAGGGAAATAAACATAAATATTATGTTGCTATATGGCAACACCAAGCGGTAGAGGACTTTTACAGATTTTTAACAAACCGCCTAACTATTAGAAAGCGTCTATTGCCAACTAGAGGTAAGGTAGAGAGGAGGTAAATGTTAAAAGAATTAATTAAAATGGAATGGAATGCTATTTTCTTTTAGTAATTACATCAAATTAAACTTAAAGTGATTTTGAAAGTATTGAAATGTATAAAAATGTCTTTGACTCAAGCTTTTTTATTCCTAATTTTCTAATTATCAATGAGAATAAGATTTCTAATTTCCTTTTAACTTATTTTCTTAAAATTTGTAGTAAAATTCTACTCTAATAAATTGCTTATTCCTTATGCACTTATTTCTTGTTAATTATTTCAGATGTGTTTGTTTACAACAAGATACTAGCTTTTTACTATTGAAAAGGTTTTTTTTTCTGGTTGGTTATTTTGCCTTTTAAATATTTATTTTATTATATGCTAGGTCCTTTAGATGTTATTTATAAACTAAGGTTATTTTGACATAACAAGTAATAGTTTTGTGTGTGTATAACCAGTGAATGAAGAAAAAACAACTGAAGACCAAATATCACTGCAATTTATTATTTATTGCCTATACTGTATATGACAATATTTGTACAGTGAAAGAATAATATTTACAATGAATAAATGATTATTTACCTGACGGAGAGGAGGTAGTTAGAGCTGCTTAAATCAAAGAAAGAAATATAACAAAATGTACTAACTGTAAACAAACTAAACTAAATATCAAAAAAGAAGCATGAAAAGAAACATCTTCAATGTATCAAATGTCTTAAAACTACACTAAACTATGCTAACTAAAAAAACAAAAACACAGTGGATGACACTTTAAAATGAGCATTCCCGCCCTGCCTTGTACCACCACCGCACTAAAGGAGTAAGGAGTTTAGGTATAACCGGCAGATGGAACATGTTGAAGTGGTAACATCTGTACACAAAACAGCACACTCTTCTGAACCTAATGGAATATTACAAATATTAATCTGAGTGCTGTAAATGTATATCGCACGACTTCGAGGTATTACTCAAAAGTATCAGTTACTGGGCGAGTTTATGAACAAACACATTGCAATCTCAATAGATTTTAGACAAGAGCATTTACTGTATCACAAACCAAACAAAACCACATTCTCTCAGACTAGTACTCACAAGAGAGACTGTCCACATGGAGGCCCATTCACCACAAAGTCAAAGAAGCAGTAAAAGCGAGAGAGAGAGAGATCACAGTTTGAACCAGTTTTTTAAATGCTAAGCCAACCAGTGATTGGTGGAATGCGTATCCTCCAGTGCTGTTTTGTATCTGAAACGCACATAAAAAGTCACACACACATACAGACAGAAATGCACACACACAACCCGAATGTACGTTCTGCAGGGGAAAGTAACAATTATATTTAATTGAATATTTTATAGTATTTTATTTGAGGAAAATTATCTAAATAAAATGTTATTTTTCTTCAAACTTTGCATATTTGTCCAAAATTAAAGGATCTTCTTGAAAACCTTGAAAACACCAACACCAACTAAAATTCATACTGCTGCTTTATTTTTTTATTCCACTCCAGTATTTTCAGACCTGGTGAATCCTGGTCTACTTGTAGCACTAATATTGTAGTCATTAAAAAACTGAACTTTGACTCTGCCCCTAAATTTTTGAAACTTTGACTCCTGAAAGTCCAACGTATGTCTAAGGCCCTTCACTGAATTTTGAAGGGATATTGGATGAGAATTGCATATGAATGTCGGAATAAATTCAAAAGATGCTTCTCACAGCTTCTAGGTTTCATTACATTATAACAGTATGTATAGAAAGTGAAATGAACGAATTAAAAAGAAGAGATTGTACTCTCTTGTGGTTTTCAAAATATGCCTGTAAAGGAAGAAAAACATGGAAAGACAATTATGAGTTGGAAGCAGTTTGATATTTTAATATTTAGACAGTGTTTCTGTGAACGCTCCTCTGCTGCTGACACAAGATTGGCAGTTGGAAGATTTTTTGGTTTAATGAAGCAAACCTGCGAGCTAATTCTGTGAACTCAAGTCATTAAACTTTTTGCTCTTGTGAGCTTGAATTTGTGTGTGTTTGTTTCAGGCTCTTCACAGTTCGTTTCTGAGAGCTGTCACTTAGTTATGAGCCCTCTATTTGGCTACGGGCTGAGCAAGTTGGAAGACAAGAAAAACAAAACATGTTATTGTAATTATATCGCAGTGTGAAAAAAAAAAATTTAGCAGGACTGCGGTTCTGTCACTTTTCCAAAAAAGATCACAGATTCAGAGTGTAGGTAAAAATGTCACTTTTATTTGTCTAAAATGAGATGTTTACAAGCCTTTGTATTGTTGCGGAAGTTTTTAATTTATTTATTTTACAGAACAAGAACAAAACAGAAGATACTGGACCTCATTGACATTAATTATATAGTTACAAAACCAAGATTTTTTCAACATATCATCTTTTGTTTTGTACTGAAGAAAAAGTCATACAGGTTTGGAACAAAGTATGGATGAGTAAATTATGAAATGCGATGTTTAACTAGAGCTTTAAAAGTTTTCAGGTAGTTAAAAAGATGTGTTTAGCCCTGTCTGAAAACTGCTTTTTTGGTGTGAAATATACATTCTTCCAGAAATAGTTATAGATATAGATAAACAATAATAATGTCATTTTAAGTCAATTTTATTTATTTGATTATTTAAGGGATAATGCTATGGGTTAAAATGATTTTAGATACAAAACATAGATGTAAAGAATTTTTTTTGTTGAATTTTTTTTTACACTGTGAAACCCACCAGTCAACTTTATCAAATGAAATGAGTGTAGTTAACTCAAAATTGACTGAAAGTTAATTCTACTCATTTGAAAAGAGTTTTGAACTCAGTGTTGAAGGTAATGAGTTAATTAAATACCTCATTACTTCAACTTAAATGGAGAAAGCTCACAGTACTCATATAGATTATTTGAACTCAAATGGTTTGTAGCAATCGATTTCTTCAAATGGTTTGAGTTGACTTAACTTATTAGGTTTTACAGTACTTCATTTATTGGGTTTTACTTGCTCAAATTGCTTTGTTTACTCAATTGCTTTGTTTACTCAAATTCACAGTACTCAATATGATTCGTTTTTGAACTTAAATGGTGTGTTGCAATCTGTTTCCTCAAATGGTTTGAGTTACCTTAACTTTTTGAGTTTTACAGTGTAGTTTTTGTTAGTTAGGACAGATCAGATCTCCCCACATTGAATCAGTCAAAGCCAGACAGAGTGAAAGTGCACGTGTGTGGGAGAGATCATCTGTGTGCGTAAAATGACATGGGCATATCTAATAGCTCATAGCAACATGTATTAGCTACCTCTTCGCAAATATTGTTGACCATATTTGTGAGTTGGTTAATCAGCATCAGCTGATCCTCAGGATTGCACCGATAAATGAAGGTTTTGGCAAATTGCTGTAGTTGCTAATAATGTTTGAGGGAAGGACTTTTTTTTTACTTTAATTAAACCTAACTTGAACCACCTGTGCATTAAATTACTTTTATTGCACATTTTTCAGTCAAAATCAAGAATTTCAACAGGCCAAAGAATAAATCATGATATTCAAAAAGTCTTGCAAGGACTGTTGCACATATATTTTGTAATTAGTTTGTTTGTCTATATTAGCATTTTTGTAATGTAATAGCATGCACCTTTTGTAAAACTGCTTTGGAATGATAATGGGTTCTATGCTCAGCTAGAGTTTTAAAGCCAACGATAAACTTCCGGTTAAAGCTTAATGTGACTATATTCAATTTCACAAGGTTGTTTTACAGCATCGATGTAATGTAATGTGTGTTTATATAGCACATTTATTGTGTATGGACATACACCCAAAGCGCTTCACAATCATGAGGGGAGGTCTCTCCACACCACCACCAGTGTGCAGCATCCACTTGGATGATGCGACGGCAGCCACAGGACAACGGCGCCAGTGGGCTCACCACACACCAGCTATTGGTGGCGTGGAGAGACATTGATAGAGCCAATTTGGTGGATGGGGATGATTGGGAGGCTATGATCGTAAGGGCCGATTGAGGGACTTTGGCCAGGACACCGGGGTTACACCCCTACTTTTTACGAGAAGTGCAATAGGATTTTGAATGACCTCAGAGAGTCAGGACCTCGGTTTAACGTCTCATCCGAAAGACAGCATCCACTGACAGTATAGTGTCCACTTGACTTTACTGGGGCATTAGGACTCGCACAGACCACAGGTTGAATGCCCCCTGCTGGCCTCTCTAACACCACTTCCAACAGCAACCTAGTTTTCCCATGTGGTCTCCCATCCAGGTACTAATCAGGCTCAGCCCTGCTTAGCTTCAGTGAGTAACTGGTCTTGGGCTGCACGGTGATATGGCTGTACATCGATGTTGTAATGTAATTACAATACATTCAGTTAAATAGACTTAAGCATACATTTAGTTGTTCAAGTGTAAAACGAGATGAAAGACCATTGTTACCACTAGTGCCGTCAGTAGCAACAGGCTAGCGCAGAAATTCCATTGAAAATACTGGGATAAAATAATAATAATAATAATAATAATAATAATAATAATAATACTCATATTTTAAAGACATGGCAGGGGAAAATGGAATTTAATGCAGTGCTTCTTGTCCAATTTGAGACCCACTTCATATCGTGTATCTAACAGGCAGTGAAGATAACTGATTTTTAAGGAAATCAGATCTTAAACATGACAATTTTGTAATGGAAAGCCCTTGGGCTTCCTGGCTAAAAATTAAAAGTCTGTGTGCATATAACCCATTATTGTGAAAAGTGGTATACAAACACACTCAAATTTAATTTAATTATTTTATATAAGCACACAAGGACACATTAATGTGACCCCGAAATCTATCAAAATCTAACAATATTTGGCAGAGAGAGACAATTGCCTGTCTAAATGAAGTGCTTAGCAATGCACATTACTAAAATTTGAGTTTGTTTATTTGCTATATGGATTTTACTAAATATCTTCATGGAAGATGGTCTTTACTTTAAATATTAATAATTTCTGGAAAAAAAAAAAAAAAAAAAAAAATATATATATATATATATATATATATAATTTTAACCCATACAATGGCCTAGAAAAAAATATATCTGTGCAACATAAGATGTTTTAGTGGCCCAGGGTCACAAATAATAAATACTAATTTATCAATAATAACAATCTAAATACATTAACATTATTTATTTCTCTGCGTTTATTTAAAATATAAATGTTTTGTAGAGTAAACTTTTAATCAGTTTATTCGATATGTCTTTGTCCTCTATCCAAAACAAAATAAAAAAAAATTACTGACATTATTCTGTTGAACATGAATGTGGCTATTATGACTCAAAACAAAAGTCAGACCTTCCGCTTTAATGAACAACACAAAAGGTCATGAAGGGAAATGGCTGTTTGTTGCTTTTCAAGGTAACAGTTGGCCAGATCCACGGCCACAGGTGCACTCAGAGCTTTTTTTACTTTCTTTTAGACAAATGCTGAGGTAATAACTAGCCATACAGCAATTCAAACATCCGCACCAACACACTTTTCTTAATGGATGGTAATGTACCTCTCGTGCGCCGTTGGTTAAATGCTGGAGAAAATCCATTACCGCTGATGGAAAGAGGAAGAATGCAATGTTCTGTGTGTTTTACTTCCATCTGTTCCGTTTGCGAGTGACATTTCGCTTTTGTGTTTGCTAATATTTGTACAAGGAGACGGTCTTGCGACAGACGAGAGCTGTACGACAGGCCTCGAACGCCTCCGTCTTTCGCACCTCTTACATCTTATCCGATTGTTTCTTCATTTGCCTTTTGCGCGTTTCATATGCTAATCCATTTAGGCTTCCTTTTCTCTTAATTTAAACCTCCTGTATCTCTCTCACATAACACATAATCTCTGTCTCTCGCCCGTCACACATCCATCCCAGCCTTTTTCTTCTCACTCTTTTTTTTTTTTCTCCCTCCAATCGGATCCCAGTCAGACATCATCACTATCACAGGCAGCAGATGTATGCGGTGTTATTGAAAGTAAGGAGGAGCATGCAGTCGGGCCTCTGGATGAATTCTGCTCCGTCTGAAACGGTGCGCTGCCTTTGCATTGCAAATTAAGCCCAACAAGATGTTTCTTTCAAATCTAAGTGCATAATTATGTTCTCTGTGTAGGAATGAGACTGTGATCCTGTTGTACTGTGACGCCCTACTAACAGCGAGCAAGTGTTTTCTCCCTCAACTGCTGTTGTTTTCTGTTCTTGGGTCTGTTGAAATGGAAAGCAGAGCAGGGTTTTAAATGAAAGCGGCGCATCCCTGGAAATGCAGTTTTTTTTTTTCTTCTATTCTTCTAAGAAACAAATGTTCAAAAGTCGCTTCAGTTTAGATTAATCTTTGTGTGTGAAACAAAGGCTAATTAGCCTATAATATAATCAAATGTGCATTTGTTCTAGTTTATTTATTTTGCTAATGAGTATTTAATGGACCTTTTGTCTAAAATTCTAATCTGTTTTGTATATTTTGACCCAAATTAAAACTTTAAAAAAGACATGCATGTGGCTGTAAAAATGCATTGTGTATAGACAAGCTGGTTAATACAGGCTTGTAGCCAGCCTGCTGAAAAGGTGGTTCTTTTTTATCCAAAACTGGATCTTTTAGCAGTTATTCGCCTCATTTTCTATTTAATTATGACATTTAAATACTGAATTTAGGTGACAATTTAAGCACTATTTTTAGCAGAATTAGCTTGTCGGATGGTCTTCATAACCAAAACTATTTCCTAAATATTTAGAATATAGAAATGACACATTTTTATTTTTAAAATACAAGTTTATTACATCATATATCATTAGAAAAAGAGTTTTAAATTAAAAAAAAGTAGCCTATTGTAATTTAATAGACAAATAACAAACTGGTCAGTACAATTAACTTTCCTCAGTCAGAATTTGCCCATTAAAATATTAAAAATTAAAACATAATAATAGTAGTAATAATATTAATAATAATAATAACAATAATAATTTAGAGCTTCACAATTTTTCTAACCTCTTTTGTAAAAAAAAGTAAATTCATGGATAACAGCAATAGCCAAAATAGTGTTCAAATTGATTTTAATATGTGTCACTTTTGGTGCTTCACACTTTTTTATTGGGTAAGTTTTCTTTCAAAAATAAGGTCTAAGATTTGGAATAAAAATTACTTGTCAAAAGTTTTCTCTATTTAAAAACAATGCAGTAGCGAAAGATGACTTTGCTTACTGTATGTCAGATGTTTTCTTGCACAGCTGGATGTTGGATTCTGATTACCTGAAGTCACACCAGGATTCCGCTTGGTCTTGAAGCCTTTTTCGATGGGTTATTTTTACTATTTATGATGGCATAGCAGTCAAAATAGGACAAATGTATGGGAAAAAATTCTGGACCTTTGTCAGTAAGGGGTGGGTCTTCCGATCCCCCCTGGCTATGGGCCTGTAATTTCATATAAAACATAAAAGGCATTTCATTAAAAACATAAAAGGATTTAAAGTGATGATTATTATTTTTTTTTCATGTACTGTACCACTTGTCTAATACACAAATGTCAAATATAGAATGAAGTCAAAATTATTTACTTTGGTACAGGGCATTATTAAAATGTATTTATAGTAATAATAATAATAATAATAATAATAATAATAATAATAATAATAATATATACAACATTTTAGAATGTTTACATGATTCTTGAGAAATGATTATAATATGCTGATTTGGTGATCTAGAAACATTTTTTTTTATCCATATATGGTTTTTTTTTTTGTTTAAATATATATTTTTTTGTCAGGATTTTTTTATAATTTAAAAAAATATATATATTAGAAATATTTTATGGTAATGCAAACATGTTACTTTTGATCTAAAGTTACAATAATTGAATAATGAAAAATGCTTAATTTGCAGGGCTTGACATTCACTTTTTTGATCACCAGCCACTGTGGCTAGTAGTTTTTCAACATTACTAGCCACTCGCCATTTTCACTAGCCACAATTTTATTGTTGGGAAAATATATTTTATACACATAAATATGACTTTGACATGCTAAAATTACTTGATTTAGATTTTGCGTTATCTCCACATGCCTCATTCATTTCACTTTTTGTATGTCATGTATGAGCTTGCTAAATGTTCATGAGCAAATGGGTCATGGTTACATAGTATTACAATTAGTTTTTATTTCACATAATTTTCAGAGCTCAAAATGAAGGATTTACCACATTTATCTCTGACCACACCAAACCACAAATTTGAAATGTGTCAAAACAAGCAAAATATAGCTGTTTACTATACTTTTTATTTAACAAAACATCTGCACAGTAATCTGTCCTGGCTAAAGGACCCAGATCACCAGTTTACTACACACAAATGGGGAGTAATCTCCCATTAAAGCAATGTTATTGTAAAAAATGATCATTAAACCACATTACGCAAAAGAAAGCAAGTAATAAACATACCGTGTGATAATGAAAGGATTATAACACATACGGTTAACGTTAGACCCATAAATAATCTGTTTAAATAATGGTGAAAGCGAAAGCAACCGGTGCTGCTTACAAAAATACAAATCTGGAGCTCTTGAAAGCAGCAAGACTGTAGGTGCATGTACATCACTTTTTGTCTAGTCTATTTGAAAGAGAACCGATCACATCAGCTGTGTTTCTAGACACAGTTGCTTCACGCAAGGAAACGGGAGCGCGCACGCGTTTTAAACAGTCGCGCGCATCACCTCAGCTGTTAGCAAGAGTGATCATCCTCTCATTCGGTATTCATCTGCTTTTTTTATTGCTCAAGCGAACGCAATTATTTTTGTCAGTCGTGTTGCTTCTCAATTCTAAGATCACCTTTGCATGCATATTGGTCCATCCTTATTGTCGAACCCTGCTTTAATGAATTATTATCCGGGAAAATTATTTTCAACCAGCCAAAGTGGCTAGTGGGAGTGTCTGTCTTACCCGCCACCACTGAAATCTACCCACATTTGGCGGGTTGGCGGGTGTTAATGTAATTTGTATAAATGCAAGTTTAAATTATAAGTAAATATAAGTTAACACCATAAATATTTGGTAATATAACAAATAAAATTTAGTACACCCCAAAAATTAAATATTTATGAGTCAATATTTATAATTTTAATCTTAAAGTCCCCATGAGCCGGAAGCTGTGATGCAGTTCCTAGAGAAACAGAATATTAAATGACAAAACACTGGGTGTGGCTTGTTTTTTTCTACTGCGAGCTGATTGGATGTAGTAAAGTAGGTGTTTCATTCATAAAGATCGGGAAAAGGGTTTGGCGAGAGTTATGACAACCTAACAGATGACCCCTATCACCGTTTCTCTTTGTTGTCAAACTGACAGTTGGAGTGGTGAGGTTAAAGTCCCTATGAACCGGAAGCTGTGACCTTTGTTTTTTTTCATATTGTGACGCAGTTTTGAGAGAAACTGAATATTAAATGACAAAACAGTGACCGTGGCTTGTTTTCTCTACTGCGAGCTGATTGGATCTAAAGTAGGCGTTTCATTCATCAAGATCGGGAAAAGGGTTTGGCGAGAGTTATGACAACCTAACAGATGACTCCTGCTCATCGTTTCTGTTTGTTGTCAAAACTGACAGTTGGAGGCGGGGTTAAATATGTTAGCCATGCCCAATATGTAAGATATACCTAATCTGACAAACAGGAAGTGTATTTTAAGATTTCAGTTAAAGATTAGATGGGCAAACATTTTTTTTCTTAATGAAATGCACAGATGAATTGTTCACCACAAAACTAGCAATGTGAGATAACAAAATCATATGTTTAGTTATAATTTCCTGGGGAATTTAAGCTTTTGTAAATATACCACAAAACTGCTAGTTTATTTCTGACATTATTTGATCAGTAAAGTTTGAGTTAAGCTCATTTTAAATGTTCTTGGGATCTTCATCTAATTTCTTGTTCTTTCTGTCATATTTCCCTGCATTATCCTCCCGTCCACCACTGTTGCTTAGTCTCTAATCTCCCCTGAGTGTTCTGGGGTTAAATCCTTTGCTCGGGGCTGATTAGTTCATGAATCATACCCCTGTAGGGTTTGAATGGCCGAGCTTTTGATTTCCAGCCCCCGGATCTGCTACACATCCATTCACTGATACAGGATAACAGACAGGACTCCAGTACGATTATAAAAAGGCACGCCATCTAAAAGACTACCTTTGGTCTTTGAAATCTACTTAGAGTGATATTGTTGCTTGATAAACACATTATTAACGATTGACGCATTTACAGCCGGTGCTGCGTCTGTCATACACAGCGCAGTCGTGTAATTTAATATTGCATTCTGAGCACCAGCGAGGATGCAGTGATTATTTATCAGCCTTTTATTTGATGTTGATGGATGTTCCTTTTAACGCGCCATGTGCTTCTTCTTTTTTTTCTTTGTCTTATTCTTTTTGTGCATTAGGCCTCAGTGGGCGATGCTTTAATCCTTTTAAACAAACTCCTTTCTTTTAATAAACCCCTTTCAGCCGGATCTTTGGTGGCTGTGTTCGCTGTACGCCGTTGGCACCTCTGTCTTTGAGAATCAAAACGCTGTTTAGCATAATTGTCAGGGTGAGAGCAATGCAAAGCACCAAGTGCAAAACCGCTCATCATAGCCAACAGCAAACACGTACAAGGATGCATTCGGCCCACTCGCTGCCCATTATATTTAAATAGGTGTTTGTAAGCACATAGTTTTCCGCCCAAACCTTTTTGAGTGTTTTTAGATGCCTCAGTTGCCATTATCTGGATTTGCGATTCAAACAAATCCTGCATCATCAAGCATTCAATTTCAAGCCCTTCGGGAAAGCGCCAAACTGAGCCCTTCTGCACTCTTACGCACACACACACCTGTGGACATTTAGCATAAATAGCCGCTGATGTGCATGCAAAATGCCATAAGCGTAGTATTTTTCAATGGAAAGCATGTAAATATGCAGTGAACCTTCACATTAACCCATCAAAAAAGGTCTTTTAACATCATAAGAGGTAATTAGCATCTAAAACCCGGCTGAATCCCTGAGCACCGCAGTCGTAGGGTCGGCTATTATAGTTCACGTGTACATTCGTGGCCGTAGGGAGCCGGATTGTATGCGCACAAAACACTGGGCAGGTGTGAGCTATAGGAATTGACATTGGGAATTGATAGATAAGCTGGAGAAGGGAGTCTTGCTTGTGGTCGGATTGTCGCTCGGTAAAGACAAAGAATGGGAGAGACAGAAAGGGAATAGCTGGATAAAGATGTTTCATCATGAAAGAGCTCGTCTCAGAGAGGGTTCAAATGCTCGCCGTATCCATCCATCATGTCTCTTTTCTGCATCCCTCAGATCAGCCGTGCTCAAGCGGTGACCTAAAAATGAGGCGCAGGTCTTTTCTGGTCAAAGACACAGGAATATATATATATTTTTTTTTTTTAATGCGGCTAACCCACAAAATTGTGCCTGGATTCATGTGTCAGTTGGTGGAATAGTTAGAAAAGATGTCGACATGGTAAATTAACTGCAAAGTGATGCTATTGTTAATGAAAACCAATAAAATTGTTTTAGATCATAGTAAAAAATAATTTAATCTAATATTAGCTTGTTGTTAATATTTTTTTTTTGATGGAATATTTTTTGTCAACCTTTTTGAAAATGTTGAAAATTACAATAATAACCTTGGTGATTGTAGCATTATTATTTATATAATATTATTATTATTATTATTATATGCCCCATTTATTTTTCTAATGTAATTACATTTTTGAGGGTTTTAACATCCTTGAAAACTCACAAAATTTTGCACACACCAGAAGGAGAGAAATTTTGTGATTTATACTCACCGGCCACTTTATTAGGGACACCTTACGGTTGGACCCGCTTTTGCCTTCAGAACTACCTTAATCCTTCGTGGCATAGATTCAGCAAGGTGCTTAGAGATTTTGGTCCATATTGACATGATAGCATCCGCAAGTGCTCCATATTTGTTGGCTGCACATCCATGATGTGAATCTCCCATTCCACCACATCTCAAAGGTGCTCTATTGGATTGAGATCTGGTGAATGTGGAGACCATTTGAGTACAGTGAACTCATTGTCATGTTTAAGAAACCAGTCTGAGATGATTATGACATAGCGTGTTATCCTGCTAGAAGTAGCCATCCGAAAATGGGTACACTGTGGTCATAAAGAGATATGGTCAGCAACAATACTCAGGTAGGCTGTGGCATTGACATGATGCTAAATTGGTACTAATGAGCCCAAAGTGTCCTCCACACCATTACACCACCACCACCAGCCTGAACCGTTGATACAAGGCAGAATGGATCCATGCTTTCATGTTGTTGACGCCAAATTCTGACCCTACCATCTGAATGTTGCAGCACAAATCGAGACTCATCAGATCAGGCAACATTTTTGCAATCTTCTATTGTCCATATTTTGGTTGGCCTGAGTATATTGTAGCCTCAGTTTCCTGTTCTAAGCTGACAGGAGTGGCACCCGGTGTAGTCTTCTGCTGCTGTAACCCATCCGCCTCAAGGATGGACGTGTTGTGCGTTCAGAGATGCTCTTCTACATACCTCGGTTGTAACGAGTGGTTATTTAAGTTACTGTTGCCTTTCTATCAGCTCGAACCATTCTAGCCATTCTCCTCTGACTTCTGGCATCAACAAGGAATTTGTGCCCACAGAACTGCTGCTCACTGGATATTTTCTCTTTTTCAGACCAGTCTCTGTAAACCCTAGAGATGGTTGTGCATGAAAATCCCAGTAGATCAGCCGTTACTGAAATACTCAGACCAGCTCGTCTGGCATCAACAACCATGCCACGTTCAAAGTCACTTAAATCACCTTTCTTCCCTATTCTGATGCTTGGTTTGAACTGCAGCAGATCGTCTTGATCATGTCTACATGCCTAAATACACTGAGTTGCTGCCATGTGACTGGCTGATTAGAACTTTGCATTAACGAGCAATTGGACAGGTGTACCTAATAGTGTACAGTACCTAACAAAGTGGCCGGCGAGGTTTCAAAACTTTTAACAAAGTTCCCCTTTAGCTACAATTCACGTACACGTGTTTCACGTATTTGGCCGACTCATGGAATGCCCCAATACCTACAAAAAATAGTCTCTTGGAGTGAAATCTGAAAGCCAACAGGAAGTCGATTCTTTTTGTTTTCTTCACAAAAAAATGGCTTGCTGCCTTAATTTTTATTGATATTTTTTGTGATTGAGAAGTTGAGAAGCATACAGTTTCTTTTCACCGGTGTCTTTTTCTCGCTTCACTGTGTTTTCTATCTGTCCCTCATCCCTCTGTCCTGCTCTGAGCTTTGTCAGCCTTAATATGCCTGTCTGTTGTTGTGCTCCATTTCTTTTAATCTTTTTATTTTCTTGTGCCTTGTTCTGTACATCTCACTCTCCTTTTACTGTCTATTGTCAGCTCAGAACATGTGCTATTTAACAGTCAGAGTTCAATAATATACAATCCCACACAGCATCCCATTATCAGGGTCTGTTATCACACTCATGATGCACCGTTGTGATAATTTCCATATAGATTAGTGTGTAATCACTCTATATTCTGTTCTTCTGGCAAGGCTCTTAACCTGTTCATTACTCCTCGTGGCAGACTGAATAACGCTGGATTCAAATTCGTACTTAGCATACCAATTGCACGAATCTCCACAGGTTTGGAGATAATTTACTGTAAAGGTCCAGAGGTTTGAGATTACATTATAAGTCTGACTCAAAATGTAGTTTAAACCTAGAAATCAACTGAAAGTTTTAGTATTTTTTGTGGAACTGTTCTGCTTGTAAAGTTTTATTCTACATTTTTTTTGGGAGGGAGAGAATTTAGTAAGGTGTCAGAATCAGACTGGTACAAATCATTAATAGATTTGAATTTTAAGATAATTTATCTTAACCATTTATTGGTTTATTAAAGTGCACTCCTTATGCTTCATCGGATTTGTGAATCTAGAATTTGTAAAACATTTCAAAGTCGCACAATAATTGGAGTAATATTTTCTAAAAACACAGTGACTTCACATGCTTTTCTATTAGATGCAGACTTTGAATTTGGGTTTGAATAAGTTTCCATCTTTTTGAAATAAGAAACATCTATTTTCTCATGCTGAAGGTCTTTGCATACTCAAGTCTGAAATTTTCATATATATTTTTTTCGTATTCATATCAAAAAAATTGGTTACGTACACAGACCTTGCACACTGAATCCGATGCGTATTAATTTAACCAATACGAAAAAACGCAAAACATTTCTTAGTTAATTCAAGCGGTGATGTTTTGCTCTCCTCTGTCTTCTTATTAGAACAGTAGAAAAAGAAAGAGGAATATGTTACATCCAATACAGCATAGAAAGGCAGAAGAGTTTTCCTTATCAAAGAGCTGCACTGGATTATCCTCAAATGCAAAGTTTATTGCAGGAAATCAGTGAAATATTGATACATTGCTTGTGATGATTCACACATTTACGCACTTCGTAATCTGGAACAGACACTGGCAGTACGTCAAAGGTATGGACGGTCAGCTCCAATAGTGGTTAGTGCGTCAATCTATAGCACCGAGGTGCTTACGGCGACCAGAGTTCGATTACCGGCTCAAGGTCCTTTGCCGATCCTTCCCTTCTCTGTGCTCCTATCACCTTCCTCTCTTTAATCTCCACTGTCCTGTACATTAAAGGTACAGAAAAACCCAGAAAAAATAAGTATGAAAAAAGGTATGGATGAACACACATACACCAAACAGCAGCAGGGAAAAGGTGCACCAGTCACTGAATCCAGCATAGGAACCCCTCAACTGTTCGCCATATTCTGGCTGTTTTGTGCACTGTGTTTGTCAAAGTTTTCTCTGCTAAAGGCTCAAGTGACGGCATTCTGTATTTTGCCTTTGCTTGTACAGTGTCTCTGAACTGTAAAAACACTTCTTAAAAAGCTTTTTGAATTGGGAAAATTTTGTAAAAATTGAGTAGGGTTTGTCTGCGGACTGCAAGACAGGGGCGTAACTTGTAATAGAATTATGGTGACCCACATGTCAAAATTTCGTTGTTAGCAAGATGGCGTGATACATCAGTTATTGACATCTACCTACTTCACACCTAAACCCAACCATCACAGTCATTAATGTCTATACCTCCCACAACCCTAAACCCAACCATCATTGTTAATAACGTGTACACCTTCCCCAAACCATAACCCAACCATCACAGTTTTTGATGTCTACACCTTTCCCAACCCTAAACCCAACCATCACATTCGTTAACGTCTATACCTACAACAACCCTAAACCCAACCATCACAGTCATTAACATCTACACCTTCCCCAACCCTAAACCCAACCATCACAGTTCTTAACGTCTACACCTTTCCCAACCTTAAACCCAACCATCACATTCGTTAGCGTCTATACCTACCACAACCCTAAACCCAACCATCACAGTCATTAACATCTACACCTTCCCCAACCCTAAACCCAACCATCACAGTTCTTAACGTCTACACCTTTCCCAACCCTAAACCCAACCATCACATTCGTTAACGTCTACACCTTTCCCAACCCTAAACCCAACCATCACAGTCATTAACATCTACACCTTCCCCAACCATCACAGTTATTAACGTCTACACCTTTCCCAACCCTAAACCCAACCATCACATTCGTTAATGTCTATACCTACCACAACCCTAAACCCAACCATCACAGTCATTAACATCTACACCTTCCCCAACCATCACAGTTATTAACGTCTACACCTTTCCCTACCCTAAACCCAACCATCACATTCGTTAACGTCTATACCTACCACAACCCTAAACCCAACCATCACAGTCATTAACATCTACACTTTCCCCAACTCTAAACCCAACCATCACAGTTATTAACGTCTACACCTTTCCCAACCCTAAACCCAACCATCACATTCGTTAACGTCTATACCTACAACAACCCTAAACCCAACCATCACAGTCATTAACATCTACACCTTCCCCAACCCTAAACCCAACCATCACAGTCATTAACATCTACACCTTCCCCAACCCTAAACCCAACCATCACAGTTCTTAACGTCTACACCTTTCCCAACCCTAAACCCAACCATCACATTCGTTAGCGTCTATACCTACCACAACCCTAAACCCAACCATCACAGTCATTAACATCTACACCTTCCCCAACCCTAAACCCAACCATCACAGTTCTTAACGTCTACACCTTTCCCAACCCTAAACCCAACCATCACATTCGTTAACGTCTACACCTTTCCCAACCCTAAACCCAACCATCACAGTCATTAACATCTACACCTTCCCCAACCATCACAGTTATTAACGTCTACACCTTTCCCAACCCTAAACCCAACCATCACAGTCATTAACATCTACACCTTCCCCAACCATCACAGTTATTAACGTCTACACCTTTCCCAACCCTAAACCCAACCATCACATTCGTTAACGTCTACACCTACCACAACCCTAAACCCAACCATCACAGTCATTAACATCTACACCTTCCCCAACCATCACAGTTATTAACGTCTACACCTTTCCCTACCCTAAACCCAACCATCACATTCGTTAACGTCTATACCTACCACAACCCTAAACCCAACCATCACAGTCATTAACATCTACACCTTCCCCAACCCTAAACCCAACCATCACAGTTATTAACGTCTACACCTTTCCCAACCCTAAACCCAACCATCACATTCGTTAACGTCTATACCTACCACAACCCTAAACCCAACCATCACAGTCATTAACATCTACACCTTCCCCAACCATCACAGTTATTAACGTCTACACCTTTCCCAACCCTAAACCCAACCATCACATTCGTTAACGTCTATACCTACCACAACCCTAAACCCAACCATCACAGTCATTAACATCTACACCTTCCCCAACCATCACAGTTATTAACGTCTACACCTTTCCCTACCCTAAACCCAACCATCACATTCGTTAACGTCTATACCTACCACAACCGTAAACCCAACCATCACAGTCATTAACATCTACACCTTCCCCAACCATCACAGTTATTAACGTCTACACCTTTCCCTACCCTAAACCCAACCATCACATTCGTTAATGTCTATACCTACCACAACCGTAAACCCAACGATCACAGTTATTAACATCTACACCTTCCCCAACCATCACAGTTATTAACGTCTACACCTTTCCCTACCCTAAACCCAACCATCACAGTTATTGACGAGCAGCCACGAGTTGCAGAGGCACCCCGTTATGCTACGCCTCTGTCTTGCTGTCTGCAGACAAATACACTTGGAAAAAAATTAAACAAATTGATTTAAATTGTTTTATGATGCACAAATGTTTCATAGGCAGTGTGACCATATGATTGACTCAACTTAAGGTTGAATTGTTTTTTTTTTAACGTGAGAAAAATAGATGAAAATTTTTGATGTAGTGTACAATAACCTTAAAGCTAAATGGTTGTGGGATGAAAACTGTTCTGATTCACTGAGGTTTTCTTTTCTTGAAGGCGGATCCAAGAGCACTGATTCGTCTTGTGACCAAGCATGTGACCGACCACGCTGGATGTGATTGGCCGGATGAGGACCTGGAAACCCTGATCGGTCAGTTGCAGCTGTACAGTGAGAGACTGACAGACTTCACTCAAGCTCAGGTGCTGCAGGGACTCGGCCGTGGAGTTGATGTTCAGAGATTTAGCAGCGACAACCAGTACAAGAAAGAGACTATTCTGGGCCTGGCTGAGTAAGTAATGTGTAATAATATAATTAATATTTCATTATTATTCGGGTATTTAACATTTTATCCTAATGGTAGTCATCAAAACTGTAATAAAACATGGAATAGCAATGATGAAGTGACCTTTTGCCCAGATCTCAGCTCTGCACACTCTTGGCATTCACAAAGAATGTGTCCGGAGTTGAAAGAGAATGACACATCTCCTGCATTTTTTAATCTGTCTGTCCTCTGAATATGACTCTCTGGAAGGAAAGCTCATGTTTCAGGTTTGATCCTTTGATCCGAGCCCAGAGCTCTAGCTTTAAGCAGCCTGAGACACGGTTTTATGAGGACTGGAATCACAGGTCTGGGGCGACTAAGGTCTAGTGAGATTTGGTAAAAAAAAAGACGTCCAATACTTATTGTAGGAGCTGCAAAACTTAAGTTCCATCTGCTCAGAGCTGATCTGAATTGCAAGAGCAGCCAAAAAGGGATTAAATCATTCTTTCAGAGCAAAACAGCTTCGGATTTAAACAGATACTGTATGTTACACCAGTCAGACCTTTGATGGACTGCCAGTTTGGCCAAGATTAGTAAGATTGAGGGGCCATTTACTCGACAACCTGTTTTCTGTTAAAAATGGGGAACGTTTTATGCAGTTTTACCTGTAGTGCTTTCACACATGTTAATCGATTGTTTTGTTCTAAAACAAGGATTACAATTGTTACAATGTTGTTATTTGTTCTTGGTGTCCTTCGCTTTCACACGACAAAGTTTCTAAATGGACCAAAATAGCTAAGCAAGTCAAGTTAGTGCAAGTAAACTCACCTCACATTGGTCATTGGAGTTCCATGGTTTATTTTTCAGAGCTCAGCTGTCATGCGTCCTTATTTTATTTATGACTAAGAGCAATAAGACATTATAAGCGAAAAGCTGCTCTTTAATTTTAAATGATGACACCCACAGACATTGTCACCAGGTAAGACTTTTTCATACATAGCCATTGGCTTATATACATTACAGTATAAGCTTTACATTATAGAGAGATATAACGGGTAATCCAAGACTGCAGTTCGGTCAATTTTCATAATGGATAAACAGCTCTCGTTAATAGTTCAGCATGCTTTCACTTTCGTATTCTACATGAAATGCACATTTACCGTAGTAATGACATCCCACCCTACTCATATTTCTCTCCTTAGAGAATTATTTTAATTCTCTCAAAATTCTCTAGCCATGCCTATTACATATTCATAATACACTGTAATATAGCCTTGGGGCGTCATGTTGGCGCAGTGGGTAGCACGATCGCCTCACAGTAAGAAGGTCGCTGGTTCAAGCCTCACCTGGGTCAGTTGGAGTTTGGATGTTCTTTCCGTGTTCATGTGGGTTTCCTTCGGGTGCTCCGGTTTACCCCACAGTCCAAAGACATGCGCTATAGGTCAATTGGGTAAGCTAAATTGTTCGTAGTGTATGTGTGTGAATGAGTGTGTATGGGTGTTTTTCAGTGATGGGTTGCAGCTGGAAGGGCAACCGCTGCATAAAAACATATGCTGGATAAGTTGGCAGATCATGTCGCTGTGGCGACCCCAGATTAATAAAGGATATGAATGAATGAATGAATGAATGAATGAATATAGCCTGGGTTGGTAGTTCGTTGGATCGTATTGCGTTCTCACTACAATCGGCTCCAGAGTTTGTTTCAATCGAGCGAGACCACCTCATTCAGGCTTTCTTGGACCGATTGTTTTAGCATGGATCAGAGTGCATTTGCTGGATTCACATATGCCAAATGAATCGTGCTAACTGAGCAAACGAGACAGGTTCCGAAAGAAATGTCTAGGTGTGAAAGCACTCTTAGTTTACGTGGCAACAGTGTTTTTTGGCACTGAAAATGCATAAATCTGAAAACAGGTTTCAAAGTGGAAGTTTTTGAATATTCCGTCATTGTTGTGTCTATGTAAACGCCCAAATATAAATGTTTATGAACATGATGATGTCATCCGTGTGCTTGGTACATTCCTAAGGGAGGTGTAGATTTAAGGCTAGTGATCTTGACTTTCATCAGCAAAGTTTGGATGTTGTGACTTCCTTAGTGTTTGCTAACAATGTGACGGCGCCCAATACTGGCCTGGCATAAGTAATACAACATTTTAGGCCACCTTTGTGGATTTATAAACGTATAAAAAGTTTGAAAACATTGTTGTGAAAACATTAAACTTTTTTTTTAAATCCTATATCATTGTCATGTAAACGTAGCCAGTGACACTGAATATGATTAGTTGAAGTAATTAATTTTTTTCTTAATAAATGTAATGTTCTTTTTCCTGTTTTGTACTTTTGACGCATTTTTATTTTACTTAACTATTGTTTCTTTGCTTTTTCATGCTTGTTTCATTTTGTATTGTTGTTTTATATTACGCTTGGATTTTGTTTAGGCTACTTTTATTTTTCTTTATCAGTAATTGTATTGTTTACTGTCATTCATTCTATTGTTTGTTCTGTAACTTAATTGTTCTATTGTTAATTCTATCAATCATCTAGCATCCGTTCTACTATACTGTATATCTACTGTATATACTGTCTGTTTGTCATTCTTTCAGTCTATTTATATATCTGTCTCTACAGTTTTTTTCAATAGTTTCATCTACAGTATAGTTTGTTCTGTGCTGATATCTACTGTATGTTTTATTACTGTGACTTTCTGTTTATTTGTTTTTCTAGGACACTGGATGAGAGTGTGTACAGCATCTCTCGCTCTCTGGCTCACCGCTACAGCATTCCTCTCTGGGAAGTGCACATGACGCACCTTGAGTTTCTCTTCACTGATAGTGGGTAAGAAACACACACAGTACACATTAACATTGCTCCCACTCATGATTTACTGCACACCTGACACTTTTCCAGCAGTATGAGCCTACAAAACCTCAGTTAGAGACTATGTCTGTGGCTTCCACAAGTAAGAGTTTTTGTTTTCTGGACATGAGGGCCCCCAAACAGGTCAGAACCGCGTGACCTGCTGCTCTAAAGGAGCAAAACAGAAGATTGCACAGATCGATCGCAGCTTCCAGTCAATCGCTCCATGTGTTTGGCCAGATTTACAGTTTAGTAGCGAAGGCAAGAATCTCTTTGTTTATTTTTTTAGTTTTTTTCAGTTTGCAATTTGACAGAGCTTTGAAAATCTGCACATAAACACGGTGCCACCCCTCCTGAGCTTCCTGCACGGTAATATTGTCGCTGAATCATTGTTCAAAGCCTGGTCTAAACAACTCCCTCTCCATCTCTCACCAGGTTTAATCACCCTGAATCTCTCTCTCGATACGTAAACATGCACTCATTTGACTTTGCTTATTTAGTACAGATTGCTTGGGTGAAACTGATTTACTGTGAATTGGGTTTTTCTTTTGTTTTTGTTTTTTTCTCTTCCATTTTTCCCATGTTACAGTCGTTCCATACTCATTAGCATCCCCAAGGCTTCTGTTTTATTTAGTTTTTTTTGTAGCTCTGTGTAGAACATGAAATCTCTGAAATTCCCCCATCAAATATGTTATCAAAGGAGAAAGGCACCAGAGGGAGTTTGAGCAACTTTGGCAATTATTCAGAAGTTTCATTGTATTGTGGTTTCTGTTTGCTAATTTGTCAGCAAATAGGCTTTTGTGACTGATGAGGACTTGTAAACACATATTTTTCATCGTTTATGCTATTTAATCAGTTTACGCGATTTGCATATGATGTGGTTATGTAATGCCTGTTCAAAGCCACTGAAAAACGGCCAGTTCTTTTCTCTCTCTTTCTTTTTATATCATAGTTATTTTATTTATTGTCATGAAGTACAGCAGAGTTATGCAAATGCTTGCGTTTGTTTTATGAGGGACTTTTGGATTTTAAAAATATTCCTTCAATGTTAGTTAATACATTGGATTAAAAAGTTAAACTGTTGTCAAATGTGTGCTTTAAAACACATGTACAATTATTTATTTTGCTTGTAAATGTTCATTTTAGCTTCATGCATTAGCTGGCTGGATTGACACTTTTAAAATTGCCTTCACTTCAGGCTTTTCCTCTATTCCATTTAACTATTTAATTCTACGCTACCTAACAAAAGTCTTGTCGCCTATGCAAGTTTTAGGAACAACAAATAATAACTTGACTTCTAGTTGACCATTTGGTGGCTTATATGAAAGGCAGAAGCCTCTAGATTAAGTATTGTCACCTAACAGAAATGATGTACAGTATAGAATATAAAGTCATGGTGCATTAATATTGTGAATGACTCCATAAGCCAGGACGACTGCATCCATACATCTCTGCAATGACTCAAATAACTTATTAATAAAGTCATCTGGAATAGCAAAGAAATCATTCGTGCAGGACTCCCAGTTCATCAAGATTCTTTGGATTCATCTTCAACGGCTCCTCCTTCATCTTACTCCAGACATGCTCAATAATGTTCATTTCTGGTGACTGGGCTGGCCAATCCTGGAGCACCTTGACCTTCTTTGCTGTCAGGAACTTTGATGTGAAGGCTGAAGTATGAGGAGCAGCGCTATCCTACTGAAGAATTTGCCCTCTCCTGGGGGTTTGTAATGTAATGGACAGCACAAATGTCTTGATACCTCAGGCTGTTGATGTTGTCACCCACTCTGCAGATCTCGTGCACGCCCCCATACTGAATGTAACCCCAAACCATGATTTTTCCTTCTGCAAACTTGACTGATTTCTGTGAGAATCTTGGGTCCATGCGTGTTCCAATAGGTCTTCTACAGTATTTGTGTTGATTGGGATGCAGTTCAACAGATGATTCATGGAAAAATCTGCCACGTTCCACTTTTCCAGAAGATCAACTAAAAGTCAAGTTATTATTTGTTGCTCTTACAACTGCTAATCGATGACAAGACTTTTGTCAGGTACTGTATACTGTTATATTATATTAACTTCAAGGTTTTTTTTAAATAAATAGCTTAGTTCTGTTTTGTTTGATTTTGCTTTGGCCAGACAGATGTTTTATATTGACAAAGCATTAGCAAATAAAACAAGGATAAATACATTTTTAAAATGTAAAAGTTAAATACTAAATTAAATGAGAACCTCATTTAAATAAACATAAAATTAGATTTATTTACTGTGTGATCTGCATTCTCTTAAATTGTGCTATATGGCCTAAGTTTATAAAATCAGGACAAATTATTTAATTTTTTTTAAATTAATTAATTTATTATTATTATTATTATTATTTGTCTTTCTTTCTAGAATCCTGCATAAGACAGATGGTTAGCCCAAAACGAGCTTACTATTTTTGTTTATTTTGGTTGTCATCCTGATTGCTCATAAGTAGGCCCACACGGAATCTGCGCGCGCAGAATTCTGCAGATTTTCCGCAGATTTCCACAGATTTTTAGCCCATCATTAATTCTGTTTATTTACTTGAGTAAATGCATGTAAATCTGAGTTTATTCAGTTTTTAAATTACACATTCACATATTAAGGTTTTAGTTATGAGACTCCCAAAATAATTCCAGAGAAATCCGCAGATTTTTACCAAAATTCTCAGCAGAAATTGCAAAAAACGTCCGCAGATTCCGTCTGGCCCTTCTCATAAGTCATGTTTTTCTCAGCCACTGTGTCTATATTGTGTTTAGGGCCAAATAACATTGTATTATTTGTATTGTTTTAGTTCAACAAGATACCCAGTTTATTTGTGCTCATTCGTCTTGGCCAGAACAGTGTTAGTATTATTAAAGACATGTTTTTGGTCCAGCTGAATGAATGGGCACTTTTTGAAAACTCATTTCATGGTTTTTAAGAGCTTGAAAATGGAGGTTGAGGCCACTCTGTTTTAGATCTTTCTTCTTTTTTTTTCAATGCATATTAATATACTGGAGGGTTTTGGCCTTATTCTGTCCAGAATGCTTTGTTAGTGTACTGTGTGCACAGAGCACTCTCTTATGAAACCCTCACCGATAGTTTCTAATGGCTTTTTATTCCAATTTTTAAATCCATGATTCAGTAGAAGGCCCCATACTGACTGCCATACAATGCATTAGCTTATATAGCTGAATGCATTTCTGGCCAGATTTTAATTGGCATTTCGTATTGGACAGGCATTTTGTTGGCATCAAGCACTCCTTTTGCTTTCTTTATCAGTTCATTTTTAAGTTAAGTAATTTTCGACAAAAGATATGGTTCAAGGCTCAGTGTTTAGCACTGTCGCCTCACAGCAAGAAGGTCACTGGTTTGAGTCCTGACTGGGCCAGTTGGCATTTCTGTATGGAGTTTGCATGTTCCCCCCGTGTTGATGTGGGTTTCCTCTGGGCGCTATGTTTTCCCCCACAATCCAAAGACATGCACTATAGGTGAATTGAATAAACTAAATTGGCCGTAGTGTATGAATGTGTGTGTCATTGAGTAAACAAGAATGGACAGCATAGGCTGGATGCTCCCCCTGAAGGTGCACTTGTGACTAGTATACAAAAAAGATTATACCTGGTTGCTCAGGGCAGGGAACTAGGAACTGTCTGAGCTCCAACATAGCAGAAGGTTGTGTTCTCTATATGGTAGATATGGTATTTCAATTCAGTTCAACTCATCCCATTATTGTCTTCTTAAGGCAATTTTTTCTTGCGCAATTGAGAGAGAAAATTAACATATATAAAATAGCAAAAAAAAATTTACCAATTCCTACTATTTTCTAATATCATGTAATTGATAGTGGAATTACAGAGAATTTATACCTGTTTAATTTATAAGTTGATACTCCACACCTTCTCCAAAGGCATCAACTTACTGTGCGTTCACACCGAAGGCAGCGAGAGCTTCAAAGGTCGCTCTGGCCGCACTGTCGACAATACTGTCTGCCTTTTGAACTCCGGCGACAAGAGTGTCAAAATCCACTACGTTGATCTCGTATTTAAAAATGCAGTTGCAGCATATCAGCAAATCAGTTACATTTCCACATAAAAAACGTGTGAAACTGTGTGAAACTGTTGTGTGCCTTTTATCTAATTCATTTAACTATGGAAGATCAAGTTGTTGTATCTGGTGTTGCTTTGGTCCGCTTATCCAATATGTGTCCATATGTCTGAAATATGCAGAATACAGTTTTCTTCTGTCGTTATAGTTAGCATGATATTTCCACTTAAAAAAAAAACAAATGCAACATTAATGCACATCAGTAACTCATTAGTAACTTTTTTTATTCATGTCCTTCTAAGATAACATTGTAAATAACTGGAAATCTGGTGAACTCAATATTAAATCCCTTGGGAACAACTGTGGTCGGAACCAAAGTTCACAGGACTGTGTTCTCTGGACTCTTCTCAAGCAGTGGACTTCTACATTACAGCTGTTTCTCAATTCTAAGAATGCAGAGAATAGACTTGCGTTCTTGTGGAGACCTGTCTTGCCAAGTTAGCTCAGAAGAACGAACTTGGAAGACTCCAAGAACAGAGAACGTGTCCTCTGAGAAATGAGATGCTGCGTTCTTCCCTGGTTGTTCTTGATGGTCACATGACCTTCATGCATTTTTAATGGAAAATTATTTAAACATTACAGCATTCATACAACGATTTATTGCTTTTCCCCTTTCCAATATAAATATATATATATATATATATATATATATATATATATATATATATATATATATATATATATATATATATATATATATATATATATATACTATGCATAAAGACATTTATAAATATACATTGTACAATACAAATAAAACAGATTTTAATATGAATTTCAGCAAATAAACACCCTTAATGTGTTTATGCCTTTAAAAAGATTTCCATGGTAATGTTCACTTTCACCGTCTCATTTAGGGAAACTCCTGAGACAAATAAGTTCTATCTCTGAACTTTAATAATAAATCTGATATAAAATGCTGCTCTTCCCACCTCCTTTATTCAGCTGCAGTGACTTCTGGGACTTCTCAAGCGAGATTTGCGCTCAAGTCTGCATCGATGCATCCTCGATATCAAGAACACATCCGGGAACGTTCACGCGTCCTCCGTTCTTGCAGTCTTGAGTTTTGGAACTGAACTTTGGCAGTTGATGATGACGTTACACGAGGACGCAAAAATCGCTTAAGAACGCATATTGAGAAACAGTTATTGATTGCTTGCTGCTGAACCGCATCATATCTCATTAGCATAAATTTGACTTGATTTCAACTCTCCTCTCCGCACACACTGGCGAAAATGCACCACACCGCTGCTAATTGCCGCTAGTTCTTATTGAAAATAAATGACTTCCGGCTACTTTGACGTTCTCGCCGCCTTTAGTGTGAAAGGTGCAACACTAACAATTGTAAAGCTCAGCTTCTTTACAGACTTCTAAAAAATATCCAGAAAAGGTGTACACAACATCAGTTGTTTTTCAAGCTCTCGAGTTATGAAATTGTTACAGCATAACATGTATAATAGATTCAGCAGCAGATCTATAAAACACTAACATGATACTTTTATCCACCCCATAGACCCTAAGCCTTTGCAAGAAATGCAAGCACTGACCAGCACGTGGATAAACACACCCCTTTTGTGTGCAAGAGATGTTGTGGTTACTGCAGAAGGAGTGCTAGGTTCAAAACGATAGTTCACAATGAGGACAACCTGGGGTTAGCACAGTGTTAAAACCCCTACAGTATACTGCACAAAGTATGTCAGTGGAGTGGAGCATCAGCAGCTTCCTCTTCTTATTAAAAAGAAATTCAGTCGTACCACATATCCACTTAAGGTCTACTAATAGGGTACATCGTGGACCTAACAAAGCATGCCAGGCGAAAAAAGTCTGTACAGCACATTAATCTGGATTTAAAAAAAGAACCAATGAAAACATGTAAAATTGAGCAAAGTCAGCTTCTATTTTCAAGCTCTTAATATCCATGAAAATAATTCTGAGTGGATTTATTCAGCTTGTCCAACAACCTCCATAATTTGACTAACAAAAATCTGGCCAAGAAGAAGCTTCATAAATAAGCAGTCTGTCTTGTTGGACTAAACAAAAATGGAGAAACTGCAGTGCTATAGAGCGTAGGTGTTCAACGCTGCTCATGGGGACCCACTGTCTGTCCAGCAAAGTTTATTTCCAAGCTGTTTAGTGCACCTGCCTGTATTTCCAAATGGTCCTCAAGAGCTTGATTAGCTGCTTCAGGTGTGTTTTATTAGGGTTGGAGCTCAAATCTGCCGGATATCGGGTCCCATGGCGCAGGGATGAAAAGTATAAGACAACACGGTATCTGAGGAAAAACATGACTTCCAAGCAATCAGCTTTGTAATTGAGGGAATGAAATGTAAACAGAGCAGACATCTAAAAAGTGAAAGCTCATTTTGGCCTGGCCATTTGTCTTATGCAGTATGTCAGTGGAGTAGCAGCTACTTCTGTTTCTTAATAAAATAATTCATTCAGTCGTTCATTATATCCAATTCAGCCCTGTTAATTTTTAATTTTTTTTTTATTTCAGTCTTTATAAAATCACACATTTGCTCCCCTATATGATTGTTATATATTATTTAATATACATATATATTTATATAATATATATATATATATATATATATATATATATATATATATATATATATATATATATATATATATATATATATATATATATATATATTTTTTTTTTTTTTTTTTATTTATTTTTTTTTTTTTTTTTAAACAATTTCTCCAATGTTATCCAATGCAACAATGTTCAAATTAAAGGATATGAACAAATGAAGTGAAAATAATTATGTAGTGTATGCTAACATTATTTGCAAAAAAAATGCATAGGCTTGTAACATCTACGCTACCTGACAAAAGTCTTGTTGCCTATTCAAGTTTTAGGAACAGCAAATAATAACTTGACTTCTAGTTGATCTTTTGGTATCAGAAGTGGCTTATATGAAAGGCAAAGGCCTCTAGATCACGCTTCTACCTGAATAAAATATGATTATGCCTTGATTTTTAATTCACTAGGACGGTAAGATTTGACTTTGCTTAGACAAAAGTCTTGTCACTTAACAGAAATAATGTACAGTATAGAATATAAAGTCATGGTGCAGTGGGAAAATAATTAATATTGTGTATGACTCCCATGAGCTTGGACGACTGCATCCATACATCTCTGCAATGACTCAAATAACTTAAAGTCATCTGGAATGGCAAAGAAAGCGTTCTTGCAGGACTCCCAGAGTTCGTCAAGATTCTTTGGATTCATCTTCAATGACTCTTTCATCTTACCCCAGACATGCTCAATAATGTTTATGTCTGGTGACTGGGCTGGTCAATCCTGGAACACCTTGAGCTTTTTTGCTTTCAGGAACTTTGATGTGGAGGCTGACGTATGAAAAGGAGCGCTATCCTGCTGAAGAATTTGCCCTCTTCTGTGGTTTGTAATGTAATGAGCAGCACAAATGTCTTGATACCTCAGGCCGTTGATGATGCCATCCGCTCTGCAGATCTCTCGCACGCCCCATACTGAATGTAACCTCAAACCATGATTTTTCCTTCACCAAACTTGACTGATTTCTCTGAGAATCTTGGGTCCATGCAAGTTCCAATAGGTCTTCTGCAGTATTTGTGATGATTGGGATGCAGTTCAACAGATGATTCGTCTGAAAAATCTACCTTCTGCCACTTTTACAAATGATCAACTAGAAGTCAAGATATTATTTGTTGCTCTTACAACTGCTGATCGACGACAAGAGGAAACAGAAGAACTATTTTATTATCCCATAAAAGTAGCCACTTTACTGTTACTGCTATAAGTAAGTCTACATAATGCACATTTATAGCCCTGCCACAGTTATTTTAACAACAAAAATATTTTAGTCAGAAGGAATGTGCTCATGTTTTTGCTGTCAGCCTGTTAGGCAGAAAGCCAATTTACTGGAAACTCATATTTAAACGGCTTAACCAACAATGACTTGACGATTTTCTAGCAACAGATGAAGAATTTACCTGTGAAATGTAAGTTTCACATTGAAGAAAACAACCCAAACACATTACAGCTCAGGTAGCCTATATGTTTGGAAGACATGTATCTTTCATCTGATGGGGCCCAATCACATCAAACTATACATGCATTATATATACATATTATTATATACATTATTATAATGCATGACTCACATTTAGCACAAATTGAATTATCCACTTTCCCTACAGCAGCAGCTTACTGATCCTGTGCTATTTTTCAGATGTGATTGTATCAAACTGTTGTAAATCGGTATTGCCTTATAACATATTGTTTCCTATGTGTTGATATATTGAACAATCTCAGTATACCACCCAATCCTACTCTAACATATGCCAGTTCTGCTGGCCTCTTCCAGTACCCTTGAAACACACTTGACCAATCAAATTATAGGAGCGAAACTATCTGTTATATAATAACGTACATGTATGCACTGAAGAGGATCAGTGCAATGCCTCAGTCTGCCCTTGAATGAAGAATCCGGTTTGAATTCAGCCTCTGTGTCTCTCTTTCTCTCACACACACAAACCACAGCCATTCCAAGGTTTGTAATTGCAGCAGGAGACAGGATTAATGGCTGCTGTGTTTAGTGAAGTATTGATCCTGTTAAAAGCAGTTATTCTGTGTTAATAAGCAGACTGCAGTCAGAGGCTCCTCTTTCCCTCTCTTTATCTCTCCCCCGTCGCCTTTCCTTCCTGTAATTTCTGTCCTATACCTGTTTTGTCTCTGCTATCGTCTTCCTCTTGTTGTTCTTGCCTGTTGTTGTTTTCCAGCCTTTCTTGCATTCGTCTCTCTGCATTTCTGTTTGTGGCCCCGAGACATCGTGCCTCTAGCCAGTATAGCCATATATCCATTAAACATGAGTTAAGGTCCATAGGGCTTACGCTCTGTAGACAATGGATAGGTGTTGGGCTCTGGCCAAATGGCCACATGCGGCCTGCAGCTCGCTCATTTTGTTGCATTAACACTGAATATGATTAGCTGTAACACAATAGGCACATGCAGGCACTGTGTTTATCCACACAAATGCTGAGACCCGATGTGCCTTATGAATGTTACCTTAGGCTGGCTCTCACACAATGGCGGCACGGAGGGAAGCCGCAGGGACTCAAACCTGTTTGTTCTGTCATCTGAAACAGGCCCTCTGGACATTAAAAACAAAATAAAGACATTTAGTTCTATTGGAGTAGGGATTGAAGCAGTTAAGATGATCTGAGAGGTTGAACAATGGTTAACATTTTGGGAGAACAAGACAATATTTTGATTTGGCATTGATCAAAATTGGTTATAAGTGCTGGTAAACAATTTTTACTTTGAATTTCATAATTTATAGTCCAAATATCATAATGTGTAGTCCAAAAAAAAATGTTCATCGGCGTATGTATCTGATAATACCTTATTTTGAGTTGCCATTTACACTAGTGCATTATAGTTAGTGTTACATCTGGAGTCCACACTTCCCCTTCATCTTCAACCCGTGCAAATGGATTTTGCATTTTGAAAATGTTAATTCACTATACAGTTGATGGAATGAAAACAAGCGTTTGAAAATGGAGGCTTTGCTATTCACAATCACCATCTGACTTCTCTTTTGGACTGTTGCATGATATTCATCAAGTCTCTCTCATTTGGCCATTATCAACAACTGTAGAATACACAAGACATGTCACTTAGGTAGTTTTGAATGGGGAAAAGTGTAACTGTCAATATAGCGAATAAAGCCCCGCCTTCTAGTACAGGAATCAATCATCAATCGCTAAAGACTCTCCAGGGGAGGGGCTCAGTCAAGATGAGTGACAAGATGAAAGACAGTTTTTGTAGTTTTCTTGCAGCGTTTTCATCCTAAAAGGTTGTTTTAAACAGGGTGTCCGCAGGATCTTAAAAAGTATTAAAAGTTGATAAATAAATGTAGAGAAATTTAAGGCCCTTAAAATGTAATAAAAAGTCTTAGTCTATTTTGCAAGGTTTATAGCATTTTTGATTATGCAATGTATAGTTGTATGCTAAAGTTTGCCTGAATTAAATCTGCGAATATCAGGATGCTGTGTAGTTTATGAAATCAATGAAATCCTACTAGATTTGACATCATGCTGCTTTGTTTACTGCAGTAACCAAGACAACACTATTATTTCTGCAGTTCTATTGGGGCCAACCTGCTTTATTAGCTAGATGTAATAGATTTTTATTCGGTATATGACTAATGTTTTAGTTTTGGATTAGTTTCTTAGATTAATATTTAGTAAATATATTGTAAGTTAAAATCTTGTCAGTGTTTTCGGTTGAAAAGTGATTATAAGGTCTTAAAATGTATGGACAGTGTCTTAAAAACGGTCTTAAAAGGTACTGAATTTCACTCTCCTATTCCTGTA
Source organism: Danio kyathit (assembly GCA_903798195.1). NCBI lineage: Eukaryota > Metazoa > Chordata > Actinopteri > Cypriniformes > Danionidae > Danio > Danio kyathit. Next base: position 37,241,025 of record LR812538.1, on the reverse strand, counting down.
TATACTCTGTTAAAACAAAAAAACGCACTAGTGTAAATGGCACCCGAGTGATCAGAAAAAGTATTTATGATTTTTCTTTTCCCCAATGCATTTTTCAAATTTGTACTCTGAATATCAGGTCTTCAATGAGAGCATATAGGTGCCTCAGAACGTCAATAACTGGTTATTAGCAGCAATAGCTAGCCAACATTTAAGGTAATTGTTTTCTAATGCACAAAGGCTTTATTTACAAAGGCTTGATAGCACCTTTCACCTCCAATTGTTCTTTAGTTGAGGTCTAAACTTAGGCCCCGTTTACACTGCCAGTTAAATGTGACCGAATTCCGAATTTTTGCTCTTATGTGACACAGATCGGATCTGTTCTATGACCGTGTAAATGCGAAGAAAACGCATGCATTCAGGTATTCAGAGATCGGTTTCAGGCCTCCTTCATATGTGGAAATATATCGGATATAAATCAGATACGTGACAATGCGACTATCATGTAAACGGGCAGATCGGATTTATTGAGGCATTCCGTTTTGTACGTCATTAAACTTGTCACAATGTGGTACTTCTCCGCTGTTTAATGATGTAGAAAGAAGAGCGTGTGTGGAGACGCTGACACTGTAAACAACAACAGAGGAAACATAGAGAAGGAAAGTGGTCAGTGGTCGACGGCAGAAGTTACTTGCCTTGCCCTGTGGGGAGATGAGTCAGTTCAAGATACGTAAGATTAAAGCGTCCTACAGAAACAAATTCCTCTGAATGGTTGAGGACACCATATATAAACCATAGGCGCAAGCTGCGATGACGGCCCTTTCCCTCCTCCTCCGCCTTAAAATCATTTTAAAGTTGGGCGAACTTCGCATATTTGGCAAAGCTAAAAGCAAGCCAATTTCTTCCATGGTGGCTAGTGTGGCGCAGATGCTAGAACCCTCCTTTACGCATGCGCGACATCGTAAATTGTATGGCAAGTGTAAACGAATGAATCGGATATGGGCCACAATTAAAAGAACGTGTAAACAGACAGGCAAAAAATAAATCAGATATAGGCAACAAATCGGAATTGGCCATCAAGACCTGACAGTGTAAATGTGACCTTACTGTTTCATTAAAAAAAAAAACTAAACCTTTTGTTGTTGTTGTTGTAGACTTGCTTGTGTGCTTGAGATCATTGTCCAAAACAAGCAATCAAAAAGAGCCTATAACAATATTATACACGTGCAAACTCTATTCAGAAGCAAAGCCCTTTCTTTTTCTTTTTTGCTCCATTCGAAGTGGCCTTTTTTTTGCCCCTTGGAGGCCTATGCAGCCCTCTTATCTGACTTCATCTTTTATTCCCTGTTCTGTTTGCAAGTCAGCATGCTTTTTATGTCTTTTCTCTCCATTCCTGCTTACGACTCGTTCTCCAACCCCTTCCTTCTCACACAAGCCCCCTCACGTACAGCATCAGCAGACCTGCTGGATAAATGGACTTGGCAGTCATTGAAGGTTCACATAGTAATTTATTGATAACCCAACTCTATAAAACATTTCCATGCATCAGAATTGCTATGGGATATTTCGGTGGTGCAGTAAAGCTGTTTATCTTTACTGAAAAGCCATTCAATTAGAGCGAGGTGGAGGGCCAGTCTCTACGCCTGCTTATGAAGTCACGCTGGAGATAAATTATGGAAATCAGGCCTGCGCTAACATAAAACATGACACCCATAGAATCCGAAGCTGACATCAGATTTATAGCGGGTCAGTAAACGTGCGCCACAGCCGATGATTCACTGCCTGAAAATGATTGTTTTTGGTCCTGGAAGTGGTCAAACCAGAGCGAATAAAGTTTAATGGACTTTAAGCAGTTTGAAGAAGTTCTTTTAGATTAAACAAAATCAATTCTTCAACACAAGAGAGCCGTCACAGCATATTAACTCGACCTTAATGTACTTCTTCATCTGGTTTGGGGAACAATTGGGGGGAAAAATGGCCGCGCATTGCCTTAATTGATTCTCTACAAGCAATTTGCAAAGGTTGAGTGATCAATGCTTCAGCAGACCTTGTTCTTATTTCTTTCTTTCTTCAGTCTCTCCACCAAAGACATTGAGGGCAGGACAGAGGCGCTGGGTCTGTTTGAGACTCTAAAGACAGATCCGGAGTCGTTCTACATGCACATGACGAAATACGTGTACCCCAGTATAGCCGGGACCGACCAGCTCCGACTGCTCTTCTACTTCACTCTTCTGGAGAACTGCGGCTGCGCAAACTACTTCTCACAAACGGCTATGAAGCCCGACACACACCTCAAACTGCTCAAGAAGCTCAAAGCTGTGGCCGTAGGTGAGTAGATACTTAAGTTTGAACGTACAAAATTCATCATTTCCAACATTGCACCCTAAAGCTAATCACAAAACACTGACAAAGGCAAACCCATGTGGACAGTATGACTTTACAAATGTTCAATGACCCAATTAATGCCAATTGAACATTTTTAAATTGAAAATTGCATTGGAACAGACAAAGTGTCTGTTGCTGTTTGTCAGAGTGGTCCCACTTTATATTTTGTGGCCTTAACTGCTACAGTATGTACTTGCATCAACAAATAAATACAATGTACTTATTATGGTGGCTTGAGAAAGCCAACATACTGTTATATTACTTAAACTTATTATTTTTCCGTCTTCTTCATAGACTGTTCATACTACAACCACCAAACTAACACCAAACCTCACAACTATACTGAATTAAGTTGCTATATCTTTTCTAACTGATCTGACTTAAGGTTTTCAGAAAACTAAACTGGAAAATTCAGAAAAGTCCCATTGACTTAACATTGTACCAAACTTTGTGACCTCATAACTTTGCGCCAGACTGTCTTACAGACTTAAGGTTGGGCTCATTTAACTCAGACTATCAATCTGCCAATCACTGATGACCTTTCAACCTACTAGCCACACCGTAGCAACCACTACAGCACCCTAACTGTCCCATAGCCTTCCGTTATAAAAAAAAAAACTGCCATTGACTTTACATTAGACATACTAACAATATACCAATCCATACTTGAAACATACTTAAAATATACCAATCCATACTAGAAACATACTAACAATATACCAATCCATACTAGAAACATACTAACAATATACCAATCCATACTAGAAACATACTAACAATATACCAATCCATACTAGAAACATACTAACAATATACCAATCCATACTAGAAACATACTAACAATATACCAATCCATACTAGAAACATACTAACAATATACCAATCCATACTAGAAACATACTAACAATATACCAATCCATACTAGAAACATACTTAAAATATACCAATCCATACTAGAAACATACTAACAATATACCAATTCATACCATAAACACACTATAATTATAAAAAACAAACTTAAAAACAAAAATACTAATTATACTAGCAACATGCTAATTCATACTAAATTTATGCTAAAAACATGCTAGTTTATACTAGAAACATGCTAGCAGCATGCTAATTCATACTAGAACCATGCTATAAACATGCTAATTTATGCTAGAAACATACTAGCAACATGCTAATTCATACTATAAACATGCTAATTTATGCTAGCAACATGCTAATTCATACTATAACCATGCTAATTTATGTTAGCAACTTGTTAGCAACTACCAGAACACCTTAGCAACCACCTAGCAACACCTTAGCAATCACCTAACAACCACTTAAAACACCCTAACAACCACTCAGAACACTAGCAACCACCTACCTACCCCTTAGCAATGACCTAGAACACCTTAGCAACCTCCTAGCAACGCCTTAGCAACCACCTAGCAACCAATCAGAACACCCTAGAAACACCTTAGCTACTGCCTAACAACATCTTAGCAACCACCTAGCAACACTTTTGCAACCGCCTAGCAACACCTTAGCAACCACCTAGCAACACCTTAACAACCAACTTAGGGACCGCCTAGCAGCGCCTTAGCAACCGACTAGCAACCAATCAGAACACCCTAGCAACGACCTAGAACACCTTAGCAACTGCCTAGCAACACCATAGCAACCACTCAGAACACCCTAGCAACCACCTAGCAACAACTTAGAACACATTAGCAACTGCCTAGCAACGCCTTAGCAACCACTCAGAACACCCTAGCAACCACCTAGCAACACCTTAACAACCAACTTAGGGACCGCCTAGCAGCGCCTTAGCAACCGACTAGCAACCAATCAGAACACCCTAGCAACGACCTAGAACACCTTAGCAACTGCCTAGCAACACCATAGCAACCACTCAGAACACCCTAGCAACCACCTAGCAACAACTTAGAACACATTAGCAACTGCCTAGCAACGCCTTAGCAACCACTCAGAACACCCTAGCAACCACCTAGCAACATCTTAGCAACCACATAAAACACCACATAGCAACATTTTAGCAACTGCCTAGCAACCACTCAGAACACCTAGCAACACCTTAACAACCATACAAAACACCCTAGTAGGACCTTAGCAACCACTCAGAACACCCTAGCAACACCTTAGCACCCACTTCAGTTATTTAAACTTTAAAACGACTTTAAACTTTCAGACGAGGCTTTCTCAAGCCTCCATAAAGTTTGTCTAAGAACTTTACTTTCTAGTTGTGTTCAATATGTATTGCAGAACACTTCTGGTGCTCTTGTAGTGGGATACGGGTAAGGTTATGGACAGGTTTGGTTGTATGGGTATAGGTTTAAGGGTGGGTTAGGGTGCAAAGGCTGATTTATACTTCTGCATCGAGTGATCGGCGTGATTTATGGTGCATGCCTTGCTCATAGCTATGCATTTATATTTCATGCTGTTTGTGTTGTATTTCACTTTCAAAACACTAGCTGGAAGTGAGGTTTTTATGTTCCTCTGTGTCGAGTTTTTTCGCAGGTGTTTTTTTTTTTTTTTTTTTTTACCTTAATTTACAAGTAGCTCAAACTCCCTCATTCAAAGGTGGGAATCAGTGGTCGTGCAACAACTTTAATCATAAGGTGAACACAAAACTAAAGTTTCCATCTAGAGCTCCTTCACAGAACTCAACAGTTGTAAACACTCGCTCCATCTGGCTCTCGGTTCTCAGCACCGCCCCCACTAGTCACCACTACCAAGCCAACCAATCACAGAACTTGCGCTACGCGTTGTTGCAATGTGTAGTTAGATTTTTTTTGAGAGGTGCACGTCAG